>CM076576.1:788424632-788596997 GCA_034641835.2 Pinus albicaulis
CCACAGTTTCTTCTTAGGATCAGGTACTTCAGCTCTGGAAATCACTCACTCCACAAATTATTTATTGATACACAAAGGTTTTCAACTTAGAATATCCTTTACTCTTTCCAAAACCAATAACTACAACACCAAGCTGCACAATAATATATATAAGAACAACAAACTCAAAAAATTGAACTTCCAAATGCATGTTGGAAAAAAAATGGAAACACAACCAATTTACAACATGAAAGAATAAAATATATGAGTATCAGCTTAGCAAAATATTAGATAAAATTAAAAATATTAAAAGCATTATTTTCCATATCTTTATTTTTTTCAACAATTGATATAGCCGATCAGAAAATCTAATATTCAATCAAAAAATTATGTAATAAGTCTTTTACCCACATACAATATTTATCCATATAGAACATGGAAAAAATCACCATAGATTTACAATCTTATCCATATATACTAAAGATAAAATCACCCTAGACTTTTAATTATACAAATGAATGAAGAATAAAAAAGAAATTAGACACCTTACCATGTGCCTTACACTTAAAACAAAATTAAATGAAGAGTAAATTGTGCACTAACCCACAATGTGTTGCTCTCCATTTCTTATGAGCCTGTTCATTCTTGTAAGACAGACTACTCACAATTTTCCTTGGGAATAGAATTTTCAGAAGTCCAAGCAAAAGAGAGCCTTGTTATTCCATGTGAGACTCTAAGTTTCTTAATTCTGAACAAACATCTTCAATATCTTGAATGTGTTTTTCTGTTATCTAGTTTGATTTTGTAACCTAATAATGCATTTTCTAGCATGAGATAGCATGGATAGGATGGACCCCATTGCTCCTTTTATTTCTCGACATGTCTGCAATTCCAAGATTTGGAAATCCTTTTGGCATTTAATTTTTTTTAATGGACAATTAATAGAAACAAAATATGCTTAAGAGTGTTATATAACATCAACATGGTTTATGGGTAATTAAAAATTAATAGTAGAAGCTAGTTTATGGGGAATTGAAAAGTAAGAGTAGAAGCGTATTAAAGGATTAAGAAAGCAACTTCTAAGTTAAATGAAGTTGGTTTTGAAGCCCCGAAAATCGGGTCTACAACAAGGGGGATACCCACCCAGTCCGGATCTTGGTTAGCAGCTCCTTTTCGGTTTGGTATAGTGGGTCTGACTGGGGATATGGGACCATTTTCCCAATATGTGTGTGTGTGTGTGTTGAGAATTGATATTTCCTTTCTAAAAGTTCCTAAGTGAAATTCTTTTATTCTAACTCTAATCTAATAACATGCAATTATATTCTAATAAACAGAAATATATAATTCTACAGTAACCCGGGATGTAATCTTTCCATTATACGATCTAAAATGATTTCAAATAACAATTGATAATAAAGATCAAACAACTGTTATGAGAAAATAATTCAATGAAGATAAACCACTTCGTATAAAAAGTTAGATGAAACAATTGTGAAAAACATATCACATAATAAGCTACTCATATATTAAGCATAAATAAATAGTTATCACCATACAAAAGTGCCAAATGATAACTCAAGCATTCATGCATCAATATATAAAAAACTGAACATGAATATCACTTTTACACAAAGGAAGAAATAGTTAAGAGATAAAAGTACCATTTATAACTAGTTCTACTCATGAGCTTCAAGCAATAATGACTTATCTCTTCTTAATCCAACATCCACTAAGAGTACAAAAGTGCAACATTAGTAGTAGATATTAAATGCAGATATCAATAAATCATGTTTGATTCATTCATCAAAACCTCCTTGGAGGGTACAAAAGTGCATGTTCTGAGGACAAGTTTTTGACAAATTTCAGGACCCCTCTCTAAATGCATGAGAAGGGTTTAAATACTACTAACTAAGTCTAAAAATAATTTATTACAAAAATGTACGATACGGTTTAAATGACCGTCCTCATTTTAGGCAAAAATAAAGAAAAATTAATACTAACACTGAATCTAAAATTAAAAATAACAACTAACTATTTGTGTATCTATTCCTTGAAATCGCAAGCGTTCAGCATTTGTTTGAGAAGAGTTGGCTGGTCGACTTTCGACTTTAACCATCCTATGAAAACGGAATCGGCAAGAGCTGGCGCCATCTTCTCGGCAGAATTGATGATACATTTGAGAGTCATGCACTGGCTGTGTGGTTTTACCAAATATGCCCAGTAAGAATCCCAATTCAACTTAGTTAATCTTTTGATTGATTCTGACCTTTCTTGAGCCTTCTGTCTCCAGCCTATCTGCAGTTGTTGTATTTCCGGTAGATACCCTGGAGTGGTTTCTGAGATCAGATTTTCCTTGTGCAAATTTTCATTTATGCAGTCAATAACATTGTTTGCTGTGGTGGCTGCTTCTTCTGCCGCTTGCTCTGCTTTCCTGATTTGTTCATCCCATTTTTTAAAGAGAATTTCTTTCTGATTGTCGTTGATTATTGGTGCGCCTGCTCTTTTCCCCTCCTCTATTTCTTGCCAAGCCAAATATTCAGTAACTCTTTTATCAATTAAATCATAATCATGTCGTAAGTCTACGACTTGATTAGTGATTTTATCGCTTATTTCACAATAAGAGTTCCACTGTGATATTCTTTGGCACAATGTTTCCTATTGCTGCAGTAGTTGATCATTTAAGGAAATGGATTCTGTGATGAATTCTGTAAGCTTAGGATCATCCTTGTGCATCTCTTGCATAACCTGTAAATGTTTTTCTCTTTCAGCCAAACTGTTCGGGTACCCTATCTACATTTGTTGGAAGTCCTGTTTTAATCTTTTAAGCTGTTTCTGTGCTTCATTGTTGGCATTGGCTTGTTGCAGCTGTTGTTGCAAAACCTATATTTGATCTTCTTTCTCTTTCAATAGTTGCTTTACCTCAAATGCTTTATCAATGGTTGCAAAGGCATATGCTCCTGTGATCTGAGATAATTTGGTGAGATTTTCAGTGGGATCTGTAGAAAATAGCTGAATAAATCACTTATTCACTGAAGATTAACCTGGTCATATATCAATTTCGAATTGCATACATAACACATAACCTTCTTCTACAATTAATTGTCACATGCGGAAATAACAGAAGCAATCTCACATCAAATCAATCACACATTAACTCGGTATGTATGGGGAAAGCCTATAGCTGAAAACCCCGCAGCTATTGTGTATATTATAATGGAGAAATCAAGTAACCAAACAAGTACAATACTCCTCACAAGTACACAGTACTCTCTCATGAAGTTACTCACAATCTGACTCAGTTTTGAACAAGTCTGAGGTTCAAAACTCCCCGCCAATTGCCTTGCCTCTATTGCGCAATCATGGCCTGTATATGAAGAGGTTCAAGGTTCAAATCCCCTTCCCTTGATTGCGTAATTTTCATGGACAATTCCTCCAAGTGTAATGCAAATCTCATGCAAAACAAATCTACCAACTGATAGCTTTACTCACCCTTTCATCTACCTCTTCCACTGGTCTCCACTGAACTGATCATGCACTGTAGTGAGCTGAAGTGTTCTTGAGTTGACTAATGAGTTAATATTTAGTAAATTAAATATTATTTAATTTACTCCACTCATATCTAGTTGATTAGTTAGTTAACTAATCCCAACTAGTTCAACTAAAACAAACAGAACACAACTCCACTACTTGTCCAGTTAACTCCTCCAAAACTCCTGCCACTGAAGTCTAACTGAAGCCAACCATGCAAGATGCCATCAAACCCTAGGAACCACGTGATTCCTTGTGTCGGTTGCATGAGCCACCTCCATGACTCAAACTGAAGTGCGCCAAGAGAGTAAACTGCTGTTTATAGTCAAAATATTATTAAGGGTAAATAATATTTGACTTCCATATTTTTAGGAGGTCAGTCTAAAAATAGCCTGGGTCCTAAAAATTAGGGTCTCATCTATTTTTACCGACATGTCGCATACTCCAAGAATCTCCAAGTAGAATTCCCAAATTATGCTCCGTATGTCTAAAAGTAGACATAGTCTAAAAATAGACTTTGCGCCAGAATTTGCCTGCGGGCCCACTTAGTGAAGGCGACTTCATTTCACTAAGCTCCATCATCTTGCTGCATTCTCAACAGGATCAGTGGTAGAATCTTGCCACAAGATGTCTAATTTCTCTGCATTATGAGAGAGCATATTTTCCAATTTCCTTTTCTTTCTTTGTCTTCTCACTACTGCCTTGTGTTGTGGACTATAAAATACATCAAGAGGAGGAATTTCCTCTATTTTGAGCATAAGTTCAGAGGATGGGGTAATGGAAATATGTTCCATTTCTGAGACATTGCTAATTGTTCCTATGACTATATCTTCTGTTGCCCGTACATTACTCATAGGTGTCTTTGTGCTCTGTCCTTCAATATTGATTAAATCATTGAATGTCTCCCATTATTTATCTAGCTCGGTTCTATCTGATGGTGGCTGGATGATGAGAGGTAGAGGATTTAGCTATGGAGAGGTCAAAACCTGTTGCTGTGGGAGCTCCTTTGACTGGGCAGTATCCCATACTGACCCTTCACTTTTATAATGGTCACTTTCAGACCTCTTAGAGTGTTCTGACATTTCTTTCCCGGACTTAGATTTAGATTTGTCTATGCCTGAACTTCCACTGAGACTGATACTGGGAGTTGGTTCCCTTATGGGTTCCAAGCGTAATTTATCCAAAGAGATATTAGCTAACCTCCTTTCCCTGTATATCTTGAACTCTTGAAATTATGCTGCAGGAAATCACATTTGGGCCGAGTGTAGAACCTCTTTAAGTCTACCTTTCTCTTGGAACATGTCATCAAAAATATCATCTTCTTTAGAAAACACCTTTATTTTGACTACAGTAGTGAAATTTTTAGCAATATCATAAGGGTCGAATGGTCTTCCTGGAAATTTGAAAAATCGTAGAAATTTTATGTTGTTTACTTCTTTGAATGCATGGCCTACATCAAATAGTGAAAAGGCCCCACAGGCCACAGGAAATTGTGGCCAAATAGCCTTCTTTTTGTCCTTCAAATATTTAGTCAAACCTCTTTCTCTGCAGGTTTGATAAGAAATTTCTCATGCCATGAGTTTATCAGGAACATACAAAGGTAAGACATGAGGGGAAGCGAGACTTCTGAATACCCTAACATATGTAAACAGTTCTTCTCCGAACCATCTCGCGATAGGAAAAATATCTACCTCTGCTTCTGGAGAAAATATTGGAGCGTCTTTATCATATAACATTTTGTACAGGGGAAACATGATTCCATGACAAATATTGTAAAAATACGGAGTGAAATTGGAATCCCACAACTCTTTATGATAAATATGAATGGGTAAGGGGTCTTGAGTCGTCCATTTCCAACCCATTAAAGAAAACTTGGAAATATAACAGATTGCATCCATTACATATGCAAATAATTAGAAAGGGGGATAAATTCTCTGAGAAACAGTTCTTTTAGACCGGTAATTTAAAATGGCTATAGCTAAGTTGTCAGATAATATCTTAGCCCAATCCACAACAGTAGCATTAATGGTGGCATTCAATAATGGTAGCCATTCAGATGAAAATTTATTAATGTCTGGCTTCCCAAAAAGTCTACAGAGCATAGCAGCAGCAAAGCAATACGGGGAGGTGAGAGAACCAGTACTATACATACCATGTTTATCCTTTTTTAGTGGTTCATCCCTTTTTGACCAGTCCTTGGTACATACTTCTAGGTCTTCATTTTCTTTAGCAAACTTCTCCATGAACTGTTTGTTATAAGTCGCCTGTGGCTCTGGTAAATGATACATGAGTCTCAAATCTTGTGGAGTGAATGAGCCAATGAGTCCTTGACCCTGAGTCTTGAATTGTCTGTTTTTGATGTCAGCACTGTCTAGTACCCATTTAACCATGTCCGTGTATGGAATAATTTTGGGCCTCGCCGCTATCCGGTGCAAGAACGAGCAAGCTAGCTCTGTAATAGATGCCTCAGAAGACCCATGTGAGCCTGCAGTAGTTGTAACCTCCATTATTTTGGGATTCTCTTCCTCAAGTAGACTGTACATGCCTTCCCAAGTAGTAATACCGACATATTTATTACAGGCGGTGTCTGTATACAAGGGCGTCATTTCTTTGTCTTCAGAACTCGTAGCTTTGTCTTTCTTTCCCATAATATCCTGAATACTGCTTTGTATAGTTTTCTGTTCTTCGTTCCTGAGGTTTACAAATGAGGTGAGAATAATGAAGAGGTGTGAAATTTGATGATATGATATAAGTAGCTCTTGGGAGAGTTTGTATTGCATTGCCCACTATTTGGCTTAGGGCCAAGCTTCTTCTTTCAACTATAACACAGATCATGTTGAGGGTTTGGTTTTTTTGCAAGCTACAGCAAGTGGAGACTAATTCTTTCAGATCTAGGCCATTTCAGTGCTCCTTTTCAGTGGAGGAGATTTCTACTTCATTGGGGGTCTTGTTCCTTGAGAAACAATTCCTTGCTGTGAACAGGAATTCGTGCTCAAGACATTAAAGATTATGTCACAAAATGTATGTCTGTCTCTGTTTATTAAAACCTTCAAATATTAATAATATATCTCACAAATATCAAATCTTTATAAACTTTGCAATGCCATGTTCCCTTTATATTGAAGTGATCGAAATGGAAGATGAAGAAAGAAAAGGATTTCAGTTTGTCATGCTGCTTAAAACAGAAACTGCCATAATAAAATCCTGAAGAAGTGAATAAAAAATAAGCTAAAGTAAAGGAGCGCCCATTAAGGATAATTAACTCTTAGATATATAAATATCAAGAGACCTGCAGCTCTAATCACTTTACTTTATTCTCAGACATGAAAATGAAATGAAAACTAAGAACACTCTTCAACACAAATGGATAATAGAAACTTGCAAAGCTTTTTCATTCATTCAATATTGCTCAGTACAAAATTAGCCTTCAAGGTCCAAAACTTGAAACCTTCTTTCTTCCTTAAGATGTCTTTAAATACAATCCGAACCAAAATGGTTTTCAGTTATAAAACTGATTCTAACTAACTGTAACTGCTTAACTACTCTCTGTAGCGGAGGTACATGCCTTGGAAACATTTTATTACATTTACATAACTTCACTTAAAATAAAATAAAATATGATAACTCCTAATCTAAAGGAACTAATGTTCCTAGAATAGCGGCTGACTCAATGACTACTTGTGGCTGAATGGCTACTTGAGGCTGAACGGCTACCTGTGGCTGTTTGGCTGGAAATCCTTTTTCTGTGTCAATAGAAAATTTCTTGCATTCCTTCCAGAGCTTATCTTGAGTTATCGGAGCGTTCTTATAACGATGATATTCTAGTGAAAAGGCAACAACTTGACTGTGAGTGAGGTTACTCGTGAACAATGTCTTCACCATCCACAGCAGAAGGAAATGCCTTTGTAAGAAATTGAATACTGTTTCTCCCTTCAATATCTGTGTCTTCTCATGTCGGCCATATGCTCTGCTTTTTGCAAATATCAATTGATCCTCATAAAATTTCCATGACATAATTCCCCCTCCCTCCTTCCAGCATGAGGGAAATCCTATTCTAGTCAACTTATCAAACGAAATATCAAATTTCTTAACTATCTCCTTAATTCCCTGTAGCCGTTTCTCTGAAGCCTTTAGAAGGTCATTTTTAATGATCATTTTGTTTACCTCTTCTGCATAGAAGTATCTATCATGTATCCCCATATCCTTCAGCTCTTCATCTGTCTTGGCATTAATAAAATTTATGAATTTTTTGGCCCAATTTGATCTTTTAATAGCAGCTTGCTTACCCGATAATAGTTCCTTCTCATGCTCTGAAATAATGTTTTTCTCTTTGGCAATTATATTCAAAGAATCCCATTTTGACTGCATTTCCGAAATGATCTCGTTCCAGATGAGATCTTTAGCTTTGATAAGGGAAATATTCCCCTTCAATTTCTCCTTGAGTTCTTTGATTTCTTCCTCAGCTTTTTGTAGCTTCTGCTCGTTCTCATTTGCCTTTCCTTCCCATCCTTGCATCATTTTAATAGCTGTGGCCAATTCAGACTGGGCTTGTTTGCAATCTCTTTCCGCCATCTTTAACTCTGTGGTTAACTGAGCAACCTGGGCTTGAGGATCAGATCCACCTGCAGAAAAATCAAAAGTACAAGTGTGGTTCTCAATTTGATTCTGTAAGGTTATAGCAGTCTGCTTTACCTTATTGAGTTCTTCATCCTTCTTCATCAACTGTTGTCGCAATGCCTCTTTTTCATTCTCAACCTCTGCTACTTCAGCCACCAATGAGTGCTCTGTAGCTGGCAACTTCAGCTTTTTCCTTAATGAAGATATTTCTGCTTTTGCACTCTTCATTAGCTTTTGCATTGCGCTTTTATCATTTGGATCGACCCCGATCTTCATTATGATTTTCTTCAGCTCTTCATTTTGAGTAGTCAACGCCCTGGCATTGGCCTTCTCCATCCTGCACTATTTGACAACCTTAGCAAGCATATTTTCTGTCTTGACTGATGTAGCATGAGTCTTGCCCAAATCATTAACAATCAACTAACCTGTCTGCATGTGGAGATTCATTTTATCCCACAAGGGGATCTTTTTTACGTCCATAACTATGTTCAACTCCTTAAAGCTACCTGAAGGTCCAATGGACATTCCTGTAGGATGCGACAGCGCCATCTTAAACTGATCCTTCTCCAGATCCATTACAATCAATAGTCTTGTTTGATCAGCAGATATATGGTGCTCAGCCTGTGTTTCTATATTGGCCTTTATTCTTTGGTTCCTACCTTCAATTTGTGAGAATACTTGCTTCATGGAAGGAGCCTTTTCCAAATGGAGTTTTGGTCTGCTAGGATATGAAGGGCCACCCTGTTCTTCACTGACCTGGAGAGTAAAACCAGGTGAATTGGAGGAGTGGTCTTCTGCTAATTTAGTCCTTTTCTCCTCTCGGGGTTCCTCCTCATCGATCTCAATAACATCATCTCTCCCTCTCTTGCCCATCTTTTCCAATATTGCAGGTGTTTGAATACTGATCCGTGATGAACTTGGCCCTCTTGGATTAGCCAACTTCTCTAAATCCGGTTTACTCACATGAGTAAAAGCAGCATACCCATTCTCGACCCTTCTTTGTGAAATAATCCCATGTGGGTCATAGGCCCATTTCTCTCCCAATAGCAACTGTGTTCCTTCCAATATCTTTGATACCTCCTCAGAATCTTGCCTTGTGTTAACAACAAAAGGGCCTACACTCATAGGCAACTTGTACATTAATCCTTTCTTCATAGGAAGAAAATGAACTTGATCCACATTAAGACTTTGCCTTATAAATTCCAAGGCAAACAGTCTCATGGGAACAAATGTTGGAAGCCTATAAGGCTCAATACTGACTCCATATAGCCTTATTTCAGAATAATCTTCAAAAACAAACCAGTCTCCATATTTACAATTAGGTCCTAATTGCAAGAACTCCTGGGCCATTGGCAGGAAGCATGGAGGCAGAGTTCCATTAAGAATTTTATAGGAAGTGGTCATGAAATGGTCCACAAATTCAAATAAACCGGCTTCGTTCTCTTCTCTTCTGACCATATCGGTCCAAAGCAAAACTGACTGTTTATTTTTATTACTATCCATTATATTCAAACCAACACTCACGAATTCTTCAACATTCTGATATAAAAACAAGTAGACTACCAATGAGGGAAATCTGAAATAACCTGTTAAAGGGAAGGCAATCAATTGAGAATTCACCACTTCTTGCCAAAAGGATGGGATATCCAGCACCACCACTGGTTTCATCATGAGAGCGAACATCCCCAGGGCTGCCTTGTCAATTTCGCGATCATCATCTCTCCCCAAAATCTCCATAATACAGCTAAGAACTGGCCTGTATTGAACATTAAATGCCTCCAAACTGAACTTTCCCGATTCAAATCGAGTCTTCTCTAGACTCGATACCAAAAATGACATGCAGCGATTAAACTCCTCATTTGAAAGCTCCTCGAAATATTGAATCAACGAATCTTCAGAGAACTGCAAAGGAGAATCATTTTCTGGAAAACATAATGCTTGACGCATTAATTGAGTTGAAACCTGCAAAATATTTCCCCTTGGGAATTCATAACAAAACACTTGCCGGGGTACATAGACGAAACTAACCAAGAAATAAATTCGGGAAAGACATGAGTTTTTGGAATACAGGCGGACAACACTCCCGAACTTTGCAAGGCAGAAAACACAGGTGACTTGTCAGTGTTCAAGGTACTTGATAATGCAAGAGAGGATGATTTACGGATGACGCAGTATCGTGAACATCTTTCTCGCTATCTAGGAGGGGACTCAGACTTGACAAACCAGAAAATGATGTTCGCTTGGCCATGATTGACAGGAATTTTGAAAACAATTCAAAGTACTGAATAGCGCAAAGGTGGCGGGACGCAGTTTGAACAGGGCAGACAGACACAGATAAATCACAATAAGACAGAAAAACCCTTTTTATAGACTGCGGGAATCATAATAAATGCATGATTGACGTGGAGAAACAGCTGGCAGTGGATGACGTCATGCGGGGGGTCTATGAGTACGGCGGGGAAATTCTATCCATACCCCCCGTAATTAACCAGAACCGTCGATCACCAAAATTCGGAGATCTGACCGGTCAACTGCGGGGGGTCGGGATTTTATAATGGACGGGCAAGTTATCCCCCCGCAGTTGCATATCCGCGAGCTCCTTTATATGATAGCGCCTTCCGCTCGAAAAGCTGCCCGAGCTTTAATCTTTATATATTAATATGACAACCTAAAGTTGACACCCGCTTCACCTATATAAAAATAAAAACGGAAGAACATGCATTTCCCTTTTTTTTATGCTAAAGTACAAAACTTCATACTTAAAGCATATTTTTGAATTCTTATCTGTTTTTTTTTAATTTTCTTCTCATAATTTCAAAATGAAATATAAAAGGATATGTAGATAATGATCCACAACAGAGGGGACAGTATTGGAGGGCTTGAGAATAATTTTCATATCTTAACATGAGGCCAACCTTGTTTTAATCCCTACAGCGTAGTATACTTGCAAATATGTGTTATTTATATAGGTGCAGTTGTAGGTTGGTTCAACACACCATTTAGAGAGTGATTTTCTAAGTGTTGGGGATCTACCCTTCACTTTTGAGATCTATTGGAGGTGGCTATGCTATTTCGTATATCAGTTCAGCCACACTTTCCAGATCTGTAATTTTCAATACATCTACAGTCTTGTATCTCAGATCTGCATCTTGTACTTGGTGTTTTGCTGAAAACCCCAAGGGGGTTCTATAGAGGAGCTTGTATAGTGCATGGATCTGATATGGATCTAACTTTTTATGCACTTATTTTCTCTAGATCTGATGTGTAATCTACAGCTGTGTAGAGCCAATAAAATAACGTTTTATGGCTTTTCTCGTCTATATATATGGTTGCAACCCCTCATTTTGAGGGATTTATTTCATTGGAGGCTTTCTTTTCTTGTTATGCATCTTATGGACCATTTCTTACACATGTTTTGCTGATGTAATAACAAATGAAAGGTCTCCATATTGGCCTCTTGCTATATAAAAGATGATTTGCGTTATTTTTCTATCATTCTGCATTGTATTACTGCATTCCCCATTTGGGAATATTACATATATATATATATATATATATATATATATATATATATATATATATATATATATATATATATAAGATAGTTTTTTTCATACAGAATGGGATAGTTATTAGTATCCCTTTGTCTTTCAACTGATTAAATTAAACAAAATGTTTGATTTCACAGAAAAATATTTCAAAAAATACAACGCCTTTCTTTGATATCCAAACATAGTGATCATTATTCTTCGCTTGAACTGTTGTCACTGCTAGAGCTACTTCCATGACTTGGGTTATTTTCAAGAATGTTTTGTTCATGGTGTTGATTGTTTTCTTCTTCTTCACCTTCCATCTAAAAACATAAAAATAAACTGTAATGAGTGTATATACATTGTTGAGAATAATGAAAACTGCAATATGAAATAATATACATCAATGTAAATAGAAAAGAAATGATGTACCATAGCAACAACTGTCTCATAAACTATACACATTCTTTCAAAACCATGTACCATGCCATCTTTGAATATTTCATGTGTTGGCACAATTCCATACTTTTTTTCCTGCAAGTTTTATACCCCATAACAAATCCTATATTTAATATAAAAGATTTTCTTGTTCTATTAATTATAGACGTATCTAAGTAAAACATGATTGATATATGCTTATAAATTCCACAATTAATTTTTGATATGCCAACATATACTCACAACCCATATTTAACCCAATTTCAATCAATTCGTCTGATGGTTCTTCTTTGTATGTTAGCACCTGTTTGAAGACATTCAATGATGATTTTTGTAAAACAACTTAAAAAATACAAAAACAAAATCTAGTTAAGTTGTTATAAGGAAGTAATAATTACTCACAAACTTAGATATCAACCCTTTTCTTCCTTCTCGTCCTGTTTTAAGTGTTGAATGAGTTCCATTTTCTTTTCTTTTCTGCAAGAAAATACTTGAAAACTAATATTTAATGCTAAATTGTTTATTTATTGTACCTAATGATTGAAAAATTCAATGATTACATATGACATTTGAAGCACATTATTGTTGAGATGGCTCCTCTTGCGATGCAATTTTGTCCATTTCTTTGACCATATCCTTGTCTTTCTTTTTGGACATTCCTACTGGCATATTTCTAATATCAGCTCATTCATCTTTTGATATTTTCATAATCTTCTTGAAAATGTAACATGACAATAAATTATTTAATTTTTATATTGATATATGAAAATTAAATATAACAAAAGTGATATTTATAAATAATTCTAGACAAACATTTAAAAGAATATTATTTTTTCATTCTTTCTTCTTTTTTTGTACGTTTTTGTTATTAAAAGTCTAACATGTCTCATTGACCAATTCTCTGAAAACTCTTCCTGTAGTTTAGATAAACTTTGGTTCTTGGAATCATTGGATTGATTTTTATATTGTAAGTGGAAAGAATGTCTATACATTCGTTCCACTAGATCCCTCAAACTTTTTAAAAAGTTTTTCCCCCTTTCGTTAACCTCTGGCACCACTCTAGATGAGCTAAGGAGAAATTCATTTTCATTTGCATGTTCTATTTTTTTTCTTTTCTTAGAACAATAGTCCTTTTCTGAGTTGTTGGTCCCTGTAGAACATTAAACAGATGTGAATTAATAGATTGTTTAACACATGTTATCTAATAATTTTAAGTATATTATTAATAAAAATTAAAAAAAGAAACTCATATTGGATCAATAGTATTTTTTCATTCACTTGATTCATCCATTTGCAATTTTTCCATCAAGCTTTTACACTCTTCTGGTCCTAGATCAAAAATAATAATATCGAGCTTCGTCATTTTGTGGCTCTGAATGGTACACAGTAAATAATACATATTAGTTAAACTTACATATAGGTCAAAAATAATATTTTTGTAAAGAATTTACAAAGAACTTTCCTTTTTTTCTTTTCTTGATGTGTTATCTGTATTTTTGTTACTTGATCTCTTGTTAGTCATTTATTTATCAATTTGAAACCTGTACCATGCCATTCATTAATATATTTATAAATAAATTGTCAACTTTTCGAGTAAAAAAAAAATCTCAAGAAACCAGTGGGCCATTCATGGTGTACACACCAAAGTCAGTGTGTGGGGGTCTTATAGATGCACCTCAAAAACAGTATAATAGACCGTACAATTCTCTATGTCAACAAGGAGAACCAGTGCATTACATGTTAACCACCGCACCCATTAACACAGACAAAAGAATAAAAATCGTTTAGTGTTATTTTTTGTAGAATAAATGCCCTGCGCAAACAAGGGACCACCATACGACGCTCTCTGTCAACTAGGAGACCTGGTGCGGTGCGTTATATGTTACATGGTGCACCGATTAACACAATAAAACAAATTTTTGGTAAACAACACGTTCGTGGTGTGCCATAATGAAATAGTGCACCGGTGCCCTATTTTACATATGGTGCACTGATTAAAAAAAAATTGTTTTTAAATTTTTTATTACACAGTATTTTCACGGTGCGCTTGGATAATACAGCGCATCGGTGCGCTAGGTTACACAGGGCGCACCGATAAAAAAATATATATTTTTTCAAAAATTCATGCAATGGTCTACATGGATTGGGATTTGACTATGCAAGTCATCCCGTGGGTTGGATGTCAATCTAAAATGAAAATCCCTAATTCTGAAATTATAGAAACGAGAAGAAAGGGTAGAAACAAAAAGAATGAAGGGTTTAGGGTATATATATATATTTGTTTCTGAAAATGAAATTTTTTTCTTACTTTGTAAAAAAATTGCAGAAAAAGTAAAAAAAAATAATCAAATTTAATCACGAGATCATTTTAAATTTTATGCTACAAGGTTTAAATCACCAGAGGTTTGGAATTCTGATTGTTTGAATACTTCTATTTGAACGTATTTCGCTGCTCCACAGTGATCTTGTTCTCTCTTGCTCCAGGTATGTCTCCTGCAAATATCTGGCTGAAATGTTTTGCAAAAATAGTGAAATAATGAAAAGTGTTTAGTATTTAAAGAATCGTTTTATGAAATTAGGTTTTTGAAAATATTTTTCCGCCCATTTTTAAATTTACTGTTTTTTTTTCCACTTAAAGAAAATAGAGTTGCACTTTATTTATTTTTGGTTATTTGTCACTTAATAGCACTGCACCAGTGCGTCCATTGGTAACATGGCACTGGTGCGCAGTAACTAAAATGAACCGGTGCAATTATATGTACATTAGCACCGATTTGCGATTAAGGCATCGAAATTACTTTCAGGCGTGTACACCAAAATTTAGTGAACTCCAACCATAGAGATTGAGAATTATAATTTTGTCTATTCTTGATGGAAATATGCAATTAGAATTAGAATTTTGTTTATTCTTGATAATTAGAATTGAGAATAAGAATTGGATAAATTCTTGATGGAAATAACTATTCTTCCAATGCATTTTGTTTATTGTAGGAGGTCCCCACTGATTATGTGGAGAGAATGCAATGTGGGGCGTGTGAAGATGCAATACTACAGGGCCCAAGTAGGCAATTGTGGCATGTGAACCTGTGTTATTCTAAGACAAGGACAATTTTCACAAATGGTTGGGAAAGTTTTGTTTCTGAGCAGTTTATTGAAGTTGAAGATATTTTAGTTTTTTGACATGTTGGAAATGTACATTTTGCTGTGAAAATATTTGGGCCATTTCTTTTCAAAACTACACCTCTTCTTCGTTCAGAAAAAAGAAACTTAAACCTTTCCACAACCTGCAACAAGAAAAGGTGCTAACAAGGGCCTCTGACATGCATAACTATTTCTTCTATTGAGGTCTCGAAGGAATTGCTTATTTCCAGTCTACTTTTCTGAGGAATTTGCCTGAATTTTATTTGGTTCTACCGAAGGTTGTAGTTACTAACAAATACAGGATTGTAAGCTCCCTCCAACCCTCATTAAATTGCAGAATATGGATAAAACTGCATAGAAATGCCCATCATTTGCGTAAAATGCCTCAAAACACAGAATGGAGTGTTTTCTTTTTTGAAAGTTGTGTGTTATTATGGTGAAATAAATTATTCTTTCTATTTTGTGCTAATAAGGTGAAGAAATGGAATAGTTCTCAAGTATATGACAACAGTCTTCAACCATATTCTCAAAATATATGGGTTCTTTGTTAACTGCATAGCTACAAGATTCGGTCATATCGCTGCTAGGAAAAATTCAACTGAAATAACAATACGACAGGATCGGTATTGTCCACTATCCCATGAACCCATAAACCCCACAAAAATACTCAAAAACCTTTCAATAAAATGCAAAATAGTCCAAATTTATTTTTATTTTTTATTTATTTATTTATTTTTAAGTTTTTTTGTCTATTGCATTCTTAACACTCAAATTCTTCTAAAATTTGTTCATGGAATTAGCATCCATAAGAGGCAACGCAATGGCAATATACTCAAATTCTTCTAAAATCTATTCAATGGAATTATTACATGTGAAATGGTACATGTGTTATTACATCAATATTTATACTTTTTAAGATGAGTTTTTATAAAGAAGAGGACTTAATTACCTTATACCTTATAAGACTCTTTTTTTCGAAACATTATAATATGTATTTTGAATTAATAATAAAATTTATATTTCAATTGATAATTTGCAATTATGTTGATCTCAATAAAAATGGCATACTGTATAAAGTTCGTTTTTTTTTTGTATGTAAGATCATAATAAAATAATGATAATTCTAAAGTACATGAATTTATTTGCATTATTTTATAAACTTTATTATGTTACAAAAATTCATATTATTCTAGATTTATTATTTTACAAGTATTTACAATTTTACAAATTTAGAGATTTTAAAATTTTAATAAAATCATTTCACGTTAATATAATTAAAATTTTCACATTAATACAATTAAAATTTTAAAAATATTTTAGATACAATTAAAATTAAAATTAGAATTATATTTAGAATTAGAATTTTACAATTTCACGTACAATTAGAATTAGAATTAGAATTACAATCTTGGAAATTTACATACAATTACAATTAAATTTTACAATTACAATCATTTCACACAGTAATACAATTAAATTTTTACAAATATTTTACAATTACAAGTTGTGTGTTACAATTACAATTTTAGAGTTTTACATACAATTACAATTACAATTTTAGAAATTTACATAAAATTTATAATTACAATTATAATTTTACAATTTTACATATATACCATTACAATTACAATTTTAGAATTTTACATACAATTACAATTTTAGAATTTTAAATACAATTAGAATTACAATTACAATTTTACATTTTTAGATATATACAATTACAATTAAAATTACAATTTTACAATTTTTCATATATACAATTACAATTAAAACTACAATTACAATAACTTCACAATAAATTAAGTATTACAATTAAAATTAAAATTTTAGAAATATTTTAAAATTACAATTACAAATACAAATACAATTTTACAATTTTACATACAATTAAAATTAAAATTTCAATTACAATCACGACATAATATTTAATAAATATCATGGTCATTTATTATTAAATTAATTAATAAACATCTCAATCATGATAACCATCGTACAAACATCACATTTGGCTAAAAAACACATTAAAATTCGTTAGCGTCATCGTGATCATGATCATCTAACAAAACACAATTAGCATTGTATTACATCATCACAACACAAACATCAAATATACATCTCATGTCAAATAATTGCTATCACATACACATCTATCTGCAAGCTGCACATTAAATGAACATATCTAACATGACTTAACAATATACACATCATGATGATCACAAAGTAAGTAGAAATATGAACATAAAATATATATATATATATATATATATATATATATATATATATATATATATATATATATATATATATATATATAACTGAATAATGTAAAAAATATACAATTGTAATATAAATTTCATGGATACATCATCAATAGCAGTACTAATTGAGGCCTACTCAGTCAATGGTGCAGCCTCGACAAGCTCAGATACATGCTGACCATCATGTGCATGTTGATCTGGTACTAGAGCCTCATGCTAATCAAGATCAACTATCGGCTACTCATTGTGATGATTAGACATGGTCGATGGTCCAACCTTCTCATGATCATGAGTACTGTTGGATGCTGCAAGCTACTGACTAGACGTGGCTGATGGCCCATGATGACTGATGCTTGATACTAGTGGAGGCTTCTCTCCATGATAACTGATGCTCGATGCTAGTGGAGGCTGCTCATCTGGCGCGACATGAGGTGAATGATCATCAAATGATGCATTGCTGCTCGCAAAGTGTCGATCACGTGCTATGTCTCAACCATGCCTATAATGTGCAATGATGCTCCTCAGCCTCGTAACTAAGGTCGTAGATCCTATGACATGCCGCATTAGCCTGTACATGTCACGTGGCATGCCTCTCCACATATGTAATAGCCTACTATCAGCCTGTATGTCTCTCATAGTAGTAGGCCTGACTCCCACCTCAACAATCAATGCAGTGAGTTGGTCGCCCAACTCCATCCTGTATCTTCTATCAAGCCTACCGTGCCTAGAAAAAGGTGGTACTACTACACCAACAAGAGAAATTCTCTCTACATTGGCCTCCTAATGATCCTTGGCATCAAGAATACCCTGATCGTCATCAGGATCCACACCTAATTCATGTTGTGGTGTTGGCATGTCCTCACCATAAAAATAGCCAATGTCTGCAAAATATATACAAGTACACAACAATAATTGGACAATTTCATTACAAAATTTAATTAAAACAAGTTAAAGAACATGCTAAAATAAATTTAAATAAAATAGTAATATTATCTCTATCATCCGGCAGCTCGTCATTTATGAAGAGGATTTTGGCACACCCTTGCCAATCCAAACCAGCATAAGGACAAGGGACCATAATGAAGGGATGCTCGTCAACACTAGCTAACAACTCTAGTGCATCATGTGATATCCTCACTGGAAACATAGTCTCGCCCCTCTTGGGCATCATCTATCCCCACATGTACATCTGTACATCGAACATCGGCCTACGAGGATGCCGAACAAAAGTAGGCCTCGTCTCTGGAAACCTCTCAAAAAATAAACAAAAAATTTCTAAAGCAAAATGGAAGTTAACCCTCCGTTGTGCATGAGCATGACATCTATCTAAGGCTGTATGGAACTGCGGCATAAAAATGGCAGACCACCTGACAAGTCGTGGCTCCTATACTAAAGAATCAACATAATATAGAAGTAAGCAACTAATGTGTTTCCCATCACTAGTGTTATGTGAAATGGTTGAAATTAGAAGTGAGAGTCACCTCACCTCCTCACTACCAAATGCACCAATACGTAACTGACCTTTGGAGACCTGAAAATCTACGCTAATGTATCTCTGGGAGTACACCAACTGACTCCCTGATGCATAGCCAATTGGAACCTATGGGAATGAGGGAAAATCCACCCCTCTCCTCGATAGCCCTGTAATGAAATATATGTCATCCTTAGTGGGCGCATACCACTGGTTAGGACCAACCCAGAAAGCCTGTAGGTAGGCATTCCACCTGTGGATAAGATGTATCGAAAACACACCATGGCCATTTAGGGAAGTAACCACCTAGGTAGCTATTGAGTAGGGAAGGAGCCCCTGGGTAGCTGTTGTAATAGGGCGAGGGCATGCATCTCTCTCCCTCTCTCGTGCCTCCCACAAGCGAACCATGTTATACTGGTCCATCTGTTGTTGTTTTTGTTCCCCCTCTTTTCTCTTTTCATGTCTCTAAATGATTGACATATTAAATACAATTTTTTTATTAAATGAGACATGTATTTAGGAAGATAAATATATAATTTTTTTAGGAAAAAAAAACAGCCAGTGCACCACAAAAAATAGGCATGCACCGGTACCAGTGTGTCTTTCTTTGTCGTGCACCAACGGCGGTGCACCTGAAAATTTTCAATGCACCGTTGACTATGGACGATGTCGGGAGTGCGGTGCGCTAACTAAACTCTATGCCCCGGGGCATATAGTTCGGTCAACACACCGACCTCCTAAAATCATTATATATTCAATGGTGTGGTCTTTTACCAGGCCGCACGATTGACCTTTTTGAAATGCGGAATGTGGTGCACTAACAAAAATACCTGCCCCGGGGTAGATATTTAAGTCAATGGACCACATTATCACTATTCCACATGGTCAACGATGCGGCCGGGTAACTGACCGCACCGCAATTTTTTAAAAATTTTAAAATAACATGGTGTGCCTTTGGTATTTCCATGGAACAGGTGTGAATACCATTCACACCAGTTGTGGTGCGGCCTGTTAATTTACAGGCAACACCGCGAACTGGTGCGAGCCAAACGGCTTGAACGCACCACGCAACAATTTTTTTTTCTTTTAAATGGTTAATTTTAAATTAATTTGAAATTATAACCTGCTAAAAGGCTTAATTATGGAAAGAAAAGAAAAATACATGTACATTTGGCTATCGAGGAGTCATATCGGCTGTAGAATTTGCAAAAGAAAATTTTTCCACCATTTTGCAAAATTCTAGCTGGACATTGGTTGGAAATGCACAGCAGCAGCAGTGCAATGGGTACAATGGGAGCACTGATGTTAGGGAGACTCTGACAAGTATGAATTGCACTAGTGCTTGAGAGCTCTGGAGCACTGAGAAAAGTGAAAAATGTGGTTTTTTCGCTGTAATTTTTTTTTATTTAACCTTGTTCCATTGTGCGAGATTTTATAGGCACACTGATGTGGTTGCTTAAGACCATACTGTGTAGTTTCTATTTTGGCGCAGGGTTTTATGATGCACCGGTATGGAATATTTGTAAAGAACCGGTGCGCTATAGTAATAAGACGCACCAAGTGGGTGTGTACAAAGTGCACGGTGTCCAATGTGCCAATGTTTTGTGCGCTCCGGCACTTTCTCTTGTTGAACGCACTAGCGCGGTTTAGGACGATAAGAGCACCAATGAAAAACATCTGCAAAACCTCCACTCGCCAACCTCCTCTAGTTACTACCGCTAGAAGCAGATGTCTGGGGTATTTTTATAATGGGTTCCTCAAAAACATCCACTAGAGAGTCTTTTCCTTGTAGTGGCATCATCATTCAAAATATCGATTACACATATGATTCTACCCAGAATGTACCACAACCCGACTACCAAAGTCATCACATGCCTCTATAAAATTTGACTAATAGGGTGTCTTCGTATCACCATCAGCAAGGAGGACCCTATCCTCCGGCTCAGGGGACCTAGTACTATTGAGATTTATTTTAATTAAATTTGGAGAAAATCTCATGAATATGACAACAATAGGATTTGTTGCTAAATTGACTCCATCTAATCCTGATGTGGAGTTATTGCATCCTATTTTGTTGTGATTGAATTTATGATTCAATTTCTACTCCCAGCTATAAAATGTAAGCCCGTAGAGGTTTTTGAGCATGAGGGATGTGAGGTGAGTGGAAGAGAAGTGCAGATGAGAATATTTGCTGTTGTAAGTCTCCAGTTGATGAATGAGATTTCCAATGCCTCTGTTTGGTGGACGTAGCTTAGATTGGTTGGGTGAACCATGTTAACTATGTTGTCTTCATGGTTGAATGTTGTGTGTGTTTGATTGTTTATTTAAGTTATCCATTTTGTTAACTCAACAAGTACACAGATAGACATGCTGACAGAAGAGCTCCCCCCTAACTGCCATTTACAAACTAGGGACAACATTATGCGTAGTCCCCAACACAAGGCCCGCCAATGCAAAGTAATGCATAGGTGAACTTTGTGCAACCTTCCCAAAACCAACTGTGCCAACCATATAACCAGGAGAATTATCCTCCTAACGCAATTAAGAAAAAAAAAATCCCTAAAGGAAATATTAGGCAGGGGGACAACAACCAGCAACACCCTCTACGATCTCAGGCTGGAGGCAACTCCAACTAAATACAGAACCAGGATCCAAACAATGCCCAAAGGCATATCAAAATTCCATTGCTTCCAACAAACCACTCTTGTTCAATCCGTGGTGAGTACGACCATTACAGTCATCACTATCCCAACCTCCCTAAGCTAAAAAATCTACAGAGTAACCGTGGACAAGGGGGATCCGCCCAACAGCCAGAAATCATGCAGGAGCCCTTCCCCCATCAAGGGATAGTTAGCACTCAGCAACAAACTCCTGATGACTCTAGAAAGAACAACCACAAAATCTACATGACTGGCAAGGAAATGTTTTTTCAAACACAGAATCGAAATTACGACACCCCACCAAACACCAAAGCATTAGGGGCTAGTACCAGTGCACCAAAAATACCTTTGACCATATCATAGATGCCTATTGAACCCTTACCAAAGATGGCTAAGGAACCAACTAGGCAATCAAGAAACTATTCCAAAGCATCCCATAACTATAGCATCGTGGATGATTTAGCTCAATCTCCCGCTACAGTCGTGTCAGCTTTGGAAGTATAACAGTCCTGCCTAAAGCAGCGAAAAGCCTTACTTTCTGCGTTAGGCACTATCGACCCTGCTGATACATGCCTGATGGCTTTTAATTTAGACAAAGCCACCCCTAGGCTCCCTTCAATGGTCACCTTTATAATACCGGTGTCAGTCCAAAACATTACCATTCATTGATGTGTCATTGACAAGGGTGCATCCACATGCATCATGTCAAAGAACGTTTGGAAGAAGTTAGGGTCTCCCAAACTAAAGCCATCAGACATCATGCTTAGAGAATATGATGGTCTCCCTTCAACCCCATCAGTCTTGACCAAAACGTCCTGGTTTGCTTAGCCAGAAAGATGGTCCTTATAGACATTGAAGTCTTGGATGCCCACTTGGACTATAATATACTCCTCAGTCGAAGTTATATTTATAGCATGTCTTCTGTAGCCTCCTCCGTCTTCCGAACTATGATGTTCCCCCATGAGGACTGCATCGTTACTGTCGACCAATTGACACATAGCAAAAAGCGTCCCCTAAAAAATACGGATGTCATTCTACCCTACGTAGATACATCAGTGAATGTGCTTTCACGGTACCATGAATATGGCTCCGGCCAGTTCAAATTGTTTTCCATCCTAGGATCATTCCTAGGAGATTCCCCTATTATACCTGAGTCATCACCTCATGTCACAAGAGCTCCGGTGTGCATGATGTCCACATCAAGCGTCGAAGCTAGTCAGGACATAGACTCAAGCAGTAATGACACCAAGTCCTCATCCACGGAACCCTCTCTAGCCTACGCCGCTTCCCAAACCCCTTTCCTCTACCCCCCAGCTAGTTTAGTATCCCAGCAGGTTTTGGCAACGGTGGTGTTACCAAACATATCCTTCGCAATACTGGTTTGGTACCTTTTTCCCCCTACTAGGACGGTAGCTACGCACATCAATGCCACAGGGTTAAAGCCCCTTAGTCCTGAGGAGGCCCAACCTATTCAGGAGACTTTCAAAAAAATCCCTACAAAGGAAATCCCCATTGCAAAAACGATGATTACGATTATCGAAAACCTCCCTGCAAAATAAATCCCCATTACAAAAGCAATGATTATGACTAAGAAAAAAAAAAAGAGGAAAGAAGTTGGAAACTCCTGATACATAAAGGGAATCACTAATCTGTGCCATATGTGATGTAGTAGGACACCCTACCCATATCTACCTAGAGTTGGACGAACTGAAATCGTTCCTTGGCTCTGAGGCAGACATCGCGACGCCACATTCCTGAAAAAAGGAACTAGCCACCAAAGGAAAAGGCAAAGCATTGCGTACCAACCACGCATGTGCTATCTGCAGCAATTATGGGCACTATACCCATCATTGCCCAGAAATATCATGATATAGGGATGCCTTACACGCCATCGCTATCAAAAGGATCCCTCCACCCAGTCATCTACAGATGGACCACGTACCATCTTGTACCTGCAGGAGGAACGACAGTCACCAGAAAGATGCCCATTCATATTCCCCCCTACTATCATACGCCACACACTGTGTGATGAATGTGCTCACTTCATCAAAGAATGCACAGCTCTAGAACTCATCCACAGATGATATCCTATAGAACGAGTTTATTACGTTTAATTGCGGGCAAAACAATTCACATGTCCTTTATGCGCCGACAACCACCTTCTGGAAAATTGCGACTATATCCCCTGATTCTGATTAGCACTCACTATTTTTCACTCATCCATATTCCACCTCTCCTAATAAGATGGCATAGACTTGGAATCCATGAGCATCTCGATGACCCAAGAAGATATGACGAGCAGATCCATCCTCTTCCTGTCAACTGAAAAGTGACCAATCAGGGAACCCTTATTTTCCCCCAACCACTCTATACGGATAAGAAAAACATGTGCATTATGTAAAATGCCCAATCATGTGGTCGCCACTTGCCCTGATTTAGAAACGTTATGACATTGGTACCCCGCCAAACCACAAACTGAGCATGACGAGACCCCCATATCTAGGTTATTTTTCTGATTATGTTAGGGAAATCATTGTGGGAAGTGTTGTACCTATATCCTGCGAGTTTTTCCTCTCATTGATATGATCCATACAATAGAGAAGAAACGGGATGATCTCCTCAAATGATATAAAAAATACATCACCCCCAGACCATCAACCCCACATCCACATTGGTGTGATGGAAAAACTGGGATAACGCACCAACCAAGCATGACCCAGGCCCAACCTAGGATAACATGCGGACTATGCAACCTAAACGACCACTGGGTCACTCAGTGCAAGGAAATGAAGCCCCTCGCAAACAATTTTCACACAGTATCATCTCTCCCACAGAGACTTATTTCTAACCAAGAGAAAATAATGCATACTTAATGTTGGGTTTGTTCACACTTTCATCATAAAATTAAATGTGAGCATCTCCCTGAGCTAAGAGTGGTAAGAGCAACATTAAGCCTACACTCCCCCACAAATTCATGAAAACCCAAGTCAACAACATGGAAATGGAAGCAGAATACCTCATCGTCCATCATAGATCCTTCCCAAGCATCCACATTTGGGACAAAGAGTAGTGTTGATTCTCACACAATATACTCAGTTGGCACAGTGGTGCCATGCACCATTTTCACTGGCCATGACCATGAACCAGAGGCATGCCCACTAATGGAAACATTTAGGCATCTTTTCACCAGTCACAATTTCCACCAACATGAAATTGACCATCCTAGCGGGGAACCCAACCTTGTGCTTATGCACACTCCCATCACAGAGATTCTTCCCCCACCAAATTCTGACAACATAATACACCATATACGATTCATATCATCATGTGTCGGAACTATGACTCGAGTTTTCTTCTCATCTTCCGTAGGTGTCGAGTTAGCTGCAACTACGAGAGTAGTTGTACCTACGATAGTGCAGACACAATTTTTCTACACTCTGTCGATCGCGTCTCATTCCACCACATCGACGATGGAATTCTTCTCATGTCACTCAACCATATCCATGAGGATTGAACCTATTCATCATAATCTTGTGCAAGATCAATCCCCCTTAGGATCCATATTTCATTCAGATGAGGACGTCCTAGAGGTAATGACAGAGCCAGAATATCCATGGGATGCAATATATCACCATTCGCTTTTTCTCCCCAAGAACATGTTCTGTTCTGAGAAGACAAGAGAACAAGAGATCTATGCGATCGAATCAAAATAATTCCTCCCATAAGGAAAAGTAAATTGGTTCAAAAATCCCATCCCGATGCCCGATGTGTTTGAGGAATGAAATATGTCAAACGTCTTACCTACCGTCAAGGTGAACATATCCCAAAATACTGCAAAGGTCGAAGAAATCTCACTGGGGTTAGCATGCTCTCCAAAAGATATAGCCTCTTATATCCAATTGCTACAAGAGTATCGAGATATCTTTGCGTGGGACTACTCAGAAATGCTTGGGCTTATTCCCACTATCGTAGAGCACCATGTTGACACTTGGCATGACGTACCTCCAGTGTGCCAGAAATGACGTCAACTGCACCCATCAAAGGCAGAAGCAATAAAATGAGAAACCCATAAGCTTCACAAAGCTGGGTTTATCTACCCCATTACCTATATATCTTGGGTTTCCAACCCTGTTCCCGTCATGAAAAAATAGGGCACCATACGCATTTGCACCGATTTTCGGGATTTGAACAAAGCATTTCCTAAAGAAAATTATCCCACCCCATTCATCGACCACATCATCGATGCTTGTGCAGGACATGAGGCTCTATCCTTCATGGATGGATTCTCTAGGTACAACAAAATTCAAATCCGCCACACAGACCGATACAACACTGGGTTCACCATCCCTTGGGGCACATTCACATACAAGGTAATTCCATTTGGCCTAAAAAATGTTGGAGCCACCTTCCAAAGGGCCATGACCTATATATTTCATGACTTGGAACATCTTATCCTCACCTACTTGGAAAACCTAATCATCCGCTCCAAGAAGCGCTCAGACCATATTGAGGATCTACGATTGGTATTCCAACGATGTCATCAATACAACCTACACTTGAACCCCCTCAAGTGTGTCTTCTACGTCAGCGTAGGTAGACTCTTAGTTTTTATCGTGGCCCACCAAGGGATTTTCATGGACCCCCTCAAGGTCTAATCCATCAAATAGGTACCACCACCTCGACCCGTCAGGAAACTTCAAAGCTTGTAGGGGAATGCCAAGTTTCTGAGGTGCTTCGTCCTAGATTATGCCACTTGTGCTCAAGGGTTCCTGCACCTCCTTTGCCAGGACATCCCATTCAAATGGGATGATCATACTGAACAAGCATTCAATGCACTGGAAGAAACTTTGTCTTCAGCACCACTCATCAGTCCCCCAGACTATGACAAATATTACATCCTATATCTATCGGCTTCCGAGTCCACTTTGGCTGGAGTTTTGATCCAAGAAGGCACAGATGGGAAGGATCACGTAATCTATTATGTCATCAAAACCCTATTAGGCCTAGCATTAAGATATGAGCCTGAAGAAAAGACTACCCTAGCATTAATACATGTAGTCTAGAAGCTTCACCACTACATCATCTTAAAAACCACTACGATTATCACAGATATTAATCCCATCAAGTACCTTCTCACATGCCGCCTAATGGACCATAAGTATGTCTGCTGGATATTCATTCTCCAAGAATATGACTTATAGTTTCGCTCCCCTAAAAGAAAAAAGGAGCTTACCTTAGCAGAGTTCATTACAGACCTCCCAAGGGATACCAAGGGATCACCAGTAAACGATTCACTACCAAACGAGCATATCTTCTTTGTATCAACCAACGACCCTTGGTACTGAGACATTCTCCTCTTCCTATGAAGTCAAAAGTTCAAACCCCATCTCACTCGAGACGGTCGTCGGTACAGAAGCCATCAGGCCCCCCGATATCTCCTCATGAGCGATGTTTTGTACCGACGGGGCATCGACACCATTTTACATTGATACCTCACTCACAACCAAGTGGAAGAAGCCCTCATTGACTACCACAGAGGTGCTTGTGATGACCACCTATCTAGAATTACCACTACCCAAAAATTCCTACATGTAGGATAATTTTGGCCCTCCCTGTTTCACGATTGGATTACAAAAGTCAAGAGATGCGAGCGATGCTAGTGCTTCACTCATAAGGCAAGAGCCCCTCTCGCTCCTCTACACCCTATCATTGTTACCAGCCCCTTTTGTAAATGGGGAATTGACTTCATGACTTGCAACCCCACATCATCAAGAAATTATAAATACATCATAGTGGATGTCGATTATTTCACCAAGTGGGTAGAGGCCATGCCCGCATATGACAGCATTGCAAAAACTGCCGCTTGATTTCTGTTTAACCACGTAATTTCCTGGTTCAGCGTTCCCAAAGAGTTAGTCTCCGACCATGGGTAACACTTTGAGAATGAAGTTTTCAAGGAGCTATCTCACTGCCTAGGATTCACCCATGAATTTTATTCACCATACTATCCCCAATCCAAAGGACAGGTAGAAGCTGTAAACAAATTCCTCAAAACAATGTTACAACGCATGGTGAATAACCATAAAACCAACTGGCACCATATTCTCTTCTCCACCCTGTGGACATACCGCACTGCTGTGAAGACGTCCACTAGTTCCACTCTCTTCCACTTGGTATACAGGGTCGAGGTCGTGATTCCCATAGAACATGAGATCCCAAATATAAATGCTACCATCGAACTCCTCGATGATACCCAGCCTCTAGAACAACACCTAGAACAACTAGAGTTCATCGACGATAGCCAACGATAGTCGTTGCAACACAATAAGGCCCACAAGAAAAGGGTAAAAGCATCATTCAACCACCATATTAATGCTTTATCATTCACCGAGGGAGAACTAACCCTCTTCTACGATGTTGCAAAAGAATCCCTAGGGCGAGGAAAGTTTGAAACCTTGTGGAAAGGACCCTACATCATAAAACACTGCCTCCGCCAGGGGGCATACATCTTGACGGAACCGGACGGGACATGCCTTAGTAACCCCATCAACGGCCTTTACCTCAAGAAGTTCTACCCATAAGGACCAATCAAGCCCTACCCTAGAGTCAACATACACAAACCCAACCAATTTAAACTTTTTACCAAAATACTTGTTATAAAATGTGCTCGAGTGTCACAATGGATTACCAACCTGAACCTTACTTCGAATTTGCTGATGGAGCATTAATATGGTCTCTGTTAGGTCCCTATATTACTAGTATAGTCCCTTATTGTTGTTAGTGTAACCCCCTTATTTTTATTGTTATACCCATGTAACCCCCATATTGTTATTATTGTGCCCTTACATTATTATTGTTAGATTGGCTAGGATTACATTGTGGCCCCATGGACTCCTATATATAGAAAGGAGGCTTGGTAATTTGTATCATTCAAGAATTGTTCATTTATGTAATGTATTGGAGGTTTCCCACTTGAAGTGGCTGATTTCTAAGGCGTTTATCTATCTTTTCTTCTATTTTTGGAGCTGGTTTCATAACATTTGGTATCAAAGCTTTGGATTCTAGGGTTTCGCTGCTCCAAACAGGTCATCGTCCAAATTTTGCTATAATTTTTTTTTCTATGAAGGATCAAAAGATGAAATTTTGATAGAGCGAAGCTGAAATCTCAAGGAACCTCTTGTAAAAAACTCAGATCTTGGTTTGCAATATTTTTGGAGATATGATTTGTGGAAGTTAGGTATTTGTCAGGCTCCTGAATTTCACCTGAAACAGTTCATCATGGAATTTTAGCTATAACTTTCTATATATGAAGTTTCAGAAGTTGAAATTCTTACAGAGCAAAGTTGCAATCCTAAGGAACCTCATGTAAAAATTTTAGATCCTGGTTCGCAACATTTTTAGAGCTATGATCTATGGGAGTTAGGATTGTTTCAGGCTCCCTAATTGCATCTCAAAGAGGTTACCGTGGAATAATCACATAACTCTCTCTTTTAGCATTAGATTGGAATTCCATAAAAATTGGCTGCAAGTACATGGACTGTGGTTTAATTTTTATCAATTTTAGAGCCGAAGGAGAAAAAAGTGACATGTGGCATGCCGTACAAGTTCACTTTACTAAACTATTCCATAAGCAGGTCATTGTGGGAGATTGGGCATAAATTTTTCTTGAAGAATCCAAATCAAGTCATACCTGTGGCATTTGAAAGATGCTTTAGAGGGATACTACAGGGCCAAATTTAAGATTTAAGGATCTATAATTATAGAGATAATTCAATTTCAATATAGAGCTCCTAAAAAGCAAGAAAAAGGCGTGTATTCATTTTCCGAATTGCATAAGTCTTGTTTGAAGAATCAAGTTGAATTGATTCCAAGGGCATATTGTAGAATAGATATCAGTATTGGGTCACCCATTAAGCATTTATAAGGCTCTACTATGACTCATGAAGATGAAGAATGGAAACATGACATATCAAAATTACAAGAGCAAGTGCAACAAATTTCGTTGTCGCAAAGAGAAATAAAAAATGACATGGAAGTTTTGAAGAAAGGCATGGAAACTAAGATGGATGGTTTGAAGAAAGGCATGGAATATAGCATGTATGGTTTGAAGAATGGAATGGAAGCTAAGATGGATGGCATGGAAAATGGCATGGAATCTAAGATGGATGACATGGTAGCTAAGATCAATGAAAAAATGGAAAACATGAAGAATGATCTAAAAGCATAAATGGAAGGTTTGACAAAGTTGATACAAGAAATGTTTCCTAATTGTGAAAAGATAGTAGAGAAAACTCATGATGAGAACAAAATAAATGTTAATCATGATTTCATAAACTCTAATGTTGGAGGGAATAACCACCATATTCCAAAAATGGATATGAGGAGTTTTGATGGCAAGGATCATGTAACATGGATACTACAAATGGAGCAATATTTTGATCTCAACAATGTGCAAAACACACAAAATGTATGCATTGCAAATTTACATTTAGAACAAAATAAATTTGTATGGTATCGATGGTTTTTCTCCCGTAAAAAAATTGTCACTTGGTCAATTTTTACGGAGGAAATGATAGCACATTATGAGGAAAAAAAGAGCAACACCTTCTTTAGCCCATTGATAAATATCAAACAAAAGGGTTTAGTGGGGGAGCACAGTGAGGACTTCCAAAAATTAAATATAAGGGTAACTAATATTCTAGAGGAACACAAGATTAATTTTTTCATAGGGACTTTAAAGGATAACATCCAACATGAAGTTCGTGTTTGGGAACCTGATTCATTGGAGAAGGCATTCAGGTTGGAAAGAAAAATTGAATATAAAATTATGGCAACAAGGAAGCCTACCACTCACATCTATAAAGATGGAAGTGTTGCTACTCCTATATTTTCACAACCTACAAGGTTGACACCACAACAATTGGAAGAAAAAATATCAAAAGGGCTTTGCTACAGTTGTGATAGAAAATACACTAAAGGTCATAAGTGTGCTGAGAAGAAATTATTTTACATAGATTGTGAAGAGGAAGAAGAAAATGAACAAGAAGAGGATATACACCAGGAACCAACCCTAGAAGAGGAAGAAATGAATCCGACCATATCGTGTAATGCACTTGCAGGAATTACCACTCCTCAAACTCTCAAGATAGAAGGACAAATCAAGAAGAAAAAGGTAATAGTGTTGATTGATTCAGGTAGCACCCATAATTTTATTCATTGTAAGGTAGCCAAGGAATTAAATTGTTTCCTATACTTAGCACCAGAATGTCAAGTGATGGTTGCAAATGGAGGAACTATAAATTGCTCTGGAAAATGCCATAATATCAAGCTAACCATGGGGGAATATGTATTGAATAGTACAATGCTTTCCATTCCTATGGGAGGTGTTGATGTTGTACTAGGAGTACAATGGTTACAATCTTTGGGGACAGTAGCTTTTAATTTTCAAAAACTTTTCTTGAAATGTTTTCAGAAGGAAAGGAAGTCGAATTACGGGGTATTACAGTGAAGCCGGGAAAGATAATAAGCTCTAATGTCATGACAAAGCTTCTAAAGAAAGAACAACGAGGCGTAATTGCACAATTATGCTCACTAGAAGTTCCAACATCAAAATCATCTATTTCTGCAGATCTCCAACAAGTCTTGGACAATCGTTCCAAGGTGTTTGAAACTCCCAAAGGACTCCCACCTATTCGTGATCATGATCATGCTATTCATTTGATTCCAGGAAGTGTTCCTCCAAACATCAGGCCTTATAGATATCCTTACTTCCAAAGAGCGAAATTGAACGTATGATTGCAGAAATGTTAGAGGCGGGTATAATTCAACCCAGTCAAAGTTCTTTCTCTGCTCCTGTAGTGTTGGTACACAAGAAGGATGGATCATGGCGAATGTGTCCGGATTATAGGGAGCTCATTAAGCTCACCATTAAAGACAAATTTCCCATTCCTGTGATTGATGAATTATTGGATGAATTACATGGAGCAATTTATTTTACCAAGTTGGATCTTCGTTCAGGATATCATCAAATTAGAATGAAGACTGAAGATATTCCAAAAACAGCATTTCGAACTAATGAGGGTCATTATGAATTTTTGGTCATGCCTTTTGGCCTTACTAATGCACCTTCTACATTTCAAGGGTTGATGAATTCCATTTTCAAACTCTTCCTTAGAAAATTTGTGCTAGTATTTTTTGATGATATACTAATCTACAACAGGTCTTGGAAGGATCATGTTCAACATGTTGACATGATGTTCAAACTATTGGAGGAGAAACAATTATATGCAAAAACATCCAAATATTTCTTTGGAGTACAAGAGGTGGAATATTTGGGTCATATTGTATCTCACGAGGGTGTTAAAGTAAACAATAACAAAATTAAAGCCATTAAGGAATGGAAAGTCCCCATAACCATAAATTAGTTGTGTGGATTTCTCGGGTTAATAGGGTATTATCGTAAGTTTGTTAAGAATTATGGGAGAATAGCAGCACCTCTAACAACATTATTGAAGAAAGATGCATTTTCATGGAGTACTGAAGCAACTAAGGCCTTTTAACATCTTAAAGAGGCAATGTGCCTAGTACCATTCTTAGCTATTCCATACTTCACAAAAACCTTTATTGTGGAATCTGATGGCTCAGGAAATGGAATTGGTGTCGTTTTAATGCAAGAAGGAAGACCCATTTCTTTTGAAATTCATCCAATCAAAGGAAAGTAATTACAAGAAGCTATTTATGAGAATGTTGGCAATACTAAATGCACTAAAGAAATGGCGACCTTACCTATTGGGAAGACACTTCAAGGTAAAACTGATCATGATAGTTGTAATATCCCAAAATACGGAAATTCTACAATGTTAGGAATATATTATAGTATTCCTAAATTGGAGATCCAGCAATATATAAACATAAACTGGAAATAGCAGTGAACAAAATCATACCAAAATGTATGAAAACTATAGAGCCATTTTATTATGTAAATCAATAGCAAACATGTACAATACAACTCAAATGATCAAGGCAAACAGGCCTCTCATGAATACATGTGAAAAGATGGAATATTGCTCTATTACAGAATGCTCATGAACATGTACTGCGCAGTCATAGAAGGTACACTGCTACATGGGAATGTAAAATATCATACATATGCATATAGATGGATTATACAACATTGGGAGTGAAGATCTATGCTCCCAAACACTACCTCAAGACAATCCTTGAAGGATTGGCTGAAATATGCAAAACTGTAAAATGTCAAAGTTGCAGGGTAGTAGCTACAACTCAAGAACTGGAAATGGATGGAGAATGCTGAAGATGCTACACCAGATGAAAATATCTCCTCCAATGGATCTTCCAAGTGAAAGGCTGATCCTAACACTAAATATCTCACCCTCTGACAATCACAACAATCCCTCACTGCAAATACCTCCTGAAAATAATGGAGTCACTACGGGATACTGCATTTTAGGTGCAAGAAAAAGTGTTGGACTAGTGCCAAGATCTGCTATATGCTCCAAGGGCTTCCAAACTGATCTCTCAAAGGAAAGAGAGCCTCCTCCTCTGAAAAACAAGTGATGGAAGTGGTGTTTTGAACCCTCATTGCAACACCCTGCAACACAACATTATTCTACTGCAGAAATAACGTTGTAGCTAAAGGAGGATTCTTGGCCTCAAGCCTGAATGTGGGGAAAATTAGTACAAATTCTTCAATATTTTTTTCAAGAAAGGAGAATGATTCATAAACATGAAATCCTTGTTCTAAGCAGCACTGCAACTCTGCTAAACAGTAGGAGAATGCACAAAGTCTAAACAGACAATGAAATCAATAATCTAAATCATCCCTAACAATGGCTACCTTGCCCTCCTTTTAAACAAGTGAAAGCCCTATCTCCATGGGTCCCACTCATTAGGGTTTCCTCCACCAAATAACCCTCTTCCCATTCATACTGCGTTGTCTATCAAAGTGTTCTCCACCTCCTATCCTAGTGTTGTTGACTTGGTCAAACTTGACCTTGTCTCCATGCAAATGTCCGCTTTCACACATAAGGGTGTGAAATCCAGCACTTATGACTATCCCCTTTCACATTTTAGGGATTTTATTCATTTTTTTAATATGTGTGGGCTTCCTTACCCATTTATTTAGCTCCTTGGTGATAAAAACAAAACTTTAATATTCAATTTAGCTGTGTGCTAAAACGGGAATATTACAGTCCTCCCCTGCCAAATGTTGCTTGTCCTTAAGCAACTGCAAGGATAGAAATGGAAAGTCTTCACCTAAGGCATGGAGTCTGAAATGTGTTAAGGAACATCTTCCCCATGTGAATCCTCCATCCCCCAAGCAATCATCCATACAAAATGAGTTACCTCCCAATATGGCAACTCCTGAAAATCCTCTTCCACCTTTGGCTCCTATAATGTAGGTGGGCTGAAAAAATGATCTTTGTAGACAAAATACTCTACCCCACGTTGTCCTCCTCTCCACTTAGGATAAGTGTAGAGTATATGATGATCTTGGGCTGCAATAATATTTCCCTCAAGTGGCAAGATGAAGATTAGACCTCCAAGGATCTCTTCTCCAACATTATGAAACATGTTGGCCCAAATCATCTCATATGTGATGAGTTTGAAGTCACCATCATATGGCATCCAATCAATCATATGGCTCACTTCAAATGGAAACAAGTGTTATGATGTAGTGGCCACATACTCTCTCATGCTCCCATTAGAACATGCAATGCAAACAATGTGGGAGATCTCTCTCCCAAGGGACACATCCAACCAATGTGCCATTCCCCCAATCATGCTTCCAACAAATATAAATACAATAGCAACATAAGGAACCATAATGAGAACCATGCTTGCTGCCATATGTAGCAAGGGAGAAGGACAATGGTCCCTCAAATTTAACCAACGCAGTTTGATCCTCAACTGCGAGAGAGAGTGACAAAAAGTGTGGTTTCTCAACCACTTGCTTGTTGTCTCACTCTCCTCATATGTTTGGAGAAATTGAATTATGTATGGTGCAAGGTGAGCATGTTCTCCAAAATAAATCTCCTCCCCAAGTCCTCCTAGGGAGTGGTCACCAATACTTCTCATGGCTTCAAGTAGACCATGAAGTCTAGAAAAAATAATGCTCCTCCTTGGAGCAACATCCTGCACATGTATGGTTAAGGGATGCATATATACATTATATAAATCATTATGCAAACAAACAATACCCTTACCATATGTCTTGCTCATGCAAATGGAGTGGCTCATAGATGAGTCTCCTCTCATCCTCAAAGAGAAAAGAGGTGGTTGTGCTAACTCTTCCAAAGATTTATGTATCTCCTCCATTTCCATGTGATCCAGGCATCTCCTCATATGCTAATATATCTCCTCCTCAAAACCCTTCCAAAAATACCCCTCCATGATGGTGTGGTATGCTCTCATAGAACAGGTGTGGCATAAAATGAAATCCTCATGAGTTGCTTGTAGCAACTTATCCTTGAGGTTGGAAGCTCCAGATAAGAATATCCTACCACGATAGTCAATGACCCCATCTCTAACTAAATATCCCTCCTCATGCAACTGGTCATCCAATTTCATGCAAGTGAAGAGATCCTTGGAATACTCCACCAATAGCTGGGAGTTCCAATATGGATCTATCCTCCATAGTGATAGCGCTGATGATCTTTCATGAAGAACATCTGTCATATGGTCATCCTCCTCTTTAACATCTCCCATGCCAAAGATGCAAGTTGGAAGGTTGTTATCCTTCCTCTACTGCTTCTGCCACAACACAGCATCTGAAATGAGAGTGGGTAAAGATGATGTTGATAGAATGCCTCTCTCCTCCTCGAGTCTACCCAAGGCTCTCAGCACTGTACAATGAACTCCTAAGGTCTCCACTCCTCTGAAATCAATGAATGGTGCCTCAAAATGTGAAGCATCTCTCATCATCTGCTGATCTGGTGGTCTCCTTGGTGAAATGTCTCCATGCAATGAAACATCCTCATCAAGAGTAGACTGCATATATGTATGGACAGACTTTTCCTTGCTTTCACTAGGGAATCTAGTCTCCCTCTTAGGTGCATCAACCTCATGAAATATACAAGGGTGTGTCCTCCTCATCACATGATGTTGGTCATCCTCCCTATCTCCTCCTTGTATCTCCATAGGTTCACAACCTTCTATCAAAGGCACATGTAAATCATGAGTTGTGCCTAGATCTCCACATGTGATATCCTAGGGAATTTCTTGCAATGATACAAGAATCCCTCTAGTTGGAGTAAGAGATCCCTCTTCCTCTACATGAGGTGCTAGATAAAATCTAGACATGACAGCGTTGTTGCCCTCCTCCTCATCAACATGTATGGGCAACCTCCCAAGAATTGGATCCTCTTTTAAAAAAGAGATCCCCATGCCCTCTTGTTCAGGAACATGAGATAGAGGCTTTTCCTCTAACAAGGTATGCTACAAATGTCAGTCTCCTCCATGGGTTTATGAAATGGAATGGTGTCTATATTTCCATCCATCACATGCAAGGTTTGTGTTTGCTTGAGTTTGTTCTCATTCACCACATGTGTTTCAGGATTCTTTCTATCAAATATTCTCACCAGTGTTTTAATGAACCTTGCATAGGAATAAGTATTTGCATTCTTTAAAGAAAAAGACTCAAATATCCACCATGCATGGGCCTTACCTCCAAGATGCAGTGCTGCAACTCTGATGGATTCATCTTCAGAAATTTGGTGCTGCTGCAAAAAGGTGTCTAGCTTCTCCACCCAAGCTCTAGCTGAAAATGTAGGTGAACCATCAAAAGTAGATAGAAGGAATCTTCCCCTATCATGCTACTTGCTTCTCTTCACCTTGATCTTACAAAATTCTAGAAAAGTGACATGATCTCTAAAATTTTCAGTTTGAGACTCATACTCTTGCAAAAAATCACTAAGAGTTTCCCTCCTAGTCATTCCTTCTTCTTCCATCTCTCTCATGGAAAATCTGGGCATGTGACTTCGCTATGCATCATTGTTTGTGGCTACATGCTCACACTAATGATATGAAATTTTAGAGTTTTATTCAGATTCAAACCCTCTTGGATATTCTATCTCACTTCTTATCTTCTTGAGATATCCTTGAATGCTCTGCACAGATTTAGGAAGAAGCTTTGAGAGCCTCTCCTCCTTCTTTCCTCCAAAGAATGGAGTCTCCATATTCTCTTTTCTTGATAGCATGTTGGCTGAGTTCCACAGGCTGAGCCAAGATTATGCTTTAATACCACTGTAATATCCCAAAATAGGGAAATTCTACAATGTTAGGAATATCTTATAGTATTCCTAAATTGGGGATCCAACAATACATAAAAATAAACTGGAAATAGAAGTGAAAAAAATCATACCAAAATGTATGAAAACCATAGATCCATTTTATTATGTAAATCAGCGGCAAACATGTACAATACAACTCAAATGATCAAGGCAAATAGGCCTCTCATGAATACATGTGAAAAGATGGAATGCTGCTCTATTGCAAATTGCTCATGAACATGTACTGTGCAGTCATAGAAGGTACACTACTACATGGGAATGTAAAATATCATACATCTACATATAGATGGCTCATACAACATTGGGAGTGAAGATCTATGCTCCCAAACACTACCTCAAGACAATCCTGGAAGGATTGGTTGAAATATGCAAAACTACAAAATGCCGAAGTTGCAGGGTAGCAGCTGCAATTCAAGAACTAGAAATGGATGGAGAAGGCTGAAAATGTTGCATCAGATGAAAATACCTCCTCTAATGGATCTTCCAAGTGAAAGGTTGATCCTAACACTAAAGATGTCACCCTCCAACAATCACTGCAATCCCTCACCGCAAATACCTCCTGAAAATAACGCAGACACTGAAGGATACTGCATTGTAGGTGCAAAAACAAGTGTTGGCCAAGTACCAAGATCTGCAATATGCTCCAAGGGCTTCCAAACTGCTCTCTCAAAGGAAAGAGAGTCTCCTCCTCTAAAAAAAAGTGATGGAAGTGGTGTTGTAAACCCTCACTGCAACACCTTGCAACACAACATTATTCTACTGCAGAAATAACGTTGTAGCTGAAGGAGGATGCTTGGCCTCAAGCCTGGATGTGAGGAAAATTAGTACAACTCCTTCAAGAGGCTTCTCAAGAAAGGAGAAGGATTCCTAAACAGGAAATATTTGTGCTAATCAGAACTGCAACTCTACTAAACAACAAGAGAATGCATAAAGTCTCAATAGACAATGAAATCAATAATATAAATCATCCCTAACAATGGCTGCCTTGCCCTCATTTTAAACAAGTGAAAGCCCTCTCTCCATGGGTCCCACTCATTAGGGTTTTCTCCACCAAATAACCCTCTTCCCATTCATATTGCGTTGTTTATCAAAGTGTTCTCCACCTCCTATCCCAACATTGTTGACTTGAGTCAAACTTGACCTTGTCTCCATGGAAATGTCCTCTTTCACACATAAGGGTGTGAAATCTAGCTCTTATGACTATCCCCTTTCAAATTTGAGGGATTTTATTCATGTTTTTAATATGCATGGGCTTCCTTAACAATTTATTTAGCTGCTTGGTGATAAAAACAAAACTTTAATATTCCATTTAGATGTGTGCTAAAATGGGAATATTACAATATTCTTATACACTTTTTGGAACAAAGACTATCTTCAGAAGAGCAACAAAAATGGGTCACAAATATGTTGGGTTACGACTTTGACATCATCTAAAAAAAAGGAAGCTAAATGTTGTTGTAGATGTACTCTCAAGAAAGGATGAAGAGATTGAAGCATTGCTTTTTTCCATTTCTATTATCCAACCAAATTTGATAACCGAAGGAAGGGATGAATGGAAGAAGGAGAAAGAAGTGTGGACACTCATTCAAAAGTTCCAACAAGATCCTAGTACATCTGATACATTTAGTTGGAAAAATGATTCCTTGTGGTACAAATATCACTTATATATTTGCAAGAATTCCCAACTAAAGCAAAAGATTCTTTTGGAATTGCACACTTCTCCTTTAGGAGGACACTCAAGATTTTTAAAAACTTACCATATGGTGAAGAAAGAATTTTTTTGGGATGGCCTAAAATTGGATATTCAAAATTTTGTGACAGAATGTTTGGTTTTCCAACAAAATAAAGTTGAAACAGTTAAGACCCTGGGTATTCTACAACCTTTATCCATTCCAAGTCAACGTTTGGAGGAGATTTCAATGGATTTTATCACAGGTTTACCTAAGTCCGAAGGAAAGAGTGTCATCATGCTAGTAGTTGATAAACTTACCAAGTATGTGCACTTTTGTGTGTTATCTCATCCATTTAAATCAAGTACAATTGATAGTGCATTTATGGAAACAATTCAAAAGCTACATGGAAACCCAAAGATTAATGTAAGTGACAGAGATCCCATTTTTACAGGAAATTTTTGGACAAAATTATTTTCTTGTTTGGGTACTCAACTAGCTCATAGCTCATTTTATCATCCTCAATCTGATGGTCAAACTGAGATAGTGAATAAATGTTTGGAAGGATATATTTTTTGTTTTGTATCTGATAAGCAAGCACAATGGGTCAATTGGTTACCTCTCGCTGAATGGTGGTATAACACTTCCTTCCATACTGCAGCAAAAATGACCCCATTTATGGCACTTTATGGATATCATCCATTGTCCATCACATCTTCTTTAAGGGAAAATTCTAGGGTTCAAGCAGTGGAATATCACATCAAGCATCAAAAACAAGTTCTCCAACTCTTAAAGGATAACCTAAATTTGGCACAAAATCGAATGAAACAACAAGAAGATGAACATCACAGTGAGAGAAGTTTTGATGTAGGAGACTGGGTATTTTTACGGCTATAACCATACAAACAGATGTCTCTCAAGCAAGCTAAGAAGGATAATAAATTATTGCCAAAGTAATATGGTCCTTACAAGGTCTTGCAAAATATTGGTACTATGGCATACAAATTGGAGCTTCCTGCTTCTTCACGAGTGCATCTAGTTTTCCATGTTTCATTCTTAAAGAAGGTTATAGGGGACAAACTTCTAGTTCAAATAATATTTCCATAACTTGATGAGGAAGGAAAAACCATATTGGAACGTGAATTAGTCACAGAAACAAGAACTGGACAACGACAAAATCGATCAATTTCAGAGTATCTCATCAAATGGAAGAACTTACCCCTTGAAGATTCTACATGGGAGGATGAGAATTTTATACACAAGCACCCGGAGCTACTCAAGCATTGAGGACAATGGATTTTTGAAGGAGAGGAGCATGTTAGGTACCTATATTACTAGTATAGTCCCTTGTTTTTGTTAGTGTAACCCCCTTATTGTTATTGTTGTACCCCTGTAACCCCCATATTGTTATTATTTTGCCCTTACATTATTATTGTTAGGTCAGCTAGGATTACATTGTGGCCCCATGGACTCCTATATATAGAAAGGAGGTTTGGTCATTTGTATCATTCAATAATTGTTCATTTATGTAATGTATTAGAGATTTCCCACTCGAAGTGGTTGATTTCTAAGGCGTTGATCTCTCTTTTCTTCTATTTTTGGAGTTGGTTTCATAACAGTCTCAAAGTTTAGCAGCACCCACTTGGGTCATCTATCACCCTGACCAATCACCACCATACAAAAATGGTGTGTATGTTGGTTCAGAAACAAACATTCAGGTAGAATATGACGTAGTCATAGGACTTATGTGCGACACCCTCCATCAAGGAATACGCCATATGCATGTCTACCTCGATTCCCAGTTAGTAGTGTCGCAGTTAAACAAAAAATTTGAGATTTGAGATTCATATCTATTTAGAAGGTACTTGCGTGAAAAAATATTAAGCAGACAATTCGACTACATTACATTCGCAAATGTACCAAGGAGTCAAAACCAAATAGTTGATCACATAGCTAACAATATTCTAAACTGGAATGCATCTCAAATAAACCATCATTCATAAAAAACAAAAAAACATAGAAAACATATATATCCATCAGCATAACATAATCCATAAGAAAAAACAGGGGGCACACCATGTAGAGCGGCAAAAAAATATTTCTCATATATATATATATATCAAAATGTATGTGTCTGAGTACAAAAATAGTATCCCTAACCCATCGATCATCCCAAAAAGACACACAAATAAGTCGTAAAAATAGGGTAATCATCCTCATAATGGGTGCTTTCCCTGTGTACAAAAAGTAATCTAGGGCGGTGCTCCCCCGGGTGGGGCACCTGGACCCATTGCCGCTCCCTGTACTACTACTGGAGCCGTCGTCAACACTGTTGGGGTCCCATGATTTAGCAGATTGGTAGACCAAATGCACAGGGTAACATAAGACCAGTCTTTGGAGTCCTAGGACCTAGCCTTCCTGGACTCAGAGAGGGATCTCTCTATTATATGCAAAGGATGTGAAATTGTTTGCTTTAGATGGTTGATTTTAGGCTAGTTATTTAGTGTAGGGTTTTCTGTTTGTTTTGGTTGGGAAAGATGACCATGTAGAATAGGTGGAGTGAGAGGTCTTCAAATCATTGGGCTATGGAGTCAATGAAATTCATGGATATCTCAACAATGAAACAAGATTCATAGCAGGGAAAATCTAGCTTGGTCAAATGGATCCTTAAGGTATGTGTGAAGTGGAATGAACAAAAATTTGGTGAAAAAAGTAGGTGTCTAAGGGCAGTGAAGAATCCTTAAACAAATACCCTTTAAAAAAGAAGGTCTCAAACACTGATTAACATAAGGGCATAATTATAAGACATGGAAAATCAATAGCTTTCCAATTATACTTAAGTAAACAAGCATTCAAGATGAACAATTCAGTGAACCATAGAAAGCAAGAAGCTAATCTAACTTTTAGTGATTTCACCTTCAAGATTTATAAAACATTCAAGATAACAAATAACTTTAATCAATGAAGAGGGAACACCTAAAAATCAATTATCAAGCTACAAAGAACTTTAAGGAAACTTCTCAAGTTTGGACAAAGGGCATGATCAAAACATGGCCTCTTTGGCTAAAACCTAACAAGTAATACTTCAAAGAGATATTCCAAAACAGAGTTTAAATAACATCAAATAGGCAGGGCTAACCATAAAACATATTTGAAACTACAGTATTGAACCATTCATGGAATAAAAAAGCATAGGGAGGTCTAAGGAGCAGCTAAGAATTCCTTAAGCAAACCCAGCAGAGGAAAACACAAAGGCAGTAGAAATAGGAAGGACTAACGCACCTCAAAGAACATTTCTTAACCTATACTCTTCTTTTCTATTGTAGCATAGAAGGATGGAAACATAATGAAAACATGAGAAAATAATAACATAAGAGAGAAACACTTCACCAATAACCAAGCTCAGGGATCCTGCAAGCTATCCTCCTTCATCATTCATCAAAACAAGGCATTCAGAAACTCTACAAAACCAATTTATTCTTCAAACTCATAAAAACCATGTATTTCTCTCAAAAGTCATCAAATGCCAACCCAAATAATGAGCTCAAATGCAGCATTTATCTGCAAATGAGGAGGTGTTGCTAAAACGAGGGTTTAGATGTCATTTATTACAGAGTTAATACATTTCTGACCTTTGTGACCACGCAAGGCCCAAGGCAGAAGCGTCCGACTATGTTTCTCTGGAACAATAACTCCTAACTTAACTTCTAATTTAATATATGTGAAATATTTGAATTTAAGGCTTTTTAAATAACTTTACAATAATTGCTGGTTGATGAAAAATATCTCTAACTTAGTGTAATAACTGTTTTGATGCTTTATTGAAGGAAACAATGCTACAGGTGGCAAAATATCTTTGAAAGAAGTAACTTCTTGTAGGTGTAGTCAATTCATATGTGCTTTCGGTTAATCGGCCTCTTGTTTTTTTCCTTAAACTCTATATTTAGGCTCTTAAACTCTATTTAACCTTTTACTATCTATTTCTGTTGTTTTTCTCCTTAATATGTTTTATCTCTACCTATTCATTAATCCTTTGGTTAATCCTTCTGACCTTCTGTCTTTATTACCTTTATCCTCTGCCTTTGCTGGCTAATCCTTTTCTTTTTCCTTTGATCAGTGATTAGCCCTTTAATCCTTTTATCTTCTTTTCTTCACTATTTCTCTGACTGTGTTTGTTTTTTGCATGCAGGGGATGCTTCCTTTCATGGTAGGAGGGTTACTTGACCATCGATGATCATGTTTCATTGATGGTTAATCTTGATACAAGGCCTTTGATCATTTATGATCCAAATCGATCTTCCGGATCGTCACCCAGAGGCTCATTTGGACGTTTTTTGGACCATCAGAATGCTCTTTAGGCATTCTGTCACTAAACTTGCACACAAAAACAATTTGTCAGTTTGAAAGCCTGCGGGGAGGGTCTTGACTGCGCTTTTCTATGGTTTTTAGCTTATCGTAGGGGTTTTAAGAGGATGAAATGGCGTGGGAGGTAGGATTCAGAAGGTGGAACCGACATAATTTTGAATAGAGGTGGGAGGGTTTAAAAATTGTCGCGGAGGGGTAAGCAATTTTGAAAACCGAAGGTGGTTTATCGTGTGGTAGAAGGGTGGTAAATGGTTTTCGGGAGGGGACATGTGATATGGCCCAATGCACGACACGTGGCAGGGAAAAACCACCCATTTCTTTCATTTTATAGGACACTAACCTGAACGCAATTATATTTGCAATATGCGTCGAGGATCTTCGGATCTCGGGGAGAGAGATTGACGGTTGTCGCATGTCTCGGTGGTGATGAGCAGGTGGTCAAGTCAGCAGGAATGGGGATAGGTGGTGCGATTTCATTGGGTCAAGGGGTTTAAATGGGAATGGGCCCAAAGCTTAAATAAATCAACGAAATGCATTAAATTTATAAGGTTTTGAATGGGCGCAGGATATGGTGGAGAGCGGGGTCCAGTTTTTAATATAATAAAGGTTGATGAGGCCTTTTTATAAGGTTTACAGGGGAATTTATAATAGGAAGGGTGGAAGTGGGATTTATTTAGGCCAGGGGCTTATGGATAACTGAGGTCAGGGTTACATGAGCGTGAGGGGGTTGGGGCTCGAGGAAAAAGGGGCTTAGGCCTCTATAACATAAGGTCGGGCTTTTAATATAAAAACAGGGTTTTTATATATAAAACAAAAGACCCGATAGGCATAAGTTTTGATTTTAAACGATGTAAAAGAGAGCCTTTTACATTGTTTAATATATATAAACGAAAATGAGGAATGGAGGTTTCCTTTATGAAGGTTTATGAAGGAAAAAATGAGTTTTTTAGAGGGGGGGAAAGGAGTGAATGAGAATGTGGGTATGGAGAGTGAAGATGGGGTCATTAGGCCCAAAAATGAAATCCTTTTGGAGGACTAAGGTATAATTTAGAAGGCAGAGAGGAAATATGTAGTAAAACCATTTGATTTAGGATAATGAAGGCAATGAGATTTATAAAAATCACAATATTCATAAATCTTGTTTTTATAAATCTGGGACAAGTACTTAGCCATCTTGTAAAACAACAAAAATTATTGATGACTAACAGTGGCTCCAGCTGGGGAGCGCAGCTCCTTTAGGAGGTGTCAAGAACCTCAGGGATCAAATCTCTAGAAGAAGTAGACCAGTGCCTTGATTTTCATTTTGACAAACCTCCTTTCTTTAACTTGTTGTTTTGTTGCAATCCTTTTAAAGCTATGATCTTTGAAATCTGAAATACTATGATCATTCGAACTCAACTTCTACCTACCCATCATACCTCTAACATTTGTTCTTCTTTTTGGTGCACTTAGATTTGCAAACCCTTAGCATTATTTTTCTTTTGAAAATAGGAAACTAACTACTTCTACACTTATAACTTCCAAGAGTTCAGATTATGCTAGTGAACTCTTTTTATTCTCTACCTAGACCATTTGACTTTCAAGATTAGGCTGTTTAACAAACTTAATTCTATAAGCTATTGACATGAAATTAAAAACGTGGTTTAAATAAGGATTAGGCAATCTGACTTACCATGGATTGTGGCATTAGGACAAGTTGCACATAAACATTATTTTTGTACAAACAAAACTAGAAAAATAAGGGATGTGATCTATCATTTTCTATTCATTCCCATTTTTCTCTTTGGTTCATATTTGAGCACGTGGAACCAGTATCTTTCATTTCTAATCTATTCCCACTGATAAGCCAAGCTTGAATAATTTTGACAATCATTTTTACACTAACTTATCAGCAATAAATTGAAAACATGTTCAGCCATGATTAGGCTAGATGACTAAACAAGACTCTTTAGAACAAGTAGTGGTATTTAGGCTTACACACTTTCAACATTACTATTTTTTGGGTATGGGGTTGTACTTACTTTTCAAATCTGCCCTCTTTTTCCTTCTTTCTTTGTTTTTGTATTTTTTTTTATGATCTCGTGTCATGCAATGTTATGTATAATGAATGAAAGCTTAAAACTAGGACTCTTGATAAAAATAGTGTTTAAGCATCCTGCCGTTGACATGACCTCCAAATAATTCTTATCCATTTATTCCTTGCAAAAAGAAAGCATTATGACCTCTAACTGACTGAATGAGATAAGGACCTTTCCATAAATTCTCAAATTTGCCATGTTTACCTTTGTCCTCCCTCCTGGAATCCCATTTCAGCACTGTGTCTCCAATGTGGAAATTGTTGGCTTTAGTTTTTCTGTCAAAGATTTTATTTATGTTTTCTTGCACTGCTTGAGTCATTTTTTAAACCTCCTCTCTTGTCTGTTGTAAATGAATGGTTTGGTTCATATTCCTTTGCATGTCAGTTTCTTCTGATTGCACTTCTTGGAGAAGATTTATCACCGGGACTCCCAAGGATGTTTGGAAAATGGCATCCATGCCATACACTAGTTGATAGGGAGACATACCAATTGATTTATTAGTGGTTAGTCTATCAGCCCATAATGCGTGTACTAGCTTTCCATGCCATGATTTTTTATTATGTTCCAGAAGCTTCTTGATGATATTGACCAATCTTTTGTTAAGATACTTAGCTAGCCCATTACCTTGAGGGTAATAAGCTGTGGAATGTCCTAATGTGATGCGATATTTATAATAGAATTCAACCATTCTTTTGGATGTAAATGCAACAGCATTATCTGTGATGATCTTTCTGGGGCAACCAAATCTAGACAGGATGTTAGTCTCAAGAAATTTGATAATGACTGAGTCAGTGGCATTTCTAGAGGGGATGGCTTCTATCCACTTGGTAAAGTAATCAGTAGCAGTGAGGATCCACTTATATTGGCCAGATGAGGTGGGGTGAATCTCTCCAATGAATTCTAAACCCCATTGTTGAAAAGGATCTTCAACAGTAATGGGGTGCAAAGGCAAAGGTCAGAGTTTTCTCTTGCCATAAAAAATTTGACACTTATGGCAAGTCATGACCAGTTTGTGGGTATCAGGAAAAAGGGTGGGCCAATAGTAGCTAGCTCTAAGGATTTTGTTAGCTGTGGTTTTCTAGTAAAGGTGGCCTCCACATTCTCCCTGATGCAGCTCATGTATGATTTTACCTGCATCATCCTCAAGCCAACATTTAAGAAAAATGCCTACAGAATTCTTCCAATATAACACTCCATCTAAAATGCAGAATTTTAGAGCTTTTTGTTTCAGGAACCTAGCTTTTGTATTTGATAAGGTAGGAGGGGAATTAAGATAGAAAAGCACATATAGGATATCAGCATACCAAAATGAATTCAAAAATGCTTCTTCAACATGAGAAGTTGTACATTCTTCTTGTTCTTCTAAAACATCAACCATATTCATATCTAATGCTTGGAAATTTGATTCCGCCATAAGTTTTGCAAGTCCTTGTCCTTTAATCAGTTTAGTGGGTCTGATTTCTAAATCATATTCTAAGATAATAGCAATCCACTTTCCCCTTTTACCATCAGGGTCCTAATTCAAAATTTCTTTGACAATTGTGTGTGGGACAAAAGCAATGATATGAAAATGTAAGATATAAACTCTAAATTCTTTCAATGCCTTAATCTAGGAAAAGGCTTTTTTCTCCATGATTTTGTACTTTAGTGGAGCATCTCTAAGGGATTTTCTGAAGAAGGTTATGGGTTGTTCTTGCCCCATCATGTTATTTTACAATAATACTCCAACAATGGTATGTTCAGATGCAAATGAGAAAATGTAGAAATCCCTGGTAAAATCAGGACTAATCAGAATTGGTGTTTAAGTGAGAGCTTGTTCAACCAGTTCAAATGATTGTTTAGCTTTAAAATTCCACTTAAACCCTATCTCCTTTTTTAGCATGTTTTTAATATTCCTTAAAAGTTTAGCAAGGTTGGGGATGAATCTTCTCAATAAATTGATCTTCTCAATGAAGGATTGCAACTCCTTAATGTTTCTAGGATGGATGATTTGCAATATGCCTTCAATTCTTTTGGGATCTATTTTGATTCCTTCTTCAGAGATGATGTGGCCTAGGATTTTTCCTTCCTGAAGACCAAACAATGTTTTCTTGGGATTCAAAGATAGGCCATACTTCCTACACTTTTCAAAAAAAATTCTCAAGTGGATTAAGTGTTCTTCATCAGTCTTAAAGTAAACAGTGATGTCATCAAGGTAAAGGACTATGAAGTAGCCTATGTCTTTTGAAAAAGCTATGTCCATGGCCCTTTGGAAAGTAGCCCCTGCATTCATCAACCCAAATGGAATTTTAACATACATGAATGTACCCCAAGGTGTGGTGAAGACAGTTTTGTGTTGATCACTTGGGAGTAATAGCACTTGGTTGTAATCGAAAAAACCATCAAGTGGTGAGATTATCTTAGAGCCAACCACCCTTTGAAGTATGTGATCCATTTTAGGCAAGGGGTAGTTATCTTTAAGGGAGGCTTTGTTCAGATTTCTAAATTCAATGCAAAGCCTAATCTCCCCAGTCTTTTTCCTAACTGACACAAGGTTGGAAACCCACTTTGAGTATCTAATGGGAACTATTATCCTGACATCATACATATTTTTAATCTCTTTCTCAACTAAAGCTAGTAAGACATGGTTTATTCTCCTCAAATTTTGTTTGAAATGTTTCTAATTTTCCTTAAGAGGAATTTTATGTTGAATAATTCTTGTGTCATATGATTTCAAATCCTCACACCCCCACGAAAACACATCTTTAAACTCTTGAGTCTTGAAAAATCTCAATATATCTCTATTTATGTGAGGAGGAAGAGTTTTAGAGAGTTTTATCATTTTGGGTTCCTTTAGCCTTCATATGTTATACTATTCTACATCATCCTCAATGGATTCTATCTTTGGTTTTTTTAGCCACGTCATTAGAGTCGAGCAACTCTTCTAATGGTGAAAGTCCCCTTGGTAATGTATCATCTTTACATTGTAAGACCTCAAGGTCCCTTTGGTCTAGATCCTCAAACATTTCTACTTCACAAGGATGTGCAATCATATTTATATTAGCAGTAGAGGAAAACTCTGTTTTATGGGCTTGTTCTTCAGTAAAAACACCTTCATCATGCTCTAGGCTTGGTCTTGTTCTTGTAAATTCATTTCTAGATTGCAAAAACTCATCAATTTGTTCATCACCCTCAAAAACTTGCTAATGTTTTATGTTTTTGGCACTGTGGGCCAGTTTTTTACTTTGACAGTGTATTGTTCAGTTGCATGGGGTATTTGGAAATTGTTGGCAGCCAAGGCAAGCTCATTGGCAAGGCAATTTTGAGCTCTAGGGATGAAAATGAGCTGATATTTCTCAAAGGTTTTGAGAAGATCTAGGGTATAATTTCTGTACTCTCTAAATCTTGGGTTCTTTGCTGAATAATCACCTTTGATTTTCTTAATGAGCAGCTCTGAATCTCCTTGGGCAGAGATTTTCTTAGCTCCTAAGTCTTTGAGCAAATGTAAGCCAAGGAGGAGAGCCTCATATTCTGCAATATTATTAGTGCACTAAAAATCTAGTTTGTATGAAGAGCCTTCATTTTTGTTATGTATCCAGACACCAGCTCCTGAACCTGCTTTTCCACAAGAGCCATGAGAGCTCATGTTCCAAAGTGTGTCTAGTTCATGTTCGCCATTATGTTTTTGTTAAGGGATGCTAGAGTTTTGGATGATATTTTCTTCATTGGAGGATAGATTGGACTGTTCTGGAGGGCTTAGATCTTTGTCATTTTCATTCACTTGTTCACCAATGTCATTTTCATTATACAATATGAATGAGTCTAAATCTGAATGAATGGAATAGACAGGGGTGTTGTTTGGCCTATCTAGGCTACTTACCATATACTTCATGTGGGATTCCTAGTATAACCTCCTGGTTTGGTTGAAAACAGGGATGGTAGCATATGACATGTCAATTTGGAAGTTACCCTAAAGCTTGGCTCCCCAAAAACTGGATAAAAGCATACCATTCTTAAGGGGAATTTCAGCAACAACTATGTCCATGAATAGGTTCTTTGCAGGTATTTGTGCCAGATTGACACAAAGATCCTTGATTAGGCCCAAACACTTGACTCTACTCGAATTGAATGAGTACAAGTCTTTGTGAGTTTTAGTAATTTCTAGGCCTAATCTCTCCATCAAAACTTTAGGCATGAGGTTGTGAGAGGCACTGGAGTCTAGCATGGCATTATGCAAGATTTTGTCACATATGTTGAAGCTAACATAGAAAGGGGGAATGGCTCCTTATTGGTATTTTCCTTCTACTTCAGGACCAAACAATAGCTCTGGTTTATCATCTGTCAAGTTTAAAGTATCAGTATGATTTCCTATGTTCAGGACATTCAAAACTTGGGACCTATACACTTCTTGAGTAACCAGTTTAGTGAGAGGTATGGTAATCTTGATTTTGGCAATCTCTCCCTTGAATATAAAAATTATTTGTGTTTTGGGAGTATTTACATCAGTTTTATCAGCCATGAACTTTTCTGCATTTTTAATTTGTTGATTCTGATTTGGGGCTTTAGACAAAATAGTCTTCTCAGGACCACTAGTGGAGGCACTAGGGCAGCTTGTGTCACCACTTTGCTGGCTGATTTTTTATTTGATTGGATCAGTTTTCTTAGCCATAGTGTTGACATTATCTGTTGTCATTTTAGGAGTGCTTTCAGGAGCTTTCCTAACAGCAGTGTCTATTTGGTTTTTCTTGGAAGTCTCTTGGATTCTCTTACTCTTAAGGTCGTATTGTCTATGGACTTCCATTATGACATTTTCAAATCCCAATTGGTAGTCTTCAAAATCTTCATAATTTGTTTTAGTTTGGTCTGAGGTGAATAAACCTTGTTCTTATTCAGTGAGAAAAACATCACCCTCATTATCAGAATCTATTAAGTTTACATGAATTTCTTCAGGTTCTTCATTCTTTATTCCCTCTTCGTCTAGATAATTGTCTTGGAAAAGAGGCCTAATTTTTTGGTCATTGTCTCGTGGCCTATTTTGGGGAGGGTCTCTTTCTGAAGTTTTGAGCTTTATTTCTATTTTGGGAATTTTCTTGGTTCTCCCTAGGAGGTGCCATTTTATTTAGGCTTATCCTTTCTATCATTCTCTCCATTGTTCTCATTAGGTTGTCCATTTTGGCATCAGATGAGGAGGTTGAGGCTATGGTTTCATATTTGTAAGTGACTCTTTTTTCCGACCCCATCCTAGCTCTCTTTTCAATCAAGTTGGCCTCTGCACTAATAGATGCCCTTTGCATTTCTTCTAAAGTTGTGGGGTCTCTCTCTCTCAATTGATATGTCATGTATGGATCAAATCCTTCAGGAAATTTCACTAGTGCTAGGCCTTGTGGGGGTTTCATGTGAGGTGGGAGGGCATTGTAGACACTGTTAAACCTTGTGCAATAATCTTCTATAGTTTCCCCTACATTCCTCTTAATATTTTTATATTCAGAAAGGATTTGGAGGGGGTTTTTCTTTATTTCCCACTTGTTTATGAAAGTTCGATAGAGGGAAGGGAGATCATGTATGGCGTTGAGAGTTAATGCTTTGAACCAATTTTTGGCTTCTCCTCCTAAGATTTGTGCAAAGATCCTCATTTTAATGGTTTCTTATTCTATTTCCATGTAATCAAATGCATCATTTATCCTATCTACATGTTGTTGGGCAGTGATGGATTCAACTCCTGTGAAATGAGGGATCTTGGATTGGTAGTCATTTAGAAAAGGTACTAGAGGCTGTGGTAAAACTAGGGGGGGCATACCAAGCTGCCATGATGGGAACTAATGGAGGGTTTACAACAGGAGGGTTAGTGAAAGGAGGTTTAGGATGAAGTGGAGTGGTTTTCACAGTGGTGGTATGGATGGGTGTAGTGGAAGTACTTAGACCAGCAAACTGATTCTGAATAGATTTGGTATGGAAAGAGCTAAAGTGATGGAGAAGATGAAAGTTAGGTGGAGTAAAAGGAGAGGCTTCCTACTAGAACTCTGTTGAAAATCTATGGGCTCAAGGTCAATCTAGTCAATATCACTTTGTGACTTGGTTCTGAAAAGGTTCTTTGTATGGTGCAAGTCAAACTGGGGATCTTGCAAAGTTGTAGGGTGTTCAGGAATAGAGTTTGCTCTATGAATGGTCCTAAATGTAGTTAAGTTTCTAGTTTTAGAAGTTTTCCACAAAATCTTCTCTGGGTCATCAACTATGGTGGGAGGGTTTGGGTCTAGATGAGATCTGGTACTGATCCTTTGTGAAGCCAGATTTCAAACTCAAAATGTAGAGAGGCTGAAATTTTAGGACTGTTTTCAGAAGGCTGACCTCTCTTAGTGCTTGGTAAACTCACACACTATTGGACTAGGCTTCAAGACTTCTCGGGGTTGATTTGACACAATCCTAGGGAATTCTAATGAGAACTAGTGAGGTAATAGGCCTATTGGAGGCTAGTGGAGTCATCAGGTGAATGCTTTTAGTTTTTTTAAGGATATGTGTGTGGTCCACCACCAATAACTAAAAAAACCAATCTATGGATGTTTTTGGGTTTTCTGAGTTCCTTTAGGGATACTAAGATTTTCACTGACTCAAGGGTTCCATCATGATCACTTATGTTAGTGATATTTATGAGGTGATTATAAATCAATGGATACTCTTTAATAAGGTTTTCTGAGGTCCTAAGGGGTACTTAGATTGCCACTGACTCAAAAGGTCCCACCGGGATCGCCAGAATGTTAGGGTCTCATGATTTAGCAGATTGGTAGACCAAATGCATAGGGTAACATAAGACTAGTATTTGGAGTCCTAGGACCTAGCCTTCCTGGAATCAGAGAGGACTCTCTATATTGTATGCAAAGGATGTGAAATTTTTTGCTTTAGACGGTTGATTTTAGGCTAGTTGTTAAGTGTAGGGTTTGTTGCTTATTTTGGTTGGGCAAGATGACCAGGTAGAATAGGTTGAGTAAAAGGTCTTCAAATCATTGGTCTATGGAGTCAATGAAATTCATGGATATCTCAACAATGAAACAAAATTCATAACAGGGCAAAGCTAGCTTGGTCAAATGGATCCTTGAGGTATGTGTGAAGTCGAATGAACAATAAGTTGGTGAACACATTAGGTGTCTAAGAGCAGTGAAGAACCCTTAAACAAATACCCTTTAAATGAGATGGTCTCAAACACTGATAAACATAATCATAAGACATGGAAAAACAATAGGTTTCTGATTATACTTAAGCAAACAAGCATTCAAGATGAACAATTCAGTGAACCATAGAAAGAAAGAAGCTAATCTAGCTTTTAGTGATTTCACCTTCAAGATTTAGAAAACGTTCAAGATAAAAAATAACTTTAATCAATGAATAGGGAATGCCTAAACATCAATCATCAAGCTACAAGGAACTTTAAGGCAACTTCTCAAGTATGGAAAAAGGGCATGATCAAAACATGGCCTCTTTGGCTAAAACCTAAGAAGTAATACTTCGAAGAGAGACTCCAAAACAGAGTTTAAATAGCATCAAATAGGCAGGGCTAACTATAAAACATATTTGAAACTACAATATTGAACCATTCGTGGAATAAACAAGCATAGGGATGTCTAAGGAGAAGCTAAGAATTCCTTAAGAAAACCCAGCAGAGGAAAACATAAAGGTAGTAGAAATAGGAAGGACTAAGGCACCCCAAAGAACATTTCTTAACCTATAATCTTCTGTTCTACTGCACCATAGAAGTATGGAAACATAATGAAAACATGAGAAAAAAATAACATAAGGGAGAAACACTTCACCAATAACTAAGCTCAGGGATCCTGCAAGCTATCCTCCTTCATCGTTCATCAAAACAAGGCATTCAAAAACTCCACAAAACCAATTTCTTCTTCAAACTCATAAAAAACATGTATCGATCTCAAGGCTCATCAAATGCCAATCCAAATAATGAGCTCAAATGCATCATTTATTTGCAAATGAGGAGATGTTGCTAAAACGAGGGTTTATATGTAATTTATTACAGAGTTAATACGTTTCTGACCTTTCTGACTGTGCAAGGCCCAAGGCAGAAGTGTCTGACTATGTTTCTCTGGAACAGTAACTCCTAACTTAACTTCTAATTTAATATATGTGAAATATTTGACTTTAAGGCTTTTGCAATAACTTTACAATAACTACTGGTAGATGAAAAATATCTCTGACTTGGTGTAATAACTGTTTTAATGCTTTATTGAAGGAAATAATGCTGCAGGTGGAAAAATATCTTTGAAAGAAGTAACTGCCTATAGGTGTAGTCAATTCGTATGTGATTTGGGTTAATTTGCCTCTTGTTTTTTCTGTAACCTCTATATTTAGGCTCTTAAACTCTATTTGACCTTTTACTGTCGGTTTCCATTGTTTTTCTCCTTAATCTACTTTATCTCTGTCTGTTCATTAATCCTTCGATTAATCCTTCTGACCTTATGTCTTTATTACCTTTATACTCTGCCTTTGATGGCTAATCCTTTTTTTTTTCCTTTGATCAGTGATTAGCCCTTTAATCCTTTAATATTATTTTCTTCATTTTTTCTCTGACTGTGTTTGTTTTCTACGTGCAGGGGACGCTTCCTTTCGTAGTAGGAGGGTTACTTGACCATCTATAATCATGTTCCATTGATGGTTAATCTTGGTACAAGGCCTCTCATCATTTGTGATCCAAATAAATATTTTGGATCGTCACCCAGAGGCTCATTTGGACATTTTTTGGACCATCAAATTGCTCTTTAGGCATTTTGCCACTAAACCTGCACACAAAAATAATTTTTCAGCTTGAAAACCTGCAGGGAGGGTCTTGATTTCACTTTTCTGTGGTTTTAGGCTTATCGGAGGGGTTTGCAGAGGAGGAAATGGCGTGGGAGGTAGGGTTCTGAAGGCGGAGCCCAGCCAGAATTTTGAACAAAGGTAGGAGAGTGTTGAGCTCCAGATGTTCTTTCTTCCACCACATTCCCTCCATTTCCTTTGTCCATTATTAATCACAGGCTCAAATGATCAGTAGAATTAGTTAAAATTTCTTTAAGAATGAATATCATGACTAACTTGCTATGTTTTTATGATTTTGTCATTGTAGTACTTTTTGAACTAGATCTAGCTACAGAATGCAGACATTCTGTAGCTAGTTGTCGATTCTGCAGCTGTCTTCATGTCTACGCAGGTTCCAAGCGTCATCTTGGAGAAAAACACATATGGGCATATTCCACATCATTCCCTCATCATTTTTTGCTCTCCATGAAGTTTGAACGGAATTCTGTAGGCGGTTATGTACGTGGGAACTCAAACTAGGAGAGAGACTCCTAATAGGACAAGGACAGTCCAAATTTCCTTAATTCTATTACGTGACCACCATCAAAGTCCTAGTTTGGTTTTTATTTGGAAAGACAATTATCCCTAGGTTATCTCAAGACAGTTATGTAATTTTGATTATAAATATGGCTCGGGAAACCGAGGGACAAGGTTAGATTTTGTGTTTTACTGCTAGATTTCAGAAGTACGAAAACACTCTGTTTTGAAGAAATTTCTCTTTTAATGCAAGAAGTATCATTTCCTTGAAAGCGTTGAGTCAACCTTGAAGTAGATTTCGTGCTACTCCAGTGGTAGAGGGCCCCTGCCTCCTGAGCAGCCTTGTTTATACGGTTTAGATAAGTATTTTAGTCTCGTTTTAATTTCTAGCTTAGGCAAGTTTTTGAAGTTTATGTTTATATTTGTTTACATTAATTATCACAGCTAGACTTACTCTTATAAACTCTTCCAAAATATCATTACGATGAATAAGGCATAGCTGTGGTATTGTAGGTTTTAGTTTCATTTCCTTTCGTTAATTATCACAGTTAGACTTACTCTAATAAACTCTTCCAAAATATCATCATGATGAATAAGGCATAGCTGTGGTATTGTAGGTTTTAGTTGCTTGTTTACACTAAGTGTCATAGCCGGTCTTACTCTTACAAACTCTTCCAAAATATCATTAAAAACGAATAAGAAACAGCTGTGGTGTCTTAGATTCTAGTTGTATTTTCTTTCAGTCTTATGTTTATGTTCAATTGCATTGAATAATATAGCCATACTTGTTTTACAAACTCTTCCAAAATATCATTCATATTGAACGAGATGGGCTGTAGAATTCCATAGACTAGTTGCATGTTAATTTAGTTACAACACTCCGGAGGTAGAATGCATTTAGTTCAGCTCTGTCACTACATTTCAAGTTTGATAATGGAATTTTGATTTAACACTGTTCACTGTACTTCAAGTAGACTAGTAGCACTCTAGTTTAGTCTTAGCTCACTGTATTAGCACTCCAGTTTAGTTGTTATCCATTGCATTTTTAAATTGTATTAGTTGTTAAATTTAAATACCACAGTCTTCATTATTTACAAAACTTCTTTTGTTCCAACCTCATATTAATACATAATCATTTGGATAGAAGCTAGTATCAGTCTAAGACCTGGAGTATTTTGCAACCTTTTTACCATTTCACAAATAAGCCTTTTCTCAAAGACTATTTTAAAAATAAATCTATAACTTTTGAGTGAGGCCTAGTGGTGCTAGATTGAGTTGCAGAACAGAATTAGAAGCTAGTTTAGAGTAGAAATCTTATTATGCTACAAATGTTCTTTTCCAAATATGTTTCAATAAACCTTTAACCATGGATGAGATGTTGTAACATTGTAAGTTGATTGTTTGATTGTTTAGTTAGGAGAACTTCATTTACACTTAACTTGTCCATTTCTCAAGCTCTTCGAACACATCTTTAATGAATGAATTGGATAAGTTCAAGTTCATGTTGTGATTTATTCCCTTGCAATGAAGTCATTATCAAGCTTTGCATTTGTTGTTTTCCATCCATAGTTTAGGCTTTGTTCTGTTTTAACACAATCAATAGCTTCTTTTCACCAGCACTTAGTTCTTTCCCTTTTCAACATAAAACCATAAAACCAAAAACATCATAAAACACTAAACACAACGTAGTGAGAAACAAATACCTAGGCACATATAGTGCACCACACTTCAGCAGTTTACCAACCCTGGTTGACAATTAATGAACTCAATTTAGGAACACTAGGTTGAGCACAAACATTTTGGCATTGTTGCCGGGGAAGTGTAACTAGGTAGCCTTGTTTCTTAACTTCCAAAAACAATGATATGCGTAGAGAGAGAGACTCAAGGGGTAGATTCATAAGAAGCGAAAGTTTGATTCCTAGAACACCACTTGTTTCACCTATACCAAGAGCCAGTACACCTCCAACTCAGACCCACATTCCATCCTTTACTGATCCTAGACTTCCAGAAGACTTAAGATCAGATATTCCATTATAAAGACCTTCCACTTCATCCACTGAACCTGTCTTAGAAGAAGATTCAAGGACCCCTGCTAGAGACACAAACTTTTCCACTTCCACAGAAGAATCAACTATGGCAGAAGAAGGGGGAGGAGGAGTATTTAATGGAGAACACACATTATTTGGAGGGGGTAGAGGTAGAGGTAGAGGAGAAGGAGGTAGAGGTGCAGAAGGAGAAGGAGGTAGAGGAAGAGGTAGAAGAGAAATGGAAGCTCTTTTGGGTTTCCTATAGTAGATGAAGAAACCAATACAACCATGAAAAACATTTCAACCTCTGTCCTTCCAAACTTCTATGGACTTAAAAATGAAGATCCTGAAACCTTCCTATTTGAATTTGAAATCCTGTGTAGAACTTATGACTACTTACAAGATGCTCAAAAACTTAAACTATTTCCTTCAACATTGAAAGGAGCAACATTGAAGTGGTTTATGAGTTTGATCAACAGTTCTATTAGGACATGGGAAGACATGAAACAAGCATTTATAGAGAGGTATTTGGATTATTGTATGCCAGTTAATCATAAGGAGGAAGTTTTCAAGATGATACAAAAAGAGAATGAAAACTTGGAAGATTTGTTGGAGAGATTTCATTACAACATCAAAAGAGCAAAAATGGAAAACTTAGATCAAGACACCTTAAAAGCTCTCTTGTTGAAAAAAATTAGGGATGAATGGTTGGATATCCTTAACATGATGGGAAAAGGGGATATATCTCAGCTCACATTACCTGAAATATCTGAGTTATGTATTAACCTTTCAAGAGGGAAATCCAAAACTGTAAAAGGACCAAGAGACCCTGCTCTTGCAAGGGCAAGTAAGTCTGCTTCTGGGACAGTAAGTAGGGCAGAGATAGGGCATATGCTTGATGAATTCAAATCTGACATCTTAGGGAGTCTTAGTGAACAAATAGACACCCTTAAGTTACAAAACAAGCAAAAAGCTGAATCTGATGCCTTAGCAATCTTTTGTCCCAAATGTAGAAAGAAGCATGCCTTGAGAGAATTTCCTTTGGATGCAAAAGTTGTAGAGACCTGTGTAATTTGTTCAGAAAAACATGAGACCAAGAGTTTTCCTTCACTTCCTGGTCTTAAAGCTGTCTTTCAAGAAGATACTCCTACAAGTTCCACAGAATCTCTCAATTTTGTCTCTAGAAGGCCTTGGCAAGGACCTCAAACACAAGGATTCCATGATCAAATGTATAACCAACCTCCACCAAATTGGAATTCTTGGTAGCAACCTTGGCCCCAATTTCAAAATCAATCTCAATCTTGGGCACAAGGTTCACAAAATCCCTATGGAAGATACTCTCAGTACTATCATTATCCACCATCCTATCCACCATACCCACATTTTCCTCCTCAACAAAATCTTCAACAGAATCCTCAACCAAATCCTCAAAATCTACAACATCAAAATCAACCACTCCATTACCATTTCCTTAGAAAACAAACCAGTTGCCTGCTTAACCCATACCAAACCCCAACAATAAAAATCCTCAGAATACATACATGATAGAAGGCCAACAGTTTCCAACTTATTTAATTACTCCTCTAGACCTTAGTGATGTTCAAATTAGGTCTGGAAGAATACTTGAAAAGAGGAAACCTTCTGTGATCATACAAGAACAAGACAACTCTGAGGAAGACTCTCTACGGGAAAATAAAAGTCTTGAAGAAGACACATCTTTTCAGGACCCAAACATTGAAAAATCAAAACAAAAAGAACCAATAACTTCAACTCCTATATTAGAGCAGCCATCAACATCCACTCCTACACCTCCCTTTCCAGAAATATTACAAATTGATAGAGGTGTAGAAAAACAAATTATGGTGCCTAATTATGATTTCCTAGATGAGATGAGAAATGTTTGCATTAAGATTCCATTATTACAAGCTATCAAGGAAATTCCAATTTTAGCAAAGACAATAAAGGAGTTGAGCATGAAGAAAACAAGAAAAAGAATAAGAGAGACAAAAAAAATTCAACTGGCAGGAAAAATAGCAGACATTATGATGGGTAAGATTGCTATTCCAAAGTATCTAGACCTAGGAAATCCAGTTGTTAAAATTCACATCAATGGAATTGAGATCCAAAACACACTCATTGATTTAGGAGCAGCAATCAATATCATGAGTAGACAAATCATGGATAAACTGAAACTTCCTAATCTTCTTTTTACACCCACATTATTACAATTAGCAGATATATCTGTGATCAAACCTAATGGGGTAATAGAAGATATTCTAGTGTCCCTAGATTCTTGGGAGTACCTTGTGGATTTCATGATCCTAACTCCTAAGAATAATCTAGGAGGGCATCCTATTATATTAGGAAGACCTTGGTTAGCTACAGTTGATGCTTTCATTAGTTGTAGATCCGGTGATATGTACATCTCTGATGGTAGTTCAACTAATAAATTCACTTTGTATCCTCCAGCAAGGACAATTACAGATTTAGATGATACTCAATGGATAGAAGATGAAGAAGACTTACAACCTCTCTTCACAATTTCAGAAATTAGTGAAGATAGTCAAATTCTGAATACTTTAGAAAACTTTGAATCCTCTTTGGAATGAAAACATGAACAATTTCAAGAAGAATCCAACATTGAGTTTTTATCATCAAGACAGATGTCTCTTCATTCTATGGATAAATTTGGCAGCTCTACAAGTGAGATATTTCTAGGCAAAACTTTAAACATAAACAAGAACCTAGAAAAATCTCAACAAGAAGAGCTAGTCAAGATCTTACAGAGACATTCTTCTGCATATGCATGGGAGTACACTGATATAAAAGGGATAAGCCCCAAGACTTGCACTCATCACATCTACATAGAGGAAAATTGTAAACCAATCAGACAACCTCAAAGACGGATGAATCCAAATCTTAGGGAGATTGTTAAAGAAGAATTGCAGAAATTATTGAATGTCAACTTTATCTATCCTATTTGAGATAGTCAGTGGGTTTCTCCTTTGGTAATTGTGCCAAAGAAAAATGGTAAATGGAGGGTATGTATTGACTACCGAGAATTAAACAAAGCTACTCTTAAAGACAATTTTCCCTTACCTTTCATAGATCAAGTGTTAGATACATTAGCTGGAAAAAAGTACTTCTCATTTCTAGATGGGTTTAGTGGTTATAATCAAATTCAAGTAGCACTTGAGGATCAAGACAAAACCACATTTACCTGTCCTTGGGGTACCTATGCTTACCGAGTATTTCCATTTGGATTATGCAATTCACCTGCAACATTTCAAAGGGCAGTATTAGGAATTTTTTCAGATCTAATACATGATTGTGTAGAGGTATATATGGATGATTTCACAGTTTACGGAAACATATTTGAAGAAGCCTTAGCAAACTTGGAAAAATTTTTAAAAAGATGTAAAGAAGCAAATCTTTCACTTAGTCATGAAAAGTGTTTTATGATTTTTACTGAAGGAATTGTTTTAGGACATCACATTTCAGGATATGAGATTAGAGTTGATGAGTCAAAAGTTGAAGTCATTTCTAACTTATCTATTCCAAGTTGTCAAAAAGATATTAGGAGTTTTCTAGGATTTACAGTATATTATCGAAGATTTATAGAAAACTTCGCCAAGATAGCATCTCCACTCTTCAAATTACTTACCAAAGACTGTGAATTCAAATGGAATTATGATTGCCAGTTAGCCTTTGAGACCCTGAAAACAAAAATTTCTGAAGCACCTATTTTAAGGGGACCTAACTGGAAGTTACATTTTCATATTTCAACAAATGCCTCAGATACAGCTCTAGGAGCAGTATTGGGACAAAAAAAACTGATTCCTTATGCCATCTACTATACCAGTAAAAATTTGACTCCTTTAGAGTTAAACTATACTGTAACTGAAAAAGAGTTTTTAACTGTTGTTCATGCCATAAACAAATTCAGACACTATATAACAGGCTATGAAACTTTTGTTCACACAGATCATTCTGCAATTAGATACCTAATGAAAAAATCAATTACTAATGGTAGAGTCATAAGATGGTTATTGCTTTTACAAGAATTCAACATTACTATTCTAGATAGGCCTGGAAAACAAAACACAGTAGCTGATTTCCTATCTAGACTCTAAAACATCAAATATAACACTCTAGTTGAAGATCAATTTCCTGATGAATATCTTTTTGCAATTTCTACTCAGAATCCTTGGTTTTCTGACATTGCTAATTATTTAGTTTTAGGGAAATTTCCTTCAATAATGAATGCAAGAGATAAAAGAAAAATCATTTATGACAGTGCAAAATATTCATGGGTTGCTAATGAGTTGTACAAGACATGTCCAGATTTGATCATTAGGAGATGTGTTCGGAAAGATGAGATGCCTGAGATTCTCAAAGCATGTCATGATGAACCTTGTGGCAGACACTTTGCTAATAAGAGGACAGCTTATAAGGTCCTTCATTTAGGATATTATTGGCCATCCCTTTTTAAAGATGTTAAAGAGTATGTCAAAAGGTGTGACAGTTTCCAAAGGGTAGGGAAACCTTCTCCTTCAGGTGAGATGCCATTGCAGCCTCAGGTACATATTGAACCTTTTGAAAAATGGGCTTTGGATTTTGTAGGACCTATTAGTCCTCCATCAAGACAAAATAGATATATATTAGTTTGCACTGATTATGTTACAAAATGGGTAGAGGCCAAGCCATTACTTTTTGCTACTGAAGCATCTGTAGTTAATTTTATTTTTGAGGATATTTTTACTCGTCTTGGTGTCCCAAGGGAAATTGTTACAGATCAAGGAGCTCAATTCACATCAAGGCTAGTGGAACAAATGATGGAGAGGTACAAAATCAGACACAGAAAATCTACTCCCTATCATCCACAAGCAAATGGTCAAGTGGAATCTACTAATAAGGTTATTGAAGGGATCTTAACAAAGACTATTCATTTACATAGAAGAGATTGGGTAGATAGGCTTCCTGAAGCCTTGTGGGCCTATAGAACTACATGGAGAAGCACAACAGGCCATACTCCTTATGAAATTGTTTATGGAAAGCAAGTTTTGTTTCCCATAGAGTTCCAGATTCAAACTTTCAAAATGGCAGTTCATCTAGGACTTGATCTATCAGAGGCACAAAAGCACAGATTGGAGCAGATTAATGAATTGGATGAGATCAGACAAGATGCAGTTCAGAAAACCAGTATAGTCCAACAGCAAAGGACTAGATGGCATGACAAGTACATCAAGGAGAAGAAGTTCAAAGAAGGTGACTAGGCTCTCTCGTTTGATTCAAAGTTCAAGGATTTTCAAAGTAAATTTCAAACACATTGGCTTGGGCCATATGAAATTATAAGAATTTTTGACAATGGAGCAATAAAAATCAGGACAATAGATGAAGCAGAGGTCACTTTTCTTGTGAATGGTCATAGATTGAAGCTGTATCATAAGCCACTTTCAAAAGAAGAATTTGTCAAGAAGTTCCAGGAAAACAGTGATGTGAAGTTAATGAAGAAGAATCTTTCTTCTTCATCAACTTAATTGAATTTTCTGAAGTCATTTTATTGAAAATAAATAAATAAATAAAATAAAATAAAAATAAAAATAATGTATAAACATGAAAACTAATTACTGATTAGCATGTTTATACAGAAAATATAGAGTGAAAATCAGAATCTTTCTGACACTCTAACTTTTCCATTTTGTTTTTTTCTACAAGCAGCTGTTACATAATCATAAGTGCAAATCCATATTTCACTTGTGATTCATTTCATTCCATTTACTCATCCATCCATACTCCATTTCATTCATTCATCCATACTCCATTTTATTCATTCATCCACACTTCATTCATTTCACTCCATAGTCCACCTCATTTCCATTCCAGATTTTTAAAGTTTGATGTTTTTTTGCAATTAAATAATACATATCATGAATTGCAGGCCACTTCTCATACTTCACTCCATTTCATAAGTTGTGATCCATTCCACTCCATTATTCACTTCATTCATACTCCATCTTACCATATTTCATTATTCATTTCATACAACATTTCATCATTCCAAGCTTCAAACCATATTTCAAGTTCTCTACAGGTACATTCTGTAATCAATCAAACATTCTGCAGCCAGTCAGACATTCTGCATCCAGACAGACATTCTACAGCCAGAGAGCCTGAAAGCACTATCTAGTAATCATTTGATCTGCAACAAAATGATCCTGCATATCCAAGAACAAGCAAAATCAAGAAGGTTATGAAGACTCAAAAATTAATGATTTTCAGGAGAGAACAAATCATATGAAGATCACAAGAAAATTAAAGCAAAGGCAAAGGTATGAAATTATTATAGTGACGAATCATGAAAATTTTTAGTATAGTTCAGTTATATATTATTCAAAAAGTTGTTTTAATTAATTTTTTTGATCATGCCTAACAAACCTCCCGCAAAAACTTTGGATAAAACTCCTTCTATTCCGCCATATCAAAACCCATATCCGATCATCATTTAAAAATCTAAACGGTTAAAGTGCTTAAGTGATTGGATTAGTCACGTCACTAAGCATTTAATGATGATTTTGAATTCGTTACAAAATATCTCCGCGGTCTTTTCCTCTGTGATATATTTCAACTCATATACATCATCCTCACCTCATTATATTCATTCCGTAACCACTCCATATCACTCTTTCCCGTAGCCAACCTTTAACCATTTCGGTCTGTGAAACAGAAGCATCTCTATAACAACCATTGTCACCGTGAATAGAGGAAACATATGTGGGGCAAAAACAACTTGTTAACGGCCATTCTCACCGTGAGCAGAAGACTAGTGAATTGAAGATTGAAGGAGAAGTTATGGGCCTCATCGTGAGAACTGAACCAGTTGGCACTAAGTACTTGGAAGGTTATCCCCAAATCAGATAAATGTTACAACAAGCAGGATGGTCAAAATGTCTAGTCAATTTAGTGTCCTAAATTGTTAACATAAATTATCAACCAGGGCTAGTAAACTGATGAAGTGTGGTGCACTATATGTGCTTAAGTGACCTCTTCCTTACTTTATTGTATGTGTTTTTTTAATTGTTTTTGGGGGTTTTGTCTTTTTAGTACTTAGTACGCTACTCTATGTTCAAAAGATGAAATCAAATCTATGTCAAAAAGAAAATAAAAGAAAACCTTAGACTCAAAACAGAGTGTAATTGTAAATTCTATTCCTAATTAGAAAAATGATGAAAAACAGAGCATTCTAATCCATCGATATCCTAGCTTCTAAATGAACATTCCTGAAATGACAAGTAATTCAAAATACTACAACTTAATCTGATTCATTTAGTTAAAGATTTGTTGGAAGAGCTTGTGAAAAAGATTAATTTTAATGCAATGAGGATCTCCTAAAATATAAAAGGAAATGCTGAAACAAACAATAACTTAAAACATTATAGTGAAATCTTATTCATTTGATAAAAGTTTATTGGAAGAGCTTGAGAAAAAGATTACTATAATGTAGTAAGAATCTCCTATGAAATGTTGAAACAACTTATAACATTACAACTAAATCTCATTCATGAGTTAGAGGTTTATTGGAAGAGCTTGTGAAAGAGATTAATCATAATGTGATAAGGATCTTCAATGAAGCAAAACAATCAATAACTCACAATACTACAACTTAGTCCCATTCGTGAATTAGAGGTTTATTGGAAAAGCTTTTGAAAGAGACTAACTACAGTATAATGAGGAATCTGACCTAAAATTGTGTGAACAAAATATTTCCTATACAGAGATTGACAGTAGGGGCTTTTACTGGTTATTTCACCTTTACTAGAAAAGATGAAACCAAAAGCTTCTGGCCCTCTTACTGACTCTGCCTAAAGAAATATAATGTAAACACTAACTAGATTTGACAAATGAGAGTCTTATTTTTAACTAAATAACAGAAAACGAAATGCTAATAACTCAAAATATCACAATTGAATCTCATTAATTTAATAGAGATGTATTGGAAGAGCTTGAGAAAGAGACTAACTGCAATATCATGAGGATCCTTTATCTAAGCAAATGACATGAAAAATAATGCTAAAAGCTATGATTTCAGAAAGCAATCTAAGTAAGGAAATATGACAAAACAGAATTGAAAATAAATTATCTAGAAAACATGTAAAACCTCCTTGAATAGCAGGGGCCCTCTGCTACCAATTTGGTGAAATTCTTCAGCTCCTTAAAGTTGTAATCAAAACAACATCAAAGAACTGAACTTCTTTATTGATAAACTCACAAATCTACATCCCATTCCATCTTAAGCTTTGTTACAAAACAATCTCTAATCCTTTCTCTTCTTCTCCTATTTTTCACTACCCATGATAGGAGAAAGCTTCTCCTATTTATACAAAATATGAGAAGTTATCTCATTAATGGGAGTCCATGAATCTCTCCCTCCATCTCTAGAGTTACAATCAAAATAGGAAATGATAAGACACATGTCTTTCTAGAGTTTCAATACAACTAAGAAATGAGACACATATCCTCTTATAGTTTCAATACAACAAGGAAATGAGACACATATCCTCTTGATCCCATGATCTTCTCCAACCAAATTCGAATTTGTCCTTAGAGTGCCACATAAGGGTCTTCTAGAAGTCTCCTTTTGATCTACACATGTCAACAATCTCAACCCACTTGTTAGGTATAAGCATATACACATTATTTTCTAATTTTTAACCACAAATTCACTTAAAAAGGCTAAGAATTAATAAAGTTTGGAAAAACATAAATGTGGCCCAATGATAATGAAAGTGGGATGAATGTAGTGACATAGTAGTGAAATGGAGGTGAAATGGAGGTGATATAATGGAAATAGTGAAAGTGTAATGGAAATGAATGACATTTTCAAGACCCAACATACCCCCCAACTGAAGTTATTGCATGTCCTCATGCAATATATATTACATTAACTCTTTTGATCTTTGAGCTTTGGCTTAACTTTGCATGATATCATCTGATAACTTCATATTTCTACAAAGTGTTTTACTTGAATTGCAACATGGTTGGTTCTTGTGTTACAACCACTTTGAACTTTGCATAATGATATTTTGTTTATTTTTTCAAAGTATATCTTTATTGGATTGCATGATGGTTGGTTCTTGTGTGACAACCATGATTTTGTTTGTATCCAATTTATCCTTTAAGCATTTTTTTTTGAAAAGCCATTGTATGCTCATAATAACAATGTAATAGTTAATATTTGTTGGAAGTATGTGGGCTCCTGAGTATGATATGGACATGGTAAGATATGAAGATGAATGTATTCCCCCCCAACTGATGGTATTGACAATTTTATGAAATGATGAAGAGAAATATTTTTCCAACAATTATCATTCTAGCTTTTTATGGAATTCTATGGTCAAAAGTTAGAAAATGACGTACCTTAACTTACCCTTTGGAATGGATGAGTTGTATGTGTGGTGGCTGCAAAATTCTGATCATATTCTTCTTCAAGTGGTTGAACAAGAGGAGTCATGGATAAAGAGATAAGATGACTTTTTATTGCTCCTACTAAACTTGTTGAATCTGCTCCAAAATGCTGAAAATAATAGTCTTCATGTCTTCAAAACTCATTGGCACAATTCCTACTATGTGAAAATATGTTCTGATGTCGAACATAGTAGGAAATTGTTGACTTAGTGGCCATTAATGGATGCCATTAGTCAACACGAGAACTCTCACCATTGATGACAATGAGAGTCAAGATGCCCAAACACATCTTGCTAGGTACGAATGATTTTGCCGATGTCGAGTCACCTAGAAGATCTGACGAACAATGGATATTAATGTATTCTCATTGTTTGTCAGCATGAGAACTTGTCATTAAGGCATGCAAGCCTCAAGGTGTTTTTACAAAGAACTTAGACTCAAAGGACTATGGACTCAATAATTTGCATTGAAGCAGGGCTTATTTGCGGAATGAAAATGACAAGAAATGGAAGATGGCAATGGAGAGTAGAAATGGCAATGGGCAATAAGCATGTGAATGAGCCTCTTGCTTTTATTTGTGGGTTATGAATGGACAAAAAGAAATGGAAAGTGGATGTGAATGTAAATGGAAAATATGAAGTGAAATGAGGTGAATGGTTTATTATGAGGTATGGATATGATGGAGACAATAGTATCTGAAAGTTTTTTTTCAAGTGTTTGGATCTGATTTTGCATCAGCATATTTCCTCTTTGTTGTTGATCATCCTCTTATGAAACAAATTGGTCTCTTAGAGAGACACCATTCTCTTGTAATCATTTGTCCTTCCTCCTGGAACCTGCAAAAAAAAACTAATACTTCTTCTGCAATGGAATGTAAGATTATCAAAGGAGAGAGGTGATCAATCTCTCTAGTTATGATATTTACACACAAAACTAAGAATTTGTATTAATGAAACAATTTCTCAAAGGAAAAATCAAAAGAATTTATACATGTTTTGGAATTAGTGCCTCAAGTTGAATGTTGCTTCTTTTCAGCAATTTATTTCATTATTTACCATTTCAAACTCTAATGATGGATTTCTCACTGTGTAGATCTTGTTGAGACCTTTCCAACGATACTTGAATCATCGAAATCTGATTTTGTATGAGAAAGTTAGGCTGATTTGAACAATGAGGTTTTTCAGCTGCGGAATTGGACTTTAGCTGCGGAATGTCGACGGTTTCTGTAGCTAAAAATCTTGAATAAAAAGTTAGTCATTCATCTTTCATCATCAGTCCAAAATTAATCAATACCTTCAGAAAAGTGAGCAAATAACTTATTCATTTCATTGATTCAATTTATTTATTTTTTGTAACAAAACAAATAATAAAGAAAAATTGAAACAAGAGCCTTTAGCTGTGCACGCCTAAATAAGACAGACTCGTTGTGCCCAAGTATGCAATCAACGAACTTGGATATTGAATAGGCAATAGGATAGCAAATAATCATAAGGATGTGCACAAGCCACAAAAATTGTTTGCACCAACAGAAAGTCTGTGTTGTGAACATTGAACATATTGCTTGTGGGATAACCTTCCAAAGAGCGAGGACCAGTTGTTAGATTGGATTCAATAGATTTTGTTTTCAATTCAGATTCTTCTTCCTAGAGATCCGGAAAACCAGATCATGAAATCCCTCAACTGATTACCAGGAATTAAATTCAAAAACCGTTTTTTTCCTCACGTAGACAGCGACACAGGGCTCTGAAGAACCGGAAAATTCTCTCAATCCGTTAAGAAATTCAGAAAACCACTTTTAGGTTATTTAATTGCCCATGTTCTAAGAAAAACCCATGTCGTGGATTTTTGAAATTCTCCTTGATTTTCTCCGAATTCGCGTTTTAAAATCACGTGTCAAATACAGTTGTGTTTTCTGAAAATGCTCTTCTGCTCTGGCAACGAAATGAATTACTGGTGGAAGGTTCAACGATCGCCACCTGCATCCAATTCATGAGTTCTGTTAGAGTATTTGATTTTAATTCAAACTCTTATGCTGCAAAAATGGATATGTACAACGAATTTGTCCAATAATTTTACAAATTCCATTCATACAATCTTAATTTTGTTGCAGGTGTAAAATTTGGCTAAAGAAAAAAACTCTCCCTGTGCTGTAATTTCGATGGAGTTTTTTTGTTTAAAAATTGCATAATTGATAGTCTGAGTTTGCCATACTTCTTCACAGTAATAGCCACTACCACTACTGGGCACACAACTTTAGCGTGGGGAGGAACACTCGCAACATTTTTTTTGAGCTCCAAATGCAGGTTACCAAGCATTCTTCTGTTGCCAATTTTTTCTATGAGTTGAAATACCATACAACGCAGGGATTTGAAAATTGATTTGCAGGTTGGATTGAGGGTTGAAGTCATAGAAAGACCTGTGCGCCGGAAGAGAAAACCAAATCGTTGGTCCGTTCAACCTGCACATGACCTTAATGTATATACAATGTGTTTATCTGCATGCCGTGGCCCTTCATTATTATACGATCTCAAGGTTTTTTTTTTACTTGTTATTTCATGGAGTTTAGTGCTCTCGGCCTCTTGATTTTATGAAAAGGTTATGTGCTTTTTTTTTCTTTTTTCTTTTTTTTTAAAGAAACTATTTAATAAAGAAAAATGAAATTTATTTTATTTGTTTTGTTAATAAAATTATATATGTTATATTTTCAAAAATTAAAAATATGCATATATATTTTACCAAACAAAATTTATTGAATTTTTTTTTTGTTTTTAATTTTTCTTTATTAAAATTTATTAATAGAGAAAAATAAGACAAGTTTTTATTTTTGTTCCCTTCTTTTTTCTTTTTTTTTAATAATTTGTTATTAAAATTATATATATTTTTTCAAAATTTTAAAAATATACATATATATTTTAGTAAACAAAACAATTAAAAAATTTTATTTTTTCATTTTTTATAATTGATTTGTTAATAAAATTATGTATGTTATATTTTCAAAAATTTTAAAATACACATATATATTTCATTAAACAAAACAATGTATTGAAATTTTTTTCATTTTTTTTTTTTTTAAATCAAATGAAATGATGAAAACATTTTTTTTATTTTTTTATTTTTTTTATTGAATCAATTGAAATGATGAACTTTATTTTGTCTCCCTTTTTTTTTTCTTTTTCTTTTTCTTTTTTTTTATATTTCTTCATCACCTCTTTTCCGATCCTCCGTATCGTCACAAAGTGTATAGACATATACTCTCAAGAATTATTAAGAATTTTTTTTTTTTAACATAAAATTTATTTTTTTATCCTCCATCACACAAAGTAAGAAGAGGAGACCATACCCAAGAAATTATTATTATTTTTAGATGTAAGAAATAAGGTCTCCCTTAATTATATCACTAAAGAATTCAAAGGCCTCAAAATGTTCAGTCAATTATGTCCTAAATTCCTAACAGCAATTATCAAACTGTGTACAAGATAATCTGGATGAAGTGTGGTGCACTATATGTGCTTAAGTGACCTCTTCCTTACTTCATTGTATGTGTTTTATTGATGTTTTTGGGAGTTTTGTCTTTTTAGTACTTAGTACACTACTCTATGTTCAAAAGATGAAATCAAATTTACGTCAAAAAGAAAAGAAAATGAAACCTTAGACTCAAAACAGAGTGTAATTGTAAATTCTATCTCTAATTACGAAAATGATGAAAAACAGAGCATTCTAATCCATGGATATCCTAGCTTGCAAATGAACATGAAATGTAACTCAAGACATTCAACTTAATCTGATTCATTTAGTTAGAGATTTGTTGGAAGAGCTTGTGAAAAAGATTAATTTTAATGCAATGAGGATCTCCTAAAACATAAAAGGAAATGTTGAAACAAACAGTAACTTAAAACATTATAGTGAAATCTCATTCATTTGATAGAAGTTTATTGGAAGAGCTTGAGAAAAAGATTACTATAATGTAATAAGGATCTCCTATGAAATGCTTAAACAACTTATAACATTACAACTAAATCTCATTCATGAGTTAGAAGTTTATTGGAAGAACTTGTGAAAGAGATAAATCATAATCTGATAAGGATCTTCAATGAAGTAAAACAATCCATAACTCACAATACTACAACTTAGTCCCATTCCTGAATTAGAGGTTTATTGGAAAAGCTTTTGAAAGAAACTAACTACAGTATAATGAGGAATCTGATCTAAGATTGTGTGAACAAAATATTTCTTATACAGATATTGACAATAGAGGCTTTTACTAGTTATTTCACCTTTACTAGAAAGGATGAAACCAAAAGCTTCTGGCCCTCTTACTGACTCTGCCTAAAGAAATATAATGTAAACACTAAATAGATCTGACAAATGAGGATCTTCTTTTTAACTAAATAATAGAAAACGAAATGCTAATAACTCAAAATATCACAATTGAATCCCATTCATTTAATAGAGATGTATTGGAAGAGCTTGAGAAAGAGACTAACTGCAATATCATGAGGATCCTTTATCTAAGCAAATGACATGAAAAATAATGCTAAAAGCTATGATTTCAGAAAGCAATCTAAGTAAGGAATTATGACAAAACAGAATTGAAAACAACTTATCTAGAAAACATGTAAAAGCCTCATTGGATAGCAGGGGCCCTCTGCTACCAATTTGGTGTAATCCTTAGCTCCTTGAAGATGTAATAAAAACAGCATCAAAGAAATTTTTTATTGAAAAACTCACAAATCTACATCCCATTCCATCTTAAGCCTTGTTACAAAACACTCTCTACTCTCCTTCTCCTATTTTTCACTATTTTTTCACTACCCATGATATGAGAAAGCTTCTCCTATTTATACAAAATATGAGGAGTTATCTCATTAATGGGAGTCCATGAATCTCTCCCTCCATCTCTAGAGATATAATCAAAATAGGAAATGATAAGACACATGTCTTTCTAGAGTTTCAACGCAACTAAGAAATGAGACACATATCCTCTTAGAGTTTCAATACAACAAGAAAATGAGACACATATCCTCATGATCCCATGATCTTCTCCAACCAAATTCGAATTTGTCCTTAGAGTGCCACATAAGGGTTTTCTAGAAGTCTCATTTTGATCTACACATGTCAACAATCTCAACCCACTTGTTAGGTATAAGCATATGCACATTATTTTCTAATTTTTAACCACAAATTCACTTAAAAAGGCTAAGAATTAATAAAGTTTGGAAAAACATAAATGTGCCCCAATGATAATGAAGAGGGATGAATGTAGTGACATAGTAGTGAAATGGAGGTGATATAATGGACATAATAGTGAAAGTGTAATGGAAATGAATGACAGAAGGAGAAAGGTGGTTCAAGAACAGAGAATTTCATAACGAAACATAGAAGTAGATACTCAAGTCACCATGTATGGATGTTACCATTTTTAAAAAGGGTATCCCTAGCTCTGCACTAAAGAACAAATGGAGGAATATGTTGCTTATCTTGCAAAAATTCATCACTTGTGAAGGAAGATATGGTACTTTCTATGTTTACCATATTAGGTTGATAATGCATTTCCTAGAAGAAGAACTCAATTTTCCCTTTTTCTTGTTTCATAGTTTAAAGAAAATGGCTTCAAGTGTTCAAAAGAGAATTCAATTTCTGAAGACAACTTTATACCACCATGGCTTAGTCAAGATTTTAATTGAATATCATTTAGCAAAAATGGGAGATACTTGGGATGACTTCTTGGTGAGAAATCACTTTGAGGAACCAAAGGAACCTTCACCTGAAGATAAACCTACAAAAAGAAGCAGAAAATGGAAATCCTCCAAAACTGAAACTGGTAAAACAATATAAGAAAGCAGTGAAGAAATGATTTCTGAGAAATTAGTTCAGATTAAGAAGCAGCTTAAGAAAGAGAGGATAATAAGAAAATTTGCCAGAGAAAAAGGAGAAGGGCCATCTCAACCAAGAAGGAGCCACAGACTTAGAGGGATACTAAAGAAAACGAAGTTTAAACAAACTGGAGTCCTAAACATAGAGGACGAAGAAACACCTATTGAGGAAGATTTTGATGAAGGAGCTCCTGAAATAGACCCTGCACAGCAAGAAATTTACAACTATGTTGAGTCATTGGAGAGGAGAGCTTCAGAAAGTAGAGACAGAACCCCTAGCCCACCAAAGTCTGAAATAGATGCGCTAAGAAGAGATAAGTACGAGCTAGAAGTACTTAATAGGCATATCAGGAATGAGAATGATATTTTGAGGGAGCAAGTTAAACTGAAAACTGATATGAATTCAACCCTGTCTCTACAAATGGACAAAGTGTACAAGGCCAATGAAAAATTGAAAAAGAGAAACAAAAAGTTAATCAGAGCACTTACCAATTTAAGGTTCAAGTTAGTCATCAGGAAGCCCAGAAAGCCTTTGATTGCCAGGCAAAGCAGAAGAAGAGGGTTGGATGTTCTTGCAGAGGTCTCAGAGTTCATGGAATAGTTGCATGAGGACATGCAAGAATCTAACAGTGGGGGTATGTTGAGCTCCAAAGATGTTCTTTCTTCCACCACATTCCACTCCATTTCCTTTGTCCATTATTAATCACAAGCTCAAATGATCAATAGAATTAGTTAAAATTGCTTTAAGAATGAATATCATGACTAACTTGCTATGTTTTTATGATTTTTTCATTCTAGTACTTTTTGAACTAGATCTAGCTGTAGAATGCAGACATTCTGTAGCTAGTGGCCGACTCTGCAGTTGTCTTCATGTCTACGCAGGTTCCAGGTGTCATCTTGGAGAAAAACACATATGGGTGTATTCCACATCATGCCCTCATCATTTTTTGCTCTCCACGAAGTTTGAACGGAATTTTGTAGGTGGTTAAGCACGTGGGAACTCAAACTAGGAGATAGACTTCTAATAGGACAAGGACAGTCCAGATGTCCTTAATCATGTTACGAGACCACCATCAGAGTCCTAGTTCGATTTTAATTTGGAAAGACAATTATCCCTAGGTTATCTCAAGACAGTTATGTAATTTTGATTATAAATATGGCTCGGGAAACCGAGGGACAAGGTTAGATTTTGTGTTTTACTGCTAGATTTCAGAAGTACGAAAACACTCTTTTTTGAAGAAATTTCTCTTTTAATGCAAGAAGTATCATTTCCTTGAAAGCGTTGAGTCAACCTTGAAGTAGATTTCGTGCTACTCCAGTGGTAGAGGGCCCCTGCCTCCTGAGCAGCCTTGTTTATACGGTTTAGATAAGTATTTTAGTCTCGTTTTAATTTCTAGCTTAGGCAAGTTTTTGAAGTTTATGTTTATATTTGTTTACATTAATTATCACAGCTAGACTTACTCTTATAAACTCTTCCAAAATATCATTACGATGAATAAGGCATAGCTGTGGTATTGTAGGTTTTAGTTGCATTCCCTTTCGTTAATTATCACAGTTAGACTTACTCTAAAAAACTCTTCCAAAATATCATCATGATGAATAAGGCATAGTTGTGGTATTGTAGGTTTTAGTTGCTTGTTTACACTAAGTGTCACAGCCGGTCTTACTCTTAAAAACTCTTCCAAAATATCATTAACAACGAATAAGAAACAGCTGTGGTGTCTTAGATTCTAGTTGTATTTGCTTTCAGTCTTATGTTTATGTTCAATTGCATTGAATAATATAGCCATACTTGTTTTACAAACTCTTCCAAAATATCATTCATATTGAACGAGATGGGTTGTAGAATTCCATAGACTAGTTGCATGTTAATTTAGTTACAGCACTCCGGAGGTAGAATGCATTTAGTTCAACTCTGTCACTACATTTCAAGTTTGATAATGGCATTTTAATTTAACACTGTTCATTGTACTTCAAGTAGACTAGGAGCACTCTAGTTTAGTCTTAGCTCACTGTATTAGCACTCCAGTTTAGTGGTTATCCATTGCATTTTTAAATTGTATTAGTTGTTAAATTTAAATACCACGGTCTTCATTATTTACAAAAATTCTTTTGTTCCAACCTCATATTAATACATAATCATTTGGACAGAAGCTAGTATCAGTCTAAGACCTGGAGTATTTTGCAACCTTTTTACCATTTCACAAATAAGCCTTTTCTCAAAGACTATTTTAAAAAGAAATCTATAACTTTTGAGTGAGGCCTAGTGGTGCTAGATTGAGTTGCAAAACAGAATTAGAAGCTAGTTTAGAGTAGAAATCTTATTATGCTACAAATGTTCTTTTCCAAATATGTTCCAATAAACCTTTAATCATGGATGAGATGTTGTAACATTGTAAGTTGATTGTTTGATTGTTTAATTAGGAGAACTTCATTTATACTTAACTTGTCCATTTCTCAAGCTCTTCCAACACATCTTTAATGAATGAATTGGATAAGTTTAAGTTCATGTTGTGATTTATTTTCTTGCACTGAAGTCATTATCAAACTTTGCATTTGTTGTTTTCCATCCATAGTTTAGGCTTTGTTCTGTTTTAACACAGCCAATAGCTTCTTTTCACTAGCACTTAGTTCTTTCCTTTTTCAACATAAAACCATAAAACCAAAAACATCATAAAACACTAAACACAACGTAGTGAGAAACAAATACCTAGGCACATATAGTGCACCACACTTCAGCAGTTTACTAGCCCTGGTTGACAATTAATGAACTCAATTTAGGAACACTAGGTTGAGCACAAACAGGCATTGGGCCAACTCATTCCCTTGCTCCTACAACACAGTCTGCTTTAGTAACTGCGTTATTTTCATGGTGCATTTGTTGTGGGGTTTTGTATTGCTGATTGGAGGGTGAGATCTCAAGTGTAAGGATCAGCCTTCCACTTTGGAGATCCATTGGAGGATGTCTACTTCATATTTCTTATCATCTTCAGCCTTCTCTATTGAGTTCCAGATTTGAGTTACAGCAACTGCCCAGCAACTCCGGTATTTTTTCCATTTTGTATATTTCAGCCAATCCCTTGGAGGATTCATGTATTATTGCTTCTAAGGGTTAGATCTTTGCTCCCCTATTGTATTTGAGCCATATATTGTCATATCTTTCAGTTATCATGTAATATGGAGTAGTACCTTTTATGCATGGTTCTTCTATTTTCATGTACATGTCTTGTTGAGGCTTGCATTGCCTTTCTTGAGTAGATGTTTCCTCAAGAACTTGTACTTTATTTGCTGCTATAACATTATTTATTGGCTATCTATATCTTATTGTCTCACAGATCATAAAATAATGTTGTCTTTCCATGGTATGCTCATGTATTTTTGCAGCCCCATTCCTTGGGCAATTTCTGAAGGGAACTAGGTGTGGGAGGCTTGTCTCACTACCCTAGGAGGATTTATTTGGTCCCATATCTTGGATTTCGGTCTTAGACACATTGGTCTAAGGGATCCAGGTCTTGGTATCAAATCCTGCTGCCTCCATTTCTGGAAAATGTGTTTTCCAGCCATGGATTGCTAGCTGTCCCGATTTGGGAACATTACAGTGCTATCGGAGCAACTTTCTTGGCTCAGCCTGTGAGTCTAAGCCCAAGAAGATCAGAATGTTGAAGAAGATGAGATTGCTCTCATCAGTGTTCAGATCCAGAGAGAACATCTCCAAGGAGGTCAAGAATATGGAAGAAGAAGAAGAGGAAGGACCATGCACTTCCTATTCTCATAGAGAAGAAGACAAGCATGAAGGACACTTGGATTATCAGATTCTAAGTGATTACCTTGTTGAGTATAGATCTCAACCTAGAGCCTTCAAAGAGACTCTAGATTTCCCTCATTTCATCTAGTTGAAGGAAGAGAAGAGACCCTGCAGCAAAAGAGAAATCAAAGGCAATAGATTTTTGTTGTCTACTTTTGATGGGTTATCTATAGCAAGAAATTGGGTGAGGAAGTTGGAGGAATTTTTCCTACTACATCCTGTAGCAGGGAGAGAAGCTGTTGAAATCTCAGCACTGCACTTGGAGGGTGAAGCCTATGTTTGGTGGTGCAACCACTTGATCCATGCAAGGGTGAAGGCTTTTGCAGAGTTCACTCAAAGGTTGATCCAAACCTTTGATGGATAAAGAGAAAAGGAGGAAAATCTCACACCACTTGAGGAGCTTTGTCCTAACGCTGTCACACTCATGGAGGAGTAGCTACACGCATCAACAGTTGGGGCAGCCAACACTTTGGAGGAAGGAACCCTTGTAGCCCTACAAGAAGTTCCCAAACATCAAGGTATGAAAATATTTCCACAATCTATTGTTGCAGCAAATTCTTTTGATAATTGTGGAGATTTACTTTTTCATGACCAAGGGTCAAATCCTATTACTACTATAGAGCAGCTTGGTTGCACTGTGTTGTGCAACATGGAAACATTCAAGAAAGAAGCAAACCATCATTCTCATGAGCCATTGTTGGATTGTACATCACATTTGAGGTTGGGGTTTGAAGACTTGAAGGAAGATGTTAGACATCTTGGAGTGAGAAACCCTTTCTCCTTTCAAGATGACACTTTCTCAATGAGCTCCTCTCAGCTCAAACATGAACTTCTACTTTCAGCAGATCCAAGACCTCATTGATTTTGGAGGACTATTGTTGAGAGGGAGGTCTCAAGGAGAGATCTCATTAGAGGTGCACTTCAACACACCATGGAGTGCAAATATTTTCTTCCTTTCTCACAGGAGTAGATAGAAGATGGAGGACATCTTAGGATGGATAACATCTCTCATTCTTGTGTTGGACATCCCTTGAGCCATACACATCATGATGGGAGGTTTTTTCCTACCACCTGTTTGGGTCCTTATAGGGTCTCATTGATCCTTGAGAAGCTTGCATTTCAAAATCCCATGAAGTGCAAAGAAAAGAATTTGATTTGGGAGGATGAAACAAACCATGACACTCTTTTGAGAACTCATGAAACCATCCTTAAGCTGGAGTATGAGACAGCTATTGCATCTTTAGAGGGATTAACAGTGCTGTCAAACTATGATGGAGAGGAGATGCCACCTTCATCACATTTGGATCCTTATGGATTCAACATAGTCATGGGTGAGAGATCTTCTCTAGGAGGTCTCCAAGGAGATGCATTTCAATCTTCCATGAAATGCAAGGAAAGAGATTTGGTTTGGAAGGATGGTAGCCCTCATGAGAGGAGTACCAAAATGAAGAGAAGGAGAAAGCATCCACAAGTGATTGAGTGGATGTGGTTGATGAGAAAGGAGCTGGGAGGCTACTTGCAAATATATGACACCGAGCAGCAAGAGGCTTGGCTGCGCTGGTTACTATTGAAAGAGTTTTGCCATCACTTGGAAAACACTCTTCCTACGAGTAGGAGGACGGAGAAGAGATGGTAGGATACTTTCATCATTGAGCAGCATAGAGTATGGATACATGGTGTTGATGTGATACTCATATCATTCCTTGTGTCTTCATCACATGAGTTGTATGATGGAAGTATGGGAAGGCAACAAAATAATTTGTTGCTTTGCTTGTTCTTGGGAGAGCAAAAGCATATTTTCTCTCACACTTTGCATGATGTTGCAGGAGGAGGAGATGGCATTATCTCCTTGGTCTTTGATGATGATTTGGAAGCACTTCCATCTTGGGAGGTACTCCATATTTGTTGCATCATTATTAGAGGAGTCTTTGACAAGGAGCATGTCAAATAACAAAGCTTTGTATTGACAAGAGCTTACTTGCATGAGCTCACAGCGCTATCACTTTGGAGAAAAGATTTATGGATGGAGTGTCCCCGGGATCACTTCATTTTTTATGCACTTGGTGAACAAGGAGGAGGTAATTATGATAGAGTGGTGGATAGAGGCATCTATCACTATGGCATATTCTTCTTGACTTGGGTTTCCAAGCATGAGGAGGATTATCTTCTTGCAGCACATGGTTCATTATTCTTCATAGCATGCCACAACACTATGAAGGACTCACTCATGAATCCACGTACCATATTACTTCCGGCATATGGTGAGAATTTTGTTTATACATTCACTGATTTGCACACTCTTACCATTTTTATACAGTGCATTGCTTCACAAGAGGGCAAGCTTGTCACATTGCTCCATGATCATTATCGGGCCAATCTATATGATGGAGGCAGCCATATCTTATGCGGCCTTGGGCAAATGTTTTATCATCACATGTATGTTCAGTTGTTGCACTCAAACATGTACCATATGAAGACATGCATGATTAACCATGTAAAAAGAAACATTTTGCCTTGTACTTTTCTCAAGCAGCAGCTTGTAAAACTGTGTTGTACACACTTAGGAGACTGTTGGTATCTTCAATCATCACATGAAGCCATCAGTATTTCATTCATTTTTTTGCTGATCATGACTTCATTTGATGACATAGATCATATTTGTATGAGAAAGACACATGAGTTGGATGTGTCCTTGACGGGAGGAAGTTCCCACATTTTCTGCACTACATGTTCTAAAGGGAGCATGGGAGGAGATATGGCCACCACAGCTACATATGTGTTGTCTTTTGAGGTGGGCCATGAGATTGATATACATCCATTGTATAACCATGGGCAAGTTCCTGATCCTGTATTATTGTTACATTTAGCCATTTACTATTCATTAGTAGATGTCATGAATTTTGTATGTTACTTGCCATGCTATTTTCTGAAGTTGCAGTGGATGAGACTACGTTGTATCCTTGAGAGACATTGTTTGTATCATGCATCATCATGTAAAACTTGCAGCAAACTTCTCTTTGGGATACTCTATGATGATCATGTCCTATTCATCATGGATGGATTATTTTGGGCCAGCCCAAGATCAGCACACACTCTATACTTACCATAAGTGGAGAGAAGGACAGCTTGGGGTAGGCTATGATGCTTACCATGTTCATATTTTCAGCCCACCTTCATTTCCGGAGCTTGAGGTGGAAGGATATTTTCAGGAGTTGCCTTATTGGGAGGTGGCTCATTTTGTTTGGATGATTGCTTGGGGATGGAGGATCCACATGGGGAAGATGTTCCTCATCACATTTCAGAATCCATGCCTTGAGTGGAGAATTTTCAGTTCTATCCTTGCAGTTGCTTGAGGACAAGCAACATTTGGGAGGGGAGGACTGTAATGTTCCAAATTTTTTCTTCAATAAATTGGCCCATTAATTTTGTCCATTTTCACTTAGGAGATGAATAATTGGGTGAGGAGGCCCATTCATAATAAAAACATGGATAAAATCCCTCTAGTATGAAAGGGGATCAGCCTTGGAACTAGATTTCACACCGTCATGTGTGAAAGGGGACATTTTGCAAAGAGGCTTGGTTAAGTTTGACCAAGTCAAACAGTGCAGGGTATGAGGTGGAAAGCACTACATGGGACAGCGCAGAGATAGAGGAGGGAATATTCCTTGAAGGAGGAAACCCCTAATGGGGTGGGGCCCATGGAGAGGGAGCTATCATGTGTTTAAAAGGAGGGCAAGGCAACCATTGTTTCTCATGCTTTGATTATTCATTTCATGTCTATTCAGACATTGTGCATTCTTTTGTTGTTTAGCAAGAATTTTCGGGGAATTCCTGTTTAGGATTTCCTCTCCTTCTTGAGAGGCCTCTTGAAGTATTGTTCTTCATTCTCCACACTCCTTGGCTCAAGGCCAAATCATCCTCCTCCAGGACAGCGTTATTGCTACAGCAGCATAATTCTGTGTTGCAGGGTGTTGCAGTGGAGACTTCACAACACCTCTTCCATCTCTTGTTTTTCAGAGGGAGAGTCTTTCTTTCCTTTGGAGGATCATATTGGAAGACATTGGAGCTTACTGCAGATATTGGCATTGGGCCAACTCATTCCCTTGCCCCTACAGCGCATTTTGCTTCAGTAACTGTGTTATTTTCATGGTGCATTTGTTGTGGGGTTTTGTATTGCTGATTGGAGGGTGAGATCTCAAGTGTAAGGATCAGCCTCCCACTTTGGAGATCCATTGGAGGAGGTCTACTTCAGATTGCTTATCATCTTCAGCCTTCTCTATTGAGTTCCATATTTGAGTTGCAGCAGCTGCCCAGCAACTCTGACATTTTTTCCATTTTGTATATTTCAGCCAATCCCTTGGAGGATTGATGTATTATTGCTTCTAAGGGTTAGAGCTTTGATCCCCTATTGTATTTGAGCCATATCTTGTCATATATTTCAGTTATCATGTAATATGGAGTAGTACCTTTTATAAACTGCGTCCTCTTAGCTTGGGTTTATGCAGAAATAGCAGTGTTCTTCTATTTTCATGTACATGTCTTCTTGAGGCTTGCATTGCCTTTCTTGAGTAGATGTTTCCTCAAGAACTTGCACTTTATTTGCTGCTATAACATTATTTATTAGCTATATACATCTTCTTGTCTCACAGCTCATAAATAACACTGTCTTTCCATGTTATGCTCATGTATTGTTATCAGAAACCGGATTATCCACGGTATCATAGAAGACTGGTCAAAATCGATGATACCAGTCTTCTATGATACCGTGGATAATCCGGTTTCTGATAACAATAACTATAACCACGAAAGTTTAAAAACCAGAATGCTCATGTATTGTTGCAGCCCCATTCCTTGGGAAATTTCTGAAGGGAACTAGGTGTGGGAGGCTTGTCTCACTACCCTAGGAGGATTTATTTGGTCCCAACTCTTGTATTTCGGTCTTAGACACATTGGTCTAAGGGATCCAGGTCTTGGTATCAAATCCTGTTGCCTCCATTTCTGGAAAATACGTTTTCCAGCCATGGATTGCTAGCTGTCCCGATTTGGGAACATTACATGAAGTGCAGGTGCACTATATATGCTACAAGACTATCTTTCTTAATTTGTTGTGTTGATATTATATGTTTTTTAAAGATTTTTTGTTTTATCTTAAATGTTTAAATGAAATGGGAAAACTAAGAACTACGAAATGAATTCTAAACTTAATTATCAAAGCCTTGAGAATTCTACTTTTGGATTTTTAAAGATGAACAACTAATTTTAAGAGAAATAGAAATGAAAAGAAACTTCAATCTTTTTGTATGTTTTAGATATTTTATATAAATGAAATTTAAAAGAAAGAAAGTAACTGCACCTAGAAGAATTTTAATGCTTGAAGAATAAACTTAAGAAGGAAGAAAAGGAAATGTTTAATATTAATCTAAGAAGGAAATTGATCTATAAATTACTCTAAAGAAAATATTCTAATGACTAAAAAATGAAAGTTACAAGAAGGAAGAAAATGAAATTTATATTTAAGAAAGAAATTGATCTATGACAAGTCTATATTGCATAAAAATAAGTCAACTTAAGTGATCAATCTTAACTATGTTAGATTATTTTAAGCCGGAAATTATCTCTAAAGCATCTATCTAGACTACTTCTAAATCTATTTGATTAAAGAATGAAAATATCTCTAAATCTGATAAAAAGCATCAATCCAAACTATGTCTAAGTCTATCAAAATATGTATCAGAAAAACTTCACTCTATCTACCAAATGAAAACATCTGTCTAAATTAATTTTATGAAAACAGAGAATTGAATTAACTCTAATTCTATTCACTAATGAGACAACGCATTTTATTCTAAATTCTATGAAATGGAAGTATTAAACCTAAAAATATTCAATCTAAATGACTATGCTTAAGTAAATCGAAAGAATAATTGAAATAAGGAAATAAAACAGAGTATTCTACCTACTGTGCAAAGCTAAAATGCCTATCTGATCTGAAATATGTGATTATTGTGTGAACGAATGCGAGAAAGGTTTCATTCCATATGTTAACAGAATTATGACATTAAGATATTTCAGAAAAGAAAAATAATTGGAGCATTCAACTATGCGAAAAATACAGTATTTAACTTATGAAAAACACAGCAATTAAAATATGAGGAAATGGAAGAATTAAGCTAGGAAACAATAGAAGTTTAAACTATGAAACCTCTTCTGTGCATAGGCCCACTGCAACAAAACGGCTTGAATGTCACTTGTGACTAATTACGCATCAATGGCCTTCTCCATGCATTGATAAAAATAGAGTTTTACTGTGTGACAGTATTACAAAAATTAAGCTTATCTCCGGTTAAAATAACCCGGTATTTATAACAGAGTTAAGTTCAATCGTTTGAGATTATCTCGCCTAAAAATATTAATGAAACTAGGAGTAGAATTCTAAATTTAATTGCAGTCTTCAAAGCTAGGCCTTCTCCATGCATTGATAAAAACAGTGTTTTACTGTGTGACAGTATTACAAAAATTAAGCTTATCTTCGGTTAAAACAACCCGGTATTTATAACAGAGTTAAGTTCAATCGTTTGAGATTATCTCGCCTAAAAAGATTAATGAAACGAGGAGTAGAATTCTAAATATAATTGCAGTCTTAAAAGCTTGTACGATTTACTATGTGGAGAGAAAATAGTGAAGCTTCCAACTTCTTGTCCGTTGGTCTCAACCATTTGCTTAACTAATCCTTTAACCATGATTTTAGGTGTTATTCCTCTCGATTTTGGACAGGTAACTAGGAAAAAATCCATGTGTGGATCATTTCCAAACTACCCATATGCTTTGCTCCTCTTATTCTTCCTTTGAACCTGTCAAACAATGTCGGTAGCTGCAGAAATGGAGATTAGCTACAGAATTGCATGAATTATGTAGCTAAATACAAAATTTATTCAAATAAGAAAAATTAAAATATAAAAGAGAGATCATTCAAATTCCTTCTCAGACTGAAAATGTATCAATTAACATTGATTGAGCTTTATGGATTATGTCAAAAAGGAAGGAAAAGTGGTGAGATAGATGTCAAAAATAGAGATAGTCTTGAGGCTCAACATGTATAGTTGATATACGGGTTTTGAGCTAATACTCTATAATGAGTTTTTGAATCCTCTAGAGTCTATTTTCTTTGTATTTGTGTGTTAATTAAGTAGATGAATGTAACTAGGTTGGCTTTCGTGTTTGTCTCGAGGATAGAAAAATTGCATATTAACCAATGAACATAGTTCACAGAGTAATATCTATCAACAATGATTTATATCACCTCTTTGATAGTAATGTTGTTTTAGATTTTAACCTTTATTGGAGCCAACAACGTTATAATGTGGGGACTTAGTGGAAACCAAATTTATAATTTCTCGTCAGTTGTAGTTGAAGTTGTTGTTAGGAGTCAAGGTTCTTCCCTCACATGGTTCCACCCTGAGATAACTGAAATTTAATCCAAAACCTGTATATCTGGTAGTTTGGCTATTTGGGTCAAATAATCATGTAACCACAAGACTCAAGCTATATCTCAGACTAGATATTTACACAAACTTCAAGGATTAATGGCCCACATCTAGCTTGAGGTGCATCTAGTTCATAAAGTATCTAGTAATTGGGTTAAGTGTTAAGTTGAGTGAGGGACCAGATCCCCAGACCCCTCATTAAAGCTTTACAAGTGGAGTACATCCGATCCAAGCCATGTTTGGATGAAGTGTATGGGTGGATGAATTTGAGCCCTAAACATATCTGGGTCGCACCCAAAATTGTGTACATCGTGATGAGTTGGACCCTAGATAAGTGGATCAAAATATTATTTTATATGCTAGTATGATGTAGGATCCACATCTGATATATCACATCGTAATCTGAGCATGGGAAATCTAGATCTCAAAATGTTTCGAAACTTCAAGCAGCATCCAAATCCCAATTCATCAAATCCTTGATCTACACTCGGTCTCGAATCCCATCCAATCTTGAAACATATCTGGCCTAGAAGACATGTTACATCCCCATATCAACGATCATCAAATATTTCATCCATATTCGACCTTGAATCCCATCCAATCTTGAAACATATTCAGCCTAGAAGACATGTTGCATCCCTGGATCAACGATCATCAACTATTTCATCCATATTTGACCTTGAATCCCATCCAATCTTGAAACATATCCAGCCTCGAAGACGTGTTGCATCCCTGTATCATTCCAGACCTCAAATGATCGAATCAAGGTAAATGTTGGTGTTACAAATATTTGAGTTTTAAAAATCTAGGTTATAATGTGAATATGTGGATAGGAAGGGGCGCAAAAAGCCTTAGCACCTTCGATTTAATCCCTTGGTTCCAAGCTCGTGGTCATACGACTAGTGTTGTAAGCCCTAGGGTTAAGTTCTTATGAAATTTGAGTTTTGTGCGCATTTTTTGGGATTGATTGTGGTTTTGTAGCAGAGTAAACGAAAGTGCTCAAGGTTGTTATAAATCCAAAGTTAATACATAGTCATGATCGTTCAGAGAAGTATGTAATTTGGAAGAGGTGTTGGATTAATCAAATTTAGTCACCACACGAAAAAAGGGCGGAATTATGAATGTAGTCTCTATGGTTATTGTTGAGAAGGAGTAAACTTCGAGATCCGATATCATCAAGTAAACTAGAGAACAAATTGGTTGCTTTCTCTAATAATTTCCATGGGTTGAATTGGTTAATGACATCTTTGGTCATGTTTTAAATTTTGTGGGATCTTTATGTAGACATTGACATGAACATGATAAACTACAATCATAGTAGTAATAATATGAATCCACTTATTATCTCACATGGGTGAAAAAAAATAGTAGTTAAAATGGAGTGCACAATAATTTAAGATTGCCAACAATATTCAAAATTGTGAAATAAAAGGCATGTAGTTGAGAGTTAGTAATAAATATCGTCCAATTATGCATTATGGTAATGAGAAGTTAAGGAGTAGGTACTATACAAAAAAGTATGGATAGTGAGTAGAAGCTGGCAAAGTGTAAGTTTTAAGTTTTACAAGTATTAAATGCTAGAGAATGCCTATTAATAACAAAATGTGAAAGAAAAGAGGTTGCCAACCATTTTTTAGTGAAATGTATACAAGATCACCAAACATACAAGAACCCATTCCAGAACCTGTTACCTTTGAGATGGAGAGCTTTGACACCACTAGAGACTTTAATTCTACAATTTGGTACAAGAAGTGGGCACCTCCTACACATCAAACCTTAATTATTGTAAGTAAGAAGTTAGAAAATAGTTATATCCTAATTAACTATAACCTCCAAACACAACCAATCATATTTTTAATATTACATTTTTGTGAAGGTACCCAAACCAAAGTAACAACCTCATCCCAAAGGATTTGAAAGTTGATGGCGCTGACTAGGATAAATCTTTGAATCCACTCTTTTTCAAAAATGCTATTAAGAATAGATGGTCATTTTCTTTGTAATTTAATACTATAAGGATTTGAAAGTTGATGGGGATGACTAGGATAAATCTTTGAATCCACTCTTTTTCAAAAATGCTATTAAGAATAGATAGTCATTTTGTAATTTAATACTACTTAGTGTAAATCCTTAAAATGAAGAGAATAAAAAACATTGTAGTGTTGCATATTCAATTATAGGAGTTCATAAAGTACATTAATGAACAAAATTGCCATATTCTAATTTGTAAATTCAAAAGGTTTTTTATTAGAAGAGAAAGATATACTTTTGAGATGATAATTTAAAAATCCATATTAACTGTAAAAAATTATAAATATTGATAAAGTCAAAGTTAGTTAAAATCAAAGAAGATGAAATAGTTTAAAGTGGGAAGGAAAATTTTCATCATTTTTCCTTTTAATTTTCTCAACTTTTATTTTAAATTTTTTCATCTTCTATTTTTTTAGTAAATTTATTTTTAATTTTTATAATGAATTTTAAAAGATAACATTTTAAGAGAGAAAAATATTTATTTTCAAAATTATCTAAATATATTACTTAAAAAACAAATATGTTGTCTCTAATTCTTTAAGTAACACGTCATTTTAATGTGAGCTTTAAAATGATAAATAATAAAATAAAAAAGGAATATATTTATTTTCAAAATTATCAAAATATATTAAAAAAAAAATGAAAAAATCGAGCTATCTCTAATTTCATTTTAAATAATAAAATAAAAGAGAATATATTTATTTTCAAAATTATCAAAATATATTCAAAGCATGTAGTAAAAAAAAAACAATCGAGCTATCTCTAACTCTTTAGGTAACACGTCACTTTAATGTGAGGATTGGTAACACATCACGTTACTGTGAGGATCTTGTTATTATGTAAAGTAGGTAGCTAGTTATTCCATCGTCATATCCCACCTAAAAATCTGACATATGAATAATAAAAATATGTTTCTTTTTTTAAATTTGATGTTACAATCGCTTTTATGTACGTAGAAGATATATATCATTATCAATACTATATATTTCCTTTTTTAAATTTGATGTTACAATCGCTTTTATGTACGTAGAAGATATATATCACTATCAATACTCTTTATAATGCTTAATAATTCTAATATTCACATGCATCCGAGCATTGATGGGAGACGAAGCATAAGCGGTTTGTTAGGAGATAATTTTAACAAGACGAGCTGCAAAGCAGCAAGTGCCTGTCATAATGGTAGGATGTTGAAGAAAAATACAAAAGTTTTGGAAGGAGATATTTAAGGTGCATTGCGAAGTGATATATATATATTGAAATGATGCACAAGAATCATATAAATCAATACAGTGCGAAGTGATATATCTATATTGAAATGATGCACAAGAATCATATAAATCAATACAGGCTAACCTTATACCAGCATTGATAAAAATTAATAAATTATAGAAATCATAGAAATTAATAAATTATATTATGAACTATTAATATATTTATATTAATCCATTAAAAAATTCATATGACGATATATCTAATTTTTAATTCATATAATGACTTATATTTCTCTAATTCGCAATTAATTTAATTGATATATATATATATATATATATATATATATATATGATGTCCGCTGGATATTATTAATAATCTGCCAATTGGAAAAACTGTGCTAAGAGTTTCAAAACATATTTTGTATTTTACTTTTGTCACAGCAATAAACTCCACTATATGCCTAGAAACGTTAGCGTGTGCAGTGAACTCACATCACTCCAAGTGGTGTACCTGCGTCTCAATATTGAACGCTAATTGAGGGTATTATTTTGCTTTGGGATCGCTGACACAACCACGGTTGTGAGAAGTTGGGGTAGATCTGACGGTGGATATGGAGGGTAGGGCATTAGAGGTTAACTACCCACCCTTCGCCAATGTACTGAAACCCTTATTCTGTTCACTGCGTCCTCGTTGTACTGCTCTGCACACTACATTTTTCTGCAAAATGATACTGCTAGCTACCGGTTTCTACTGTGGCGGTCCGCCTCTTCAGCTTGTAAACCATCAGAATAGTGAGCTAGAGTGGTCACAAATTCGACTTAACCTTTTATTTATCTGCAAGTAAGTTCTTTTCTTTATATTAAAGGTGGCTTGAAATTTCTTTTCTTGTTCTTTCTTTTCATTACACAGAACACCGTAATTCTATCCACTGTTTTGTTTAACAAGACTATGTTATTTTTGCAGGGAAAAAGAGCTAGGGTTGAACAACTATTTTGTTTACTCAGTTTCTTAACAGAAGGATTCACCATGTATACAGGCAAGTATATGCTAGTTAGTCTTTGAAGTACATGAAGAACGTTTCCTCACTCTCTCTTGTTCGCTTCCCATGCCAGGTTACTCTGCGTTGCATTAACACACCACTGAGACTACCCACCACTGGGACAAGCGCGTGAACTTCATCATCAAGTCTCCACATTTTGCTTAAGGGTTTACAAGTGTGAATTTGTTGGAAATAGGATCTCAAGGTTTTTTTTCGGAGTTCTCTTCTAGCCATCCCAGGTATATTACAGTTAAGACATTAAAAACCAAAAATTTCTTTGGATTATAATTATGGCATTCAAGCCGGAATTCCTTGTTCTCGGTAGAATCTTGTCTTGATATTATAATTTTACATTAATGATATTATAATTTGTAGCTACCGAACCATGTAATTATGTTTAGGTTTTTATTTCTCGCCTTCTAAAGGACATTGTTCTTTTTGTCCGAGTGGTATGAATATTTTCCTTATACTATGAATTTTCTTTCAAACTGAAGAGCAAGTGTGATGGTATTTATACTATGAATTTTCTTTCAAATTGAAGAGAAAGTGTGATGGTATTGGCAATTCCCTTAAAAGTAGCATTTGTACAATGTTTCTGGAATGTTTTCTTCTCTTTTTAATTTTAATGTAACATGTTACCTGCACTTTTTTAATGTAACATGTTACACACTTAATTCAATTTGAGTTATTTCTCTAGTTTAATTCAGAAGCGCTCATAGTGTTATTCTCTTTTTAATTTTAATGTAACATGTTACTTGCACTTTTTTAATGTAACATGTTACACACTTAATTCAATTTGGGTTATTTTTCTAGTTTAATTTAGAAGCGCTCATAGTGTTATTGCCCATTTGCTCCTTTACTGTGTCTTTATATTTCTTGATACAGAATATGTATTCCTGATAACATAGTATTTAGCTAGGTATTTCTTGTAACACAATATTTAACGGTGTAACATAATATTTAGCAGTGTAAGAGAAAATTGAACATTTTTTCGAAGCAGAAAATGGTATTTTGAAAAATGAATTTCTAACAAAGAGTTGCTTTGAGTTGTACGGTTTTATTCAATGTGTTGTACTGTGCAGCAAAAGAACAAAAGAAGAAATGGTATTTTGCAAAATGAATTTCTAAAAGAGTTGTGTTATATCGTTTTATTCAATGTGTAGCAAAAGAGAAAAAGAAGTATGTCCCCTCGTAGGCTACTATATAGGGGTCAGGCTACTAGGCTACCTAATTATGTCCCCTAGCAGGCTACTATATAGGGGTCAGGCTACTAGGCTACCATATAGGGTGGGTACTTTGAATTGGGCAGCCAGAAAAATTTACCAGAACGGAGAGATAATGACAGAGACAAGTGGGCAGAGTGCATGGCAAGAAAAACGTGTGAAATAAAATATCAAGCAATGTGGCAGTGCAAGACCAAAGAATAAAAGCAAAGAAGCCCTATGTACCAGAGCTGAAAGAGATAATGATAGGTGGGCAAAGTGCATGAAGATAGGTGGGAAAAGTGCATGCAGATAGCACCTAAATCTGGGAAACACTTAATGTAAAATGTTTTAAAAAATGTTTTAAACTAGCATTATTGCAATATGAAAAAATCACTTGGAAAAAGTTTTTTAAAACAAAGTTTATGATACACAATGCATATTTTGGCCTTGAAAAAAGGCCAAATAAGACCTCAAAGATTTTGAAGCTTTTGATTTGTGAATGGAAACCCTCCCCGTTGCTTAATAGTCTGAAGAAAAAAGTGAAAAAAACATGTTCAAGAAACTTAGGCTAGTTTGCTTATGATATTTTTTTAGCCGGCTCATATTCCACAGCATTTCGATTACAAGAGTCCGTGTCGGCCCTTTGGGAAGGGACTATATGAGTGAGAGAATATATGACTAATTTGTTAGGATATATATTTAAAATTGTTATTTATAATTAGAAGTGTTATTAAAAGATAATTTTATTAATATTAATTTATAGATTATTACGAACTAAGTTTTATATTAATTATATATATTGTGTTGGCTTATTCTAAAGCTCAGTATGGGGAGATGTGTAATTTTATCCATTCTAATGAAATTTCACTAATGTCGGAAAAAATAAAAAACTAAAAGAAAATAAAAAATAAAATCTAAATAATCTTCGCTTAAACAATAACTCACATAACCATATAAATAAACAATTAAAAAATCATTAAAAATAAATTTAAATAATCTAATTTTAAAATATGAAAAGGTTTATGAACACTCAAAAAAGAGATATGGTAAATAAATAAAAATATAAATGATGATGATGGTGGTGGTTGCCGTCCATTAAGACCAATGCAGTCTATCGAACCTTAAGAAAGGAGAAAGAACCTAAGTTTGATTCTTCAAAATCTTGTTTCTATGGTCAAAGAGAATGGAAATAAGTGCTCCAAGATTGTTATATGTGGGTTGGCTTAATAGGTCAAGAAGACTGGAAGTGTGGAAAATTGTAAGGAATTGAGAGCGAATGTGAATAAGAGTAGGGCAGTCTAAAAGGAAGTGCTTCTCTTCTTCCACCTGCTTAGAATTGCAAATCTCGCAGATTCTATCGTTCCAAGGGGTCTTAGGAATAGACCACCGCTCTGTCTCACTCTGAAGCTCATGGGAGATAGTTCTTATCTTAGCGATGTCCATTTTTTTCTTATTGTTGCACAAAACAGAGAGATAATTCTGATTATCAAGGGTGGGGTTGATCACTTCCTTATAGTATCTTAGCTTCCTTTTACCCTCTATCTCCTCATCCTCCCACAGCTTATCCTTAAACTTGGAGGTAATAGTATTTTTGATATTATATTTGCTTCCCATATTTAGCTCCTCCTTAATTCCCCAATGGTTGAGCCGGGACTGGGCATCCTTATTCCACCCACGCTTGAGGTGAAGGTGAGGGTTTTGACTATAGTCAGAAGCAATTTTAGGGAGCCTTTTCTATTCCATGTTGTCAAGCTTCTTCTTGTACATCAGATATCTAAGCATAGTTGTACTTTCAATGGAGGACAAACCATATTCGATCAAGAGGATAGGATAGGGAGTATTTCCCTTGATCTTAAGGTTGTAGGTTATGAATTTCTTTTGAATCATCTCAATCTTCCTCCATGACTCTATGGATATACTGCAACCCCAAACTTCACATCCGTATAAGACAACAGGGGTGACAAGGGTCTCAAAGAGGAATTTCTTTTTACTCCAAATGTAAAGATCGACCGACTTACAATTGTTTTCAAGCTCATAATAAGCTTTCTAGTCCCCAATAATCATTTTCTCAATGCTATAATTCTAGTTGAGATGATGAGGGAATTCAATGCCCAAATACTTATAAGAAGAAACCTGCTCTAAGCACTGGTTATTATACACGAAACTACCATGGGTGATCTTTTTGGATTTAATGATCATGACTTTAGTCTTGTCGGTATTAACTGTCATACCCATCTTGGCGCAGTAGCCATGAAGAATCTGGAGCTGCTTGTCAAGGTCATCATGGTTTTTTGCAAGAATAACGATATCATCGGCATAGAGGATAAGAGTAACGAGAACACCAGCAAGCTTGGTGCCCATGCACCCTGCAGATTCCAGACACTCCTCTAGCTTATCGATGTATATGCCAAAAAGGGTAGGGGATAGGGGACACCCTTTCTTAACTCCAATATTGCATTTAATGTCTTTAGACCACCCCTCATTGGTCTTAAGCTTGGCAGTGATGGTCTCGCAATGACGGTCTCGTAGAGATGGATCACAACAATCCTTAGCTCAAGAGGGACGATGATCTCTTTAAGTCTCTCCCAAAGTTTATCTCGAGGAACCATGTCGAAAGCTTTTCTAAAGTCCACAAAGAAACAGAAGAGAATAGATTTACTATTGCAACATTCCTCCGCAATGATTCTAAGAGTGACAAGCTTGTCAATAGTCAAGTGATGTCTCCTAAAACTAGCTTGTCTTTTAGCTCTTTCTCCCTAGCCTTCAAGCCAAAGGCTAAGCTTCTTCTCCAAAATGAGCCCATAAAGCTTCGCCAGGATATGGCTAACCATAATGGTCTTGTAGTTAGATGGAACACTCTTGTCCCCATTTTTAAATATAGGTACAATAAATCTTTGCGTCCAAAGCCAAGGGAATCCATATGTTATAGCCAAATTGAGAAGCTTGTAGAGATAAGGAATGAGGATAGATCTTCCCATTTCAAGGATCTCAGCTTGGTATCCTTCAATATCTTTAGCTTTCCCATTAGCGAGCTTATTAATACCAGGCTCAATGTCGTCAAGAGAGAATACATGCTCCTTAATTGGAGTGATTAAGGTAGTACCCATAGTGTCCGGAGAGTCATACAACTTCTTAAGATAGTTGTCCCAATTTTCTAAGGGGATAGAATGGTTATCTTTGGTTTTACGGAAAAGAACATTCCGCCACAAAAAAACTGGCGCGACTTTAGAAAGGTGGAGAAGATAATCCTATATTTTATTAATATATTATCTTTTCTTCCTCTTGGTGATATTTTTGTATGTATTGATATTTTGCAGCTTAATGATTTCATTAGGAGCGTCTCTGATCGCTTTCCTCGAAATTTTGTAATCTTTGTCATACCATGGATTAGAAGTTCTATTATATTTCTTATACAAAATCTCATTAGAAAACTCGCTAATGGTGTTGGAAAGGATAGTAGTGAAATGTTAATAAATTTGATCAATGTTATTATTATAATTCATGGGGCCTAAATCCATTAAGAAGACATCGGTTTTACTTCTATCGAAGCGAAAGTGTCTTTTTCTTTCATTGGTCTCCTGCATGTGGGTGGTATGCATAGCAAGATTGAGGGATAGAGACAGAGGTATGTGTTCAGAGTCAGGCTCGAATCCGTTAAGAAGCTCAAATTTTGTAATATGGTTGAGGACGAGGATGTCAGAAATTGCATAATACACGACACTACTACCTAGCGCATGGAAACATGTCATCTGACAGGAGAGGGGTCGCTTGTTAATACCATTACAAATAATTAGGTCCTAGGAACTGCAAAGTTTTAGGAGCTTAGTGCCGAATAAGTTCTTGATAATGTCTTCAGATTTTCTCTTGAATTTATTAGCTAAGTTACTATCTTCATCAAGCCACAAGGGGTCGGGGTTAGAGTTGTTGGTTAATGTAATGGCTTGGGTAGTAGCATTTATAACATTAAAGTCACCCAGTAAAAGGATATTACCATCATTTCTCAGGTTGGAGATGTCTTTTTCTAAAGAATTGAAAGGAAAATTCTTATCTAGGTTATTCTTCTTATAGGATGTAGAGTTGATAGGAGCGAAATAGCATATTGCAAGAAAGATCCTACTGGTGGTAGAATCAGAGATTTCGATCCAAATGTATTGATTGAAGGGGTCAATTTTATGAAGTCGGATATGAGAGGAAAATGTGTTCCTTATATAGCAGCCTATACCACCAAAACCCCTTCCAAGAGGATTTCTTATTCCAACCAGACAAAAGAGTGAAACCGTCGAGGTGATGGACCCTAGATTCATCATGCTCCCATGTTTCAACTAAGAGAATAAGGTCAATATCACTAGGGATCCAACTTAACATAGGACCTTGACACCATGGAAAGCCACGGTAGTTCCAGAAGAGGATCCGGAGTGATGAAAATCTCTATTTATCACTCATGCTTGAGACTCTATCTCTAATAATAGCTTTCCTATTTCTAATTATTGCCCATTTCCCAGCCTTTATTGCATCCTTGACCTTTTGGACTTCTTTCCTAGGTTCAGCTTGGTCTTCTGGAATGAGATCTTCATTTATAAATATTAATGTTCCTTTTAGGCTTGGGGATTTCTTGAGTATTGACAACTGACCTTGACACGGATGAGTCTGTGTTTATGCTCAAGTATCTTTCCAACCCTTATTTATTTCATGAGATAGGTTGTTTCAATTTGATATTTTGATTTTAATTGTTCTTTTATCATTTCTAATGTGTTTTCATTGTTTTTTTCTTCTATACCTGCAACTATAAGATTTAAGGCTCGTTTGTGGCGCTCATGGTCGAGAACAATTAATTTATTAATTTCCTCTTTGATGGATTTAATATCTAAGTTTTTTTATGTGTTATTTAGGGTTGAGTTATTATGTAGTTGTTCTTTTAGATTTTTAATCTCTCTTTTCAAGATGTCATTTTCTTCGACCATTGTTTTTTTACTATGTTATATTTCTTGAATTATACCTTTCATTTCTTGGAGTTCAATTTCGAGTGTGGTTATTTTATTTTCTAATGATTTGTGGCTATTATCAGGCATTGCTGTTAGGTCTAGTTTAAAATGATTTTCTCTTTCTTGTCTTCGTCTTTCTAAAAACTCAATGTACTCATAAAAAATATCTAATGTAATTTTACTTGGTCTGCCTTTGCTAGAGGGGGGCTTAGAAATATGAGGGGAAGTATTCATAGTGTAATCAAACAAAACTTAACATGAGGAGGGTAAGTTAGAACGTGTGCACCCGTAAAGCAGAACCAATGTGAGGTTGTCACCGCGCCTTGGAGGTTGAGTCTTTGGCAGATATAGATATTGATCCTATTGTCCCAAAATTTAAGTTCAGAAGAACTTGTTGACACCCAAAATCAGCAATAAATGGGTACCACTAGCTATCCCAGAAATTCTTCGTTGTCTCAGAATTACCCTAGTGCCCTAGCTATCTCAGAAGATGGGTATGCTGCCTAGAATTCTTCGATGTCGTCGTATGTTGTCTATATGTAAGGATGAGAGATTAGTTCTTTTGCTAGTTAGATGCTATCCATGTTCTCTCAAATTTCACTGTCACATGAGGGCTGCATACATGCCTAACATTTTCTCGAAATTATGCTTCAAGAAATTACCATACTTTGCAAATGCCTCACCCGATCGGATGGGGGAAAAACCACCAAAATAGAAGTGGAGATGGCTCTTCATGTCCTGTTTGAATTCAATGCGGGGTTTTCACAACAATGAAGCGGAGATGGGTAACTGTGACTTGAGCTCGTAGTTGATTCCGAAGGAGATAGTCCAACAGACTTCAACGTGGAGGACCAGAGAGAAACGGACCCAGTTTCAGATCCAACTCAAATAATCGAAGAGGCATAGGGACGTAGAGAGGGGATGATTTTGACTCTGGTTGTTGCATGCAAACTTTCGATCCCAAGTTTGAACAATGATCATCTTCTAGTGAGAATAAGCATAGCAATATTGAGGGATAGAGACAAAGGTATGTGGTCAGAGTCAGGCTCGAATCCATTAAGAAGCTCAAAGTTTGTAATATGGTTAAGGAGGAGGATGTCAAAAATTGCATAATCCACGACATTGCTACCCAGCGCATGGAAAAATGTCATCTGACCGAAGAGAGGCCACTTGTTAATAACATTACAAATCATTAAGTCCTGGGAACTACAAATTTTGAGGAGCTCGGTGCTGAATAAGTTCTTAATAATGTCTTCATATTTTCTCTTGAATTTATTAGCTAAGTTACTATCTTTGCCATAAGGGGTCAGGGTTAGAGTTGTTGCTTAATGTAATGGCTTGGTTAGTAGCAGTTCTAGCATTAAAGTCTCCCAGTAAAAGGATATTACCATCATTTCTCAAGTTGGAGATGTCTTTTTCTAAAGAATTGAAAGGATAATTCTTATCCAGGTTGTTCTTCTTATAGGATGTAGATTTGACAGGAGCGAAATATCATATTGCAAGAAAGATCATAGTGGTGGTATAATCAGAGATTTCGATCCAAATGTATTGATTAAAGGGGTCGATTTTATGAAGTCGGATGTGAGAGGAAAAAGTATTCCTTATATAACAGGCTATAACACCAAAACCCCTCCGAGAGGATTTCTTATTCCAACCAAACCAAACAGTGAAACCGTCGAGGTGAGGGACCCTAAATTCATCATGCTCCCATGTTTCAACTAAGAGAATAAGGGCAATATCACTCGGGATCCAACTTAACATAGGACCTTTACACCATGAAAAGACACAAAAGTTCCAAAAGAGGATCTGGAGTGATGCAAATCCCTATTTATCACTTGTGCTTGAGACTCTATCTCTAATAATAGCTTTCCTATTCCTAATGATTTCCCATTTCTCTACCTTTCTTGCATCCTTGACCTTTTAGACTTCTTTCCTAAGTTCAGCTTGGTCTTCTAGAATGAGATCTTCATTTATAAATATTCTTGTTCCTTTTAGGCTTGGGGATTTACTGAGTATATCCAGTTTATGCTCATGATAAACCAGAGGTATGGTAAATAAATAAAACCTCTTTTTATACTTACTCCAGATGTATGGTAAATAAATAAAAATATAAATAAACTAGAGGTATGGTAAATAAATAAACATTTTTGTATATTTACTTCATAAACCTCTTTATATTTACAAAAACACGAAAAAGAGATTTTATTTAGGTGAAGCCCATGGGCCAAATACCATGGGATAAATCATTATTAATACCACGGGAAAAATACCATATTTATAAAAGAGGTATGGTAAATAAATAAATATAAAAGAGGTATAAAGAGGTATGGTAAAAAAAATAAAAATATATCAAATAGGATTAGAAATAGACAACTAATTATATACCAAGTCTATGGGCCAAATACCATGCACCAAATTATTATTAATACCATGCAAAAAAAATATTATTAACATAATATTAATATTAAAATATTATTATTATCAAATCTAATATTCATATTAATATATTATAATATTAATATTATTAAATTTAATAACTTTGGATTAATACAATATTAAATTTGTTATATTATAGTATATAGTAATATATCACGATATATATATTAACTCTAGATATATATGAGAGGGGAGGACAAAGACATATGATAGAGGTGGAAAAATAAGGGGTGTGACAAGGGAGAGATGGACATAAATTGAAGGAGAGAGGAGAAGAGGAATGAATAGAGAGAGGGAGAGGAGTGAAAGAGGTAGAGACGGTGTTATTATGAAATCTTAACGCAAGTGTACGAAAAGAGATCACTTTAGTTGCACATGAAAAACAGCCCTAACAACAAATATTGCTATAAAACTTCTTAGATTTGCAATAGACAGTCTAAACAAATGCAAAATAAACCCACATCTATGCAAATAAAGCAGCTAAATAACAAAATGAAATAAGAGTTTCTCAAAAATATCCAATGGACAAAACAAGAATTATAAATAATTTTTTGTATTATGTAACACCTGGGAAGAGAACTGATATAATCCCCCTCAATGGGATGGGTTCTTGGCTGTCCTCAAACGCTTCAGCTTTAGAGTTTCTCTCTCAATGGTTGTAGAATACCCAAGACGTGTAGAACTCAAAGGGAGCTCAATAAGCAAAAAGAAAATAAAAGTGAATCAAAGATTGACAATGATAATAGGATCAAAGTTTGACCAAGATAGAAGGATCAAAGGTAGGGAGTGAATGGAAAACCCTCCTATTTATAACAAAATATTGAGTTATCCTTGATAATGGTGCATAATAAAATATTATTAACCAAAATCTAAATCTAACTACTTGGAATATTTTATTTTATTTTGCTGGAGGGAAAAAGAATTTAAATGGGTTAAATCCCTTTATTTAGAAACAATAAACAAATAAAATATTTATTTATTATTTCAAGGATGGGATCAATGAATAATTAAACAACTAATGATTTATTTTATTATTCCTAAATGATTTAGTCAAATTTAACAAGGAATATTAATTAAATAATGATTTAATTAATTATTCCTAGAGAATAATAAGATAAATAATTATTTATCTAATTATTTCTCATTAATTGGGTTAAATATGAGCAGGAATATAATTGAACAAAGGTTTAATTAATTATTCCTAGAGGAAAATCAAATAAATAAGAATTTTTTAATTATTCGTCATGGGGTTTTCTATTTTAGACCAGAAATAACTTAATAAACTATGGTTTATTAAATTATTTCATAGTGAAAGCAAGTTTACTATGGTAAAATTGGTCTTACATGGTGTATTTCGATCCATCTAATTATACATGGTTAGATGACCAAAAATTGGTGTAAAAGATTTCCCCCCAACATGCGAGTGTTAGGAGCTAATCGTATGACCGAAGTACGTTGTAAGAACACAATCACTAGACACCGAAGGGGAGTCATAGAGAGAGAGCTACGTAGGCGAAGCGATCATGAGAGGATAATAAACCTAAGGGGCCAAGACCGACGACCGTAAGTCTCCTTTAATGATTGAGTACCTATATACAATGAGGCATGGAAAGCATACCTATGCCCGTCGAGATAACAAAGTACAAAGAATAACGATTCACCCATTAAAATGAAACTGAGCTATAAAGTACATGATATGCTGGCGTAAACATGGGCCAAACAAAAATATAATGGATCCCACACACATATTGTGTTTGGGAAAACAGCCAGGACTGAATACAATAATATCTAAGTACATGAGATATAATAACAACCAGAGAAGCCCTGATAAACAGGAAAGGGATCTGAAAATATAAATGGATCATCTAAGTGATACATGCATGCTAGAGGCACTGCAAGCAGTTGGGGCCGAACCCATCAAATATGCAGAGATGCATATGAGGTTGTAGAAGAGAATGAGGTCATCCAGGCATGTGGGGAGCTACCTAAAGGGCCACCCCATCATGAGGTTTGAAACATCTCACACATACCCGAGAATCATTGGAACATTTTGTTGGATCATCGAACTATCGAGTATATGAATCTCGATCATGTTGAAGTGGAGCGGATGAGAAACAATCAAGTCAAAGGGCAATAAGAATCCCTTTTCTTGATCTAAGACACCAAAGAATGATGGAAGTTGGAACCAAGATACACTGCCCTCTATACCTGTCTTCTGGAATGAATGTGTTGATGTCAACAGAAGGAGGTCCACCATAGGTGAGGCAATAAGGGTACTCAACTAAGGCACGAGGGAATATAGTAGAGTGACTAATCGACTGACACCAAGGATGATGATGGAATGGGGGATATTGAGTAGCAGATAGACAAATTCCCTTATCAGAGCATAAAAAGCATGGATGACCTACCAGCAACTGACTCAACTCCTGAGGGGATGGGGGACAGTGGGACTAGAGGCCAAAAAGGGCTACACAAGAGAGGGACAAGGCATGAATGGATGGAATACTGTGACGGGAGGCAAGAGGGACTCGGGACAGACTCCATGAATGTGATGATGACTCAACTCAGATGCTTTGATTAAGGGTGACTCGATGATGCTGCCACTCAAAATAGGCCCGGTGGGGGCCATAAAATCATGAGCAAAATATGGTTACTCATGACGAAAATCGACACAAGCGTCAACAAGTGTGAAGGCTATGTGGTACCCCAAGTACAAGTGGTGCAAGTGCAGAAATTCGGTTTTGAGAGGTGGCAAAGTGACCCTTCTTGGAAAAAGGAGTCTTGAGACAATGTGGTATCGTACTCCCTCCAACAGGATCCTCCTCTCCTTTGCCACTTTCTTTTGCCATGCATCAAGATTTGCAGCATCTGCCACAACAGGTTTAGGAACATCATTGTAAGTGAATTCCTTCAAGCCATTGTCTTCGATTACTACCTCCATCCTGTCCTTCTAAGAAATATAGTTCGAGCTGCCCTTGAGTGCATACTCTAACCTCAAGCCATTGAAATCCATTTAGATCTTGAATCAGCTGTAGCACCAAGAAATTATTTCTGCAAATTTGAATTCTATCCAATCACAAACTCAGCTCCTGCTTCACTTCTTCAATTAAATTCCTGTGCTCTGATACCATGTAGAAATTATACAACATGCATGTATATCTTGGATTCACCCGATATAAAAATGTACTAAAGTTAAATACTGAATTTATTTTACAAATATTTTGCGGAATTAAAAACACAATCACTAATCACATGAACATGAACATGAAGAAATATCAATCACATAAAACACAGATAATTTCTCAGGGAAAGCTTATAGTTGAAATACCCACTATATTCTATTGTATATTCAGCATGGATCATGAAACAATTACATACAAAAATCTTCTCACAAGAGCCCTCCAGTACTCAGCTAATTGTCTCACACTGTCATATGCAAAACTGACCAACACATAGCCAATTCTCAACCTCCAGACAGCCTGCCTTGCTTGCACAATCCCTGGTGAATGCAAATCCCTAAATATATGAATTTTTTCCTTCCTTGACTGCGCAAGTATCATAGTCACTCAATGGATGTTTGGTTGCATGTGTGCAACCTAATAATCCTACAACTGATAGTCAACTTCCCTTTCACCTAGAACTCAACTGGGTCTCCACTGGATCTGACATGTGTGCAACTAATAATAGTAAATCATCAGTTGCATGTGAGATCACTGATTGTGAATTAATTAATATTTAATTCACTTAATCTCTCACTATTGTATCTTCAGTTACAACTAGCACAACTGAGTTTAACTCACTTAACTTAGTTAAATTGTTTACAACTTGCATTAACTCATGCACCATTGCACTTCGAACTCTATTACAACTAGAATTACTCTGCATGCCTCGCCAACTACCTATAACTCAAAATCCACTAGCTAACTGAATTTATCATTTTCAGTTAACTTATTCACGTCAACATTGAGAATAGATTACAGTTTAATTTCCATCTTAATTAAGGGATAACCAAAATAGACATGCACCCAAAAATAGCATTGTGGGCCCCACCCTAGTCTAGGTGTTTAATGCAACTAGGTGTGGGTGCTGAAATTTATTTGTTGAATCTCAACAAGGAGAATATAGAGAGAGGCGTGAGAGAAATGGATAGAGAGAAGACTTGAGAGAGTGTCAGAGATTGATGGGGGAAGAGAGAGGATTTTATGGAGAGAGGGACAGAGAGAGAAAGAGAGATGGGGGAAGATAGAGGGAGGTAGGAGCGTAAGGGAGAGAGAGGAATTGAGAGGGAAGAGGATATAGGGAGGGATAAAGAGATGGAGTTGTAGAGGGAGAGAGGGAGGGAAGAAGAAAGACATAAAGAGTGAGAAGTGGAGAGGAAGAGGGAGTGACAATGGAGATATGGAGAGAGAGTGTGTATGTTAGGGGGTGAGACAAAGAAGGAAATATGGAGAGAAGGGTAGAGAGAGGAATTTGGTAACAAATTTGGAAGGTGGAGGGAGAGAGAGAGAGAGAGAGAGGATGTGAGAGAGTGGAGAGAGGTAGGGAAAGAGAGATGGAGATGGAGGGGAAGAGAGATGAAGGCAATAAGAAATACAAAGAGATACAAAGGTTGAGAGAGAGAGAGAGAGAGAGGGACTGATAAGGAATATGGAGAGAGGGGGAGAGAGGACAGCAGGAGGGAAGAGAGATGGAAGTGGGGGGGGGGGAGGGAAGGGGAAGAGAGAGAGAGAGGAGGAGGAGGAGGGAGTGATAGATAGATAGATTGGAGAATGAGAGTGTATGTTTTGGGGTTTATATAGAGAGACAAAGGAAGATAGAGATATAGGTGGAATGTGAAGAGAAAGAAGAGAGAGATGGAGACAGGGAGGGAGGGACAGATATATTGATAGATATGGAGTGAGAGAGCGTGTGTGTTTGGGGGGGGGCGAGATAAAGAGAAAAAGAAGGAGATATGGAGGGATATATAGATATAGATGGAGGGGGGGAGAGGGAAGAATATTTCTTGCACTAGATGCATTGATTTCGGTGTAGATGGTGATTTCTAATCCTATTTGATTTCTTGGACTAGATGCATTGATTTTAGTGTAAATGTTGATTTTTAAAGATATTTGATTACTTGCACTATATGCATTGATTTCAATGTAGAAGATTTCTAATACTACTTGATTGCTTGCATTAAATGCATTGATTTCTTGGAAGCAGTAGATGATGATTTCTAATCTTATTCGATTGTTTGCGCTAGATGTATTAATTTCAATGTAAATGTTGGTTTCTAATTTTATTTGATTGCTTGCACTAGATGCATTGATTTCAATGTAGATGATTTCTAATCCTATTTTATTTCCTGCACCAAATGCATTGATTTCAATGTAGATGGTGATTTATATTCCTATTTGATTGCTTGTACTAGATGCATTTATTTATGTGTAGATGTTGGTTTCTAATCCTATTTGCTTACTTGAAATAGATGCATTGATTTGAGTGTAGATGTTGTGTTCTAATCTTATTTTATTTCTTGCATTAGTGCATTGTTTTCAGTGTACATGTTCATTTCTCATTTGATGTAATTGGATGTATGATGGTACATTAATTTTAAAGTCAATGGATTAATAGTGTGCATTGATTTCAGTGTAAACACCAAAAATTATTAACAATATACATTTATTTTTGCGTTATAGTAATTAAACCTATAAATATTTGAGAGCAAGAGAGACAAGGTATGATGTTTAGTACAACGTCTCGAGCTAAATATTTAAATGGTTTACGATTTGAACTTTCCTTTTCATATAATCGATATGAAAATACGACAAAACTAACAAGGGTGACAATAAGAATAGTAGAATAAAATAGTTTGAGATTGATCACAATGAAGACTATTTGTAATTGACTAGATTCTTATTATTTACATTTTCTATCATTCAACACTATAATTACATTGTCACTTTACATTAAAAAAAAAAATATTTGATCATTTTTCATCGTTAAGGTTATTGTACAATATTTATCATCTCAACAAACTGAGGTAACTAAGCAAATTTAAAATTAAAATTGCAAGATAAATCTTTGACATATTTAGCATATTTAAAATGGTTATATTAATATTATATGTATTTACATATTATTGATAAAATTAATCATATGTTCGATAGATTTTCCTTGGGCGCACATGACTGAAACAAACCTAGATCCATCTTAACTTTGGATCTATCAAGCACCGAGAGGAATCAAATCTCTAGAGGTGAAAAACTTTCCTCAAGTTTTGCACTAAAAAAAGGGTTTTGCACCTCGAGATATTTGATCCCCACTCGGTGCTTGATAGATCCAGAGTTAAGATGGATCTAATTTGGTATTATTTAATTTAAAAGTGAAATTTTCATTTTAAATAAATATTTAAAAATGTTTTTAAGAAACATGTTAATAATTTAAGATTTAGATGTATTTGATAAAAATGGAAGTATGTTTTTTTTAGTTACCACCAATGCAAGTATGTTCCTTTACTTACCACCAATGATTCATTTTAAGTGATGTTGCATTCCTTGAATAATGGTGATGAGTAAACTCACATTCGTGGATAGTAGCCAGCTGGCCACTAGATTATTATAGGTTTTACTACTTTCAACAAAGTTAAATATATAATTGATAAAGTTCAAAGGTTTGGATTAACTAATGGTTATTATTGTTATTCATCATTTACACATGTTATTTAATGTAATTTGATGCAGGAGAATTCTACGGGACTACAAGACCTAAGAGGTCTAGCCATATTTATTAAAGAGACTAGTGTTGAAAATGCAGCAAGAAAATCTAGTTTTGACTTTGCCTTCGTAAAACTAGATTAAAATTCGAATTTCAATTTCAGCATAATACTTGGAGGTATTTAAATGAGGTAACATGGATTTTTTCACTCAGTTAACTCAGTTAATTCGATTTGGAAACACTTTAATTCAGTTCAGTGTGATTGATTGCTAATTTCTAGCAATCTATTTCAGTTAAGTTGAGTTATGGTCAATTAAACTAGTTCCTATTGGAGAAAATAGTGCAGTGTAACTTCAGTGACACTCAGTGGTCATCCAATCAACCAATCAATCAACCTAAATAACTTATGCATGCAGATAATTCAAGTTACCCAGTTGAAATTGGAGTTCAAGGGCAGTGTACTGTCAATTGTAAACTAGTCCAAGTTGTACAAGTGGTGCATGCAGTCAAAGAATGGGCCTACAAGAATTTCACAATCCAATTGAGGAATTTACCTAAAAAAATAGGGGCTAATTACTCAATGAACATTGCAAGGAAATAATATCTTGGAGGATTGAAAATTTGGCTAAGTATTGGTCAGGTTCAGTTAGTCAGGCAGAGGATAGAAGATACGGCTACAGGTTATGCTTAAGCTTGAGAAAGCATATTCTATTCATCCAAATTCTTTAATTAATGCAATACAAATAGTAAGGGGTTTTGAGTAGTTGATTTCCCCTAGATAAATCTTTGTGTATCTGTGTTGAATCTTGATGCATGTTAATGATTTGTGTTCTCGATCATGAATTTTCTTCCGCGGATCAGTAGATTAGATTCTAGTCTTGTGATTTAGTAAATTTCATGAGCAATCTAGAATCTACACATTAATTTCTATATGGTATCAGAGACAGATTCACAATAGAGAATATATTTTGAAGTTTTCATTGCAGGGGGTTCGAATTTGAAGATCAGTGTTACAGGTTTTCTTTGGGACTGAGAATATGACTTTCAATGGAATCAAGCTCGAGAATGCTTTGGAAGGCACCACAAAATTTTTGGCATGGAAGATCCGCATGGAGGCAATATTGGATGATAGTGGGCTGCTGAAATACATGAAGACAGATGTAGCAAAACCCCAAGCATCTGATGCCCAGAATATTACTCAATGGAAGAAGAATGTGACCAAAGCGAGGAGAATCATATTGGAGGGAGTACGAGATCATATTTTCTCGAATATCCATGGGAAATATATTTTGTTCGCGATGTGGAAAACACTAACAAAGTTGTTCGAGAACAATAGTGACCACAGGAAGTTGGCACTCAAGGACAAGCTTTGAAGTATCAAGATGCAAAAGAATGACACAATTCTGCAGTACCTGGGAAATTTTACACATTGTCATGATAAACTTGGTAGAGTTGGTGTTAATGTCCCTAAAGAATACTTGGTATCCCTAGCCCTTTTGGGCCTTCCCAAGATCTAGCATAGCTATCAAGATTCGGTAAATGGTAGAGAGAAACTACCAAGTTGGGAGCGATTATGGTATGATCTAGTACATGAAGAAATAAGGTGGAGTAACAGAGACAAGACTTCATCCAAGGGCGAGGATGAGGAGAATTGTGCCTTGGTTGGAAAGGCAAAGAAAGGGAAAGGGAAGAAATCCCAATCCAAAGAAGAATCTAGTCAAGGGGGAAAGAAGAAAGAATTGTCCAAAATCAAGTGGCCAGTAATAAATTTATAATTAGCCCAAGTCTGTGTGAACAGTGTGTGTAATTATCCTCCATGTGTATTATTGATATCTAAGGTTTGATTTAGTACCCTTTAATGTACTGGTGAATCCTCTGCTTTATGTGTTATAAATTTAATAACAGAGGAATGAAATGAAAATATTCGAAACACATAAAATGATAAAACAAGAGAGACAAAGCTATACGTGGTTCACCCAATCTGGGCTACCTCCATGGAGAAACAACCAGTCCTTCCTTTTATATTATCCAACAAACTGAAGGGATGCAACCTACACCACATTCGTTGTAACTTCCTATTTTCTCTCACAAGTCTCCTCTCTTTTTCTCATAGAATAATATATATTTACAATACATTTCCCTCATATAAACCGACGGTTTATTTTTAGGGAAAAAAACACTAAATTAACATAACTTCTAGTGTCATATATTTCTCCTAATGAACAATCTAGATTGACAATAAAATTACAATATTCTACAAGGATTTTTTCTCAAAAATAATTCTTTTTAGGACACTGCGCCCGAACCCCTTCCATTGGGGGCTCCTCTACATTTTTTTGCACCCACTGGACCCCCTGTAACAATAATGGGGTGAAATCCCTATTCCCCCCACATCAAGAACTGAAATCTACACACTGCTGAAACAAGACTTATGAATCAATAAGATAATTAGGCTCCACACCCAACACTATGTTTGTGTGTTGATCTTCTTTATTTGAGTGTTTGTAGAATTGAATAATTAGATTAGTTTATATGTCTGTATCGAACTCAATCCATTTAACGATTCACCCCAATAATTCCTTATACCAACATAAAAAAATACATATAACTACCACATGGATTACACAAACTACAAAATAGTTTGTGAGTAACTAATATTAATATTATTGATTAATATATGTTAAAGTTGGTGGTAATCTAAACCACTATTTCTACACTCCTATCCCAAATCTCAATTGCTTTCCATTAGTTCTGATTTCAATTCATAAATACTCCAACATGTGTATTTAGCATAATTCACCATTAAATGTTAGAATTAAATCTTTGAAGTGATGCTACAATAAGAGAATAGATTAATTGTACAATCAAATATAAAAATATATATGTTTAACAAATTATATATTGGACAGAGAGGCACTTGCACTTAACAGCGCAGTACATACATGCATGGGTGATAAGCACGATGGAGATGTTTTTTTTAGGTAATTTTGATTTAAAAAATAAATAAAAATAAAAAATAATGTGTTACCTAATATATGTATGTGCAAGATATGTTGTGGGTAAGTTATTTAAAAAAATAATAATATTATTATTTTAATAATCAATATGGCTATAAATAAAATACTTTATAATGTTAATTTAAAAAAAATATGGGTCATAAATAAAGTACTTCAATTTTCATCTTTATTTTACATTTCATAAATAAAATACTTGAATTTTCACCTTTATTTTATATCATATTTTATATAGTGATATAAAGTAATCAAAATTATAAAAAATTAAATTAAATTAAAAATAAATTAAATTATTTTTTTTATAACTGATATATAAAAATTAAAAAATAACCCATGGTTTTAAGATTTCATAGTATTTACTCGTGGTATTTATGTGTAATATAACCTATTTCAGGGGGAAATTAAACTAGTCTAGATTCATCTTAGGTTGATGTTATATTAAGATACATAATTAGTTGTAGAAAATGATGGCATTGAATCCATATGTTAGAGGTAAGGGAAACATTAGGAAATCTAATATTTTTGTCTACCTCCATCTATTTTTTACTAGGTTATATTGGGTAAAATATAATATAACAATATTCATTTTACCCAATATTTCCCCTCAATTGCTCCACTTATTGTATTTTTTCTTTATAAAATTAGCAGGGGTGGGTAAATATTGAGTAAAATGTAATAATAATACATTTTAATTAGTATTTTTGTGTGGCCACTTTTTGGGGGTAGTAATAAATATTGGATAACATATAATATTGTAATATTATATTTTATCCAAGATTTTCCCTCACTCAATTGAATTTTTATTAAAAAAATTCTTTATTATATTTTATCCAAGATTTCCCCTCACCCAATTGGAATTTTATTTAAAAAATTCTTTATATTTGAGACTCATAACTAAACAACTATGTAAACATTTGATCCTTGGACCATAGAGATGTTGTAATCTTTAACATTTTGATTTGGTAAAAATAAAATATAAAATTAATAATTATATGTATATTTATATTTATAATTAATTATAATTAATCATTAAATGAGTGTGGATCCATCTTAATTTTCAATCTACTTAAGATGGATGTAGATTGGTTTTTTAAGTTAAATATCACATTTTATATAAATCAAAAATAAAATAATAGCAATCAAATGAAAAATTAATAAATTCTTTCTTAAAAAAGATTAATAATAAAAATAATACATCAATTGAATTAAATGTAAATTATTAAATAAATAATAAACATCATCAAAAAAATATATATTATTTTTTATTAATATATTTTTTTATTCTTTATCATAAATAAACCTATATCAAATTATTAAAAATTACAAACTTCTCTAGAATTTTTTATTTAAAAGAAAATTAGACAATAAATTTTAATCTTTCTAAACACTACAATAAATCTAAAAATCAAAAAAATTCTAACATTATAATAAATCTAAAAATTAAAAAACTACTTATAAACAAGTGAATATGTATAAGTTACTAACCAATCCATATCAAATACAAAATTCACAATAAATAAACATTATATTGAATACGAACATTAGTTATGGCAAGTAAGAGGGAGGGTGGGAGGCTTTGTCTCTGATACGAGCATTGCAGCTCATAGGTATGGACATATCAGGCATAAATACCTATTCCAACAAATTCAACAAGGTAGAGTGCCATGGAAGAATTGATGCCAAGCAACTCATGGCAGGTTGGGGAAATACTGGCACACTTGGATGAAAACCAGTATCATCATCATCTTGAGGAGTTCATGAATGCCTCCAGAGGATAACATCTATGTGACAGAGTTTCTCTCCAGTTAAGGAATTCTTCTTTGTGAGTGAAGCTCCTAGAAAGTCGAACAATCTTCATTGGGTCCTCTGAGTAGAGGCATGCTCGGTCTCCTGTTTGTTACCAATTGTAACTTTGGTTCAGTAACTATGCTTATGAAATTTTGCTTCAGTAACTGTGCTTACCAATTGGAGGTCTGGATGTAGATATACCAGTGGTAATTTTGACGAGACGGGGAGCTCAGGATTAATCAGAAAATACTGGTATCTTCTAACACTGTTTGTTTGACTATCTCTAATGGAGTTTATGACAACAGATGTTTACATGATATCTCAGATTATTTTTCTGGGATTTATTGCTCTGGTTATTCTGTCTGCTATTGTTTCTACACATTCGCGGGCTAGGGTGTAGATGCATTTTGAAGGTTTCCTGTAGGAAGGTTCTTGTATGTGGTCTTTAAGGGGATTTAGGGAGGATGATGGGATAGGTTTATGTTTATTGGGGTGGTTTTCTTGCTGTATGTCTATGAGAAATGAACAAGGATAACTCTCGAGATCCTCTATCGAGTCCCATCTCTGGACTGGACTTCTTTGGGTCAAGGTGAAGGGAGTTTTTTATGGGGTTCTTTGCGAGTCTCAATTGGACGAAGAATTTTTACATACAGAGACCCTCTGAGAGTATCATGGTTTTTGTATGTAAAAGGTGGTGGAATATTTGTAGGTGTTTTACCTGTTGTTGCTCTTCATGATTTGAATCTAGGGTGCATGTGGCTCTATATCGTTGTCGGTTCCCTGTGGATTGTTGGTAGATATCACTCTGTTCACCCTCAGGCATGTTTACTCACCCTGGTTTCTGAAGGTGCTGGACGGATAGTGGTGGGACTCGGCTTTTCCGGTAACGGCTATGGGTGACTTCCGGTAGGGACTCGTCGGAATCCAGTTTCAAAATTTTAATTTGATTTTGACATAAGCGGCGTTATTGGATTTTGGTGGCTATATGTACTATCATATCTGATGGGGGGTTCTGTCATATTTAAGGTTGCGGGTGTTTAGGTGGAAGTGTTTATTTACATATCTGAATTTGAACTATTTTGGGATATACGTTGCATCTTCATCTTTTGGCCGAGCAATTGGGGGTGGTCCCACGATTGAGCTGGCTTCGAATGTCGGGCTGGTGGTGATTGACGGTCACCTTTATGACCGTGCATTTGTGTACTGAAGGTTGTATGTCACAGATTTGGATCCATCGCATTCTAGCTACATCGGGATTGCAAAGTGACGGGCTATTAATATGGGGCCTTGTTGTATGTGCCACATAGCTGTATCGGGCCTAGACTGACTTTCATCTCTTTGATGTGGAGGGAAAAGGTAGTGGGTGGTGCTTGTCCCTTGATCTACGTCCCCCGTCACATGGACGGTTGGCGGGGTGGTTTTGTTGGTGCACATTCTTTGCAGGGCGTCACGTACACTATTGGCTGGTGGTATGTCAGGCAGGGGTACTGACCCGTGATTTAATGTGGGATTATGACCTCCTATTAAGACTATATAAAATTCTGACATTAATCGGTGTCACACAAGATGACTCATCCTTGACTCATCCTTGGCCTTGGGTGTGATGTGGCTAAACCATCGTGGGCTAGACAATGTGGGTTGTACAACCTGGTGGAGTGGGCCACGTATGAAAAAGGGATTTAACAGATTACATACAAGATCATGACGAGGCGTTTAACGATGCGACTCTTTTGCATGTTGCACAACTGGCCGAGAAAGTGTGTGGGTCAGATGTACCGAGGTCTGCTATCCCTGAAGGTGATTTCGAATCAGAGAACATGCATTTGCACATAGCTGGGGGGCCGAGGGTTTTCTCTCTGCTTTCTGAACCAGGGAATGATCACTTGAAGAAGAGAGTGCCAAAGCAGTTCAAGCCCTATAATGAATGTCGTTTACTAAATTTTGGTACAGATGTGTTGTGGAGCAGGTGTTGACTCTGTCTAGGCGGGCAGTGATCGGAAGGTGGCAATTTGAGCGGTTCTGTAAGTCGGACAAAATGGAATGGTTGTTGAAACATTGGGAGGCCTTGTTAGGATATAGCCCTGAGGTGAGCAGGCTTGAGGCGGGGTTGTTCTGTTTTATCATGAAGAAGGAGGAGGACGTGGCGGTAGTTTTGGGTCGGACGTGTGTGCTTGGCTGGTGCTTTCTGGCCCTTCATCGGTGGGACGCCAGCTTCCACCCAATCACTAATGCTCCTGTTAATCATGTGGTCTGGGTAAGGTTACATGGACTGCCTTTAATTTTCTGGAATTTTAAGGTTGTCAAGGTGATTGGGAACTGTATCGGCTCTTATAGTTATGCCGACCCAAAGTTCCATGAGGCCTTTGATAAGCGCATAGCTTGGGTACTGGTCGAGATCCCGTTCGCTGGTGGTTTGCCGTCGGAGATTAAGTTGCAATGGGATGGAACGATTCATAATCAGAAGCTGGATTATTGGAATATACCTTATCGATGTTTCCTGTGTCACGAGACAGGACATCTAAAGAGAATTGCACTATGTGGAAGCGTATGGGACGGAGACCAACGGAGGACCAGTATTCCCGGGAGCAACCGAACGACATTGCCCAATCTCCCTCGGACGCCAAGATGAACTCGGGTATGCTCCATAGTTCCTCTCCTAGCATGATTGCTAAGAATGCCTTCATTTTAGAAACTTGTCGGCTTCCTACTTCTGATAGGGTTATAATTTATGATTTAGATGGGGTGCCTGATGTGAAGGGTGTGGGCTATCATAACATTGATAATGGGTCGGAAACACTGCCTAATATGGGGTCTGAAGCTATCTCGATCCCTGTGGATAACTGTGTGTCATTGGGTGGGACTACCTTGACCCAGAATCCGTCTTTGTCAGATGTTGTTGTGGTGGGGGTGGGTCGGGTTACATCTCAATTATCCCCTGAGTCAGATCCTGTCATCCCAAATCCACATGAGGGGTCCTTGGTGGCTGAATCTAGACCAAGGTTGATTATTCCGGGGATGGGGGGGAATAGTAGTCCACGTCATTCAAATAAATTCAACCCGAGGGATTCGGATGGGAGATGTCTGAACCGTGTGCCATCCGTGGATGTACAATCTCCTAGGAACTCTGTGGGTAGCGACATAGAGTTCTTACTTGCAAATACAGAAGCTGGATTAATTCTGCTTACCATGACCACTGGCATTTCTCCTCCACGAATTTTTGTCAGTCCTCCATCACGTCAAAATGTTACCATATGTAGAGGAAGAGGGAAACAGAAAAAGAAATCCATTCTTTGCTCTGACTCAGGTCTTAATACTGAAAACTTCTGTGAAGTCCCGGTGGCGCAGGCTATTGGACGGGTCTTTAGAGCACTCTCACCCACCGAAGGAATGTCATTATGAAGCTGATCTCATTGAATATAAGGGGTCTAGGGGGGCATGCTAAATTTTTGTCCCTTAAAAACTTTTTATTATGTAACAAGCCAGATATTATCCTGTTTCAAGAAATTATGTCTGATGTGGATCGTGCTTCTGCTTTTCTACGACCTTTGTTTCCAGAATGGTCTCTAGTGATGACTGCTGCAAATGGGTTGTCTGGGGGATGTGCGGTGTTGTGGGATCCTAGAGTTTTTGCTTTTACTGCATTCGGCTTTCCTGGGGGTATTGTTCTTATGGGTTTTTGCAGGGGTTTTAAACCCAGGATACACATTATAAATGTATATGCACCGTATTATAACAAGTTTAATTTCTGGCATCATCTGGAAGGATGTGGTTTTTTCTGATGAAGAATATTATTATGGCGGGGGATTATAACTGTTCTTTTTTTCCAGAGGAAAAATGGGGTGATAAGGGTCGGGTGGATCCTCGGGATCATGACATTAAGAAGCTTTTGTATAATTCTGATCTTATTGATATACCCATGGCCACTAACAGTCCAACCTGGATTAATGGGAGGAAAGGCATGGAATTTATTGGAAGACGTATTGACAAATTTATGATCAGCATGGGTTTAAGATCAGCTGTTAAAAATCTGGAAGCTGAGGTAGATGACCTTACTATTTCAGATCATAGACCGATTATATTGACTTGGGACTTTGAGGAAAAATTATATGGGTATCCTTTTAAATTTAATAGGTTGTGGTTAAAGGATGCTAAATTTAATGATTTGGTGAAGGGGTACTTGTCTACGCAGCGCATAAGGTCGGGTTCTTCTGCCATGGACCATCTAGTTATCACTTTAAAAGGCCTTAAGAAGGAGGTTCGAGGGTGGGATAGAAGGAAATATGTATTCCTTACTGTGTATTTATATTTCTTGATACAGAATATGTATTCCTTGTAACATAGTATTTAGCTAGGTATTCCTTGTAACACAATATTTAACACTGTAACATAATATTTAGCAGTGTAAGAGAAAATTGAACATTTTTTCGAAGCAGAAAATGGTATTTTGAAAAATGAATTTCTAACAAAGAGTTGCTTTGGGTTGTACCGTTTTATTCAATGTGTTGTATTGTTTTAATCCTTTTATTCAATGTGCAGCAAAAGAACAAAAGAAGAAATGGTATTTTGCAAAATGAATTTCTAACAGAGTTGTGTTATACCGTTTTATTCAATGTGCAGCAAAAGAGAAAAAGAAGTATGGCAAAATGAATTTCTAACAGAGTTGTGTTATACCGTTTAATTCAATGTGCAGCAAAAGAGAAAAAGAAGTATGTCCCCTCGCAGGCTACTATATAGGGGTCAGGCTACTAGGCTATCGAATTTTGTCCCCTCGCAAGCTACTATATAGGGGTCAGGCTACTAGGCTACCATATAGGGTGGGTACTTTGAAGTGGGTAGCGAGAAAAATTTACCATAACGTAGAGATAATGACGGAGACAAGTGGGCAGAGTGAATGGCAGGAAAAACGTGTGAAATAAAATATCAAGCAACGTGGAAGTGCAAGACCGAAGAATAAGAGCAAAGAAGCCCTGTGTACCAAAACTGAAAGAGATAATGATAGGTGGGCAAAGTGCATGAAGATAGGTGGGAAAAGTGCATGCAGATAGCACATCTGGGAAACACTTAATGTAAAATGTTTTAAAAATTGTTTTAAACTAGCATTATTGCAATATGAAAAAATTACTTGGAAAAAAGTTTTTTAAAACAAAGTTTCTGATACACAATGCATATGCATTTCAATTACAAGAGTCCCTGTGGGCCCTTTGGGAAGGGACTATATGAGTGGAAGAATATATAACTAATTTGTTAGGGTATATATTTAAAATTGTTATTTATAATTATAAGTGTTATTAAAAGATAATTTTATTAATATTAATTTATAGATAATTACGAACTAAGTTTTATATTAATTATATATATTGTGTTGGCTTATTCTAAAGCTCAGTATGGGGAGATGTGTAATTTTATCCATTCTGATGAAATTGTGTAATTTTATCCGTTCTGATGAAATTTCACTAATGTCAGAGAAAATAAAAAACTAAAAGAAAATAAAAAATAAAATCTAAATAATCTCCGCTTAAACAATAACTCACATAACCATATAAATAAACAATTAAAAAGTCATTAAAAATAAATTTAAATAATTTAATTTTAAAATATGAAAAGGTTTACGAACACTCAAAAAAGAGATATGGTAAATAAATAAAAATATAAATGATGATGATGGTGGTGGTTACCATCCATTAAGACCAATGCAGTCTATCGAACCTTAAGAAAGGAGAAAGAACCTAAGTTTGATTCTTCAAAATCTTGTTTCTATGGTCAAAGAGAATGGAAATAAGTGCTCCAAGATTGTTATAGGTGGGTTGGCTTAATAGGTCAAGAAGACTGGAAATGTGGAAAATCGTAAGGAATTGAGAGCCAATGTGAATAAGAGTAGGGCATTCTAAAAGGAAGTGCTTCTCATCTTCCACCTACTTAGAATTGCAAATCTCGCAGATTCTATCGTTCCAAGGGGTCTTAGGAATAGACCACCGCCCTGTCTCACTCTGAAGCTCATGGGAATTAGTTCTTATCTTAGCGATGTCCATTTTTTTCTTATTTTTGGAAAAAACAGAGAGATAATTCTGATTATCAAGGGTGGGGTTGATCACTTCTTTATAGTATCTTAGCTTCCTTTTACCCTCTATCTCCTCATCCTCCCACAGCTTATCCTTAAACTTGGAGGTAATTGTATTTTTGATATTATATTTGCTTCCCATATTTAGGTCCTCCTTAATTCCCCAATGGTTGGGCCGGGACTGGGCATCCTTATTCCACCCGCGCTTGAGGTGAAGGTGAGGGTTTTGACTATAGTTAGAAGCAATTTTAGGGAGCCTTTTCTATTCCATGTTGTCAAGCTTCTTCTTGTGCATCACATATCTAAGCATAGTTGTACTTTCAATGGGGGACAAACCATATTCGATCAAGAGGATAGGATAGGGAGTATTTCCCTTGATCTTAAGGTTGTAGGTTATGAATTGCTTTTGAATCATCTCAATATTCCTCCATGACTCTTTGGATATACTGCAACCCCAAACTTCACATCCGTATAAGACAACAAGGGTGACAAGGGTCTCAAAGAGGAATTTCTTTTTACTCCAAATGTAAATATCGACTGACTTACAATTATTTTCAAGCTCGTAATAAGCTTTCTAGTCCCCAATAATCCTTTTCTCAATGCTATAATTCCAGTTGAGATGATGAGCGAATTCAATGCTCAAATACTTATAAGAAGAAACCTGCTCTAAGCACTAGTTATTATATAGGAAACTACCATGGGTGATCTTTTTGGATTTAATGATCATGACTTTAGTCTTGTCGGTATTAACTGTCATACCCATCTTGGAGCAGTAGCCATGAAGAATCTGGAGCTACTTGTCAAGGTCATCATGGTTTTTTGCAAGAATAATGATATCATCGGCATAGAGGAGAAGAGTAATGAGAACACCAGCAAGCTTGGTGCCCATGCACCCCGCAGATTCCAGACACTCCTCTAGCTTATCGATGTATATGCCAAAAATGGTAGGGGATAGGGGACACCCTTTCTTAACTCCAATATTGCATTTAATGTCTTTAGACCACCCCTCATTGGTCTTAAGCTTGGCAGTGATGGTCTCGCAGTGACGGTCTCATAGAGATGGATCGCAACAATCCTTAGCTCAGGAGGGACCATGATCTTTTTAAGTCTCTCCCAAAGTTTATCTCGAGGAACCGTGTCCAAAGATTTTCTAAAGTCCACAAAGAAACAGAAGAGATTAGATTTACTATTGCAACATTCCTCTGCAATGATTCTAAGAGTGACAAGCTTGTCAATAGTCAAGTGATGTCTCCTAAAACCAGCTTGTATTTTAGCTCTTTCTCCCTAGCTTTCAAGCCAAAGGCTAAGCTTCTTCTCCAAAATGAGCCCATAAAGCTTGGCCAGGATATGGCTAACCATAATGGTCTTGTAGTTAGATGGAACACTCTTGTCCCCATTTTTAAATATAGGTACAAAAAATCTTTGCGTCCAAAGCCAAGGGAATCCATATGTTACAGCCAAATTGAGAAGCTTGTAGAGATAAGGAATGAGGATAGATCTTCCCATTTCAAGGATCTCAGCTTGGTATCTTTCAATATCTTTATTTTTCCCATTAGCGAGCTTATTAATACCAAGCTCAATGTCATCAAGAGAGAATACATGCTCCTTAATTGGAGTGATTAAGGTAGTACCCATAGTGTCCGGAGAGTCATACAACTTCTTAAGATAGTTGTCCCAGTTTTCTAAGGGGATAGAATGGTTATCTTTGGTTTTACGGAAAAGAACATTCCGCCACAAAAAATTGGTGTGACTTTAGAAAGGTGGAGAAGATAATCCTATATTTTATTAATATATGATCTTTTCTTCCTCTTGATGATATTTTTGTATGTATTGATATTTTGCAGCTTAGTGATTTCATTAGGAGCGTCTCTGATCGCTTTCCTTGAAATTTTGTAATCTTTGTCATACCATGGATTAGAAGTTCTATTAGATTTCTTATACGAAATCTCATTAGAAAACTTGCTAATGGTGTTGGAAAAGATAGTAGTGAAATGTTAATAAATTTGATCAATGTTATTATTATAATTCATGGGGCCTAAATCCATTAAGAAGACATCGGTTTTACTTCTATCGAAGCGAAAGTGTTTTTTTCTTTCATTGGTCTCCTGCATGTGGGTGGTATGCATAGCAAGATTGAGGGATAGAGATAGAGGTATGTGTTCAGAATCAAGCTCGAATCCATTAATAAGCTCAAATTTTGTATTATGGTTGAGGACGAGGATGTCAGAAATTGCATAGTCCACGACACTACTACCTAGCGCATGGAAACATGTCATCTGACCGGAGAGGGGTCGCTTGTTAATACCATTACAAATAATTAGGTCCTGGGATCTGCAAAGTTTTAGGAGCTTAGTGTCGAATAAGTTCTCGATAATGTCTTCATATTTTCTCTTGAATTTATTAGCTAAGTTACTATCTTCATCAAGCCACAAGGGGTCGGGGTTAGAGTTGTTGCTTAATGTAATGGCTTGGGTAGTAGAATTTATAACATTAAAGTCACCCAGTAAAAGGATATTACCATCATTTCTCAGGATGGAGATGTCTTTTTCTAAAGAATTGAAAGGAAAATTCTTATCTAGTTATTCTTCTTATAGGATGTAGAGTTGATAGGAGTGAAATAGCATATTGCAAGAAATATCCTACTGGTGGTAGAATCAGAGATTTTGATCCAAATGTATTGATTGAAGGGGTCAATTTTATGAAGTCGGATATGAGAGGAAAATGTGTTCCTTATATAGCAGCCTATACCACCAAAACCCCTTCTAAGAGGATTTCTTATTCCAACCAGACAAAAGAGTGAAACCGTCGAGGTGATGGATCCTAGATTCATCATGCTCCCATGTTTCAACTAAGAGAATAAGGTCAATATCACTAGGGATCCAACTTAACATAGGACCTTGACACCATGGAAAGCCATAGCAGTTCCAGAAGAGGATCCGGAGTGATGAAAATCTCTATTTATCACTCATGCTTGAGACTCTATCTCTAATAATAGCTTTCCTATTTCTAATTATTGCCCATTTCCCAGCCTTTCTTGCATCCTTGACCTTTTGGACTTCTTTCCTAAGTTCAACTTGGTCTTCTGGAATGAGATCTTCATTTATAAATATTAATGTTCCTTTTAGGCATGGGGATTTCTTGAGTATTGACAATTGACCTTGACACAGATGAGTCTGTGTTTATGCTCAAGTATCTTTCCAACCCTTATTTATTTCATGAGATAGGTTGTTTCAATTTGAGATTTTGATTTTAATTGTTCTTTTACCATTTCTAATGTGTTTTCATTGTTTTGTTCTTCTATACCTACAACTATAAGATTTAAGGCTCGTTTGTGGCGCTCATGGTCGAGAACAATTAATTTATTAATTTCCTCTTTGATGGGTTTAATATCTAAGTTATTGTATATGTTATTTAGGGTTGAGTTATTATGTAGTTGTTCTTTTAGATTTTTAATCTCTCTTTTCAAGATGTCATTTTCTTCGACCATTGTTTTTTTACTATGTTATATTTCTTGAATTATACCTTTCATTTCTTGGAGTTCAATTTCGAGTGTGGTTATTTTATTTTCTAATGATTTGTGGCTATTATTAGGCATTGCCGTTAGTTCTAGTTTAAAATGATTTTCTCTTTCTTGTCTTCGTCTTTATAAAAACTCAATGTACTCATAAAAACTATCTAATGTCATTTTACTTGGTCTACCTTTGCTAGAGGGGGGCTTAGAAATATGAGGGGAAGTATTCATAATGTAATAAAACAAAACTTAACATGAGGAGGGTAAGTTAGAACGTGTGCACCTGTAACGCAGAACCAATGTGAGGTTGTCACTGCACCTTGGAGGTTGAGTCTTTGGCAGATATAGATATTGATCCTATTGTCCCAAAATTTAAGTTCAAAAGAACTTGTTGACACCCATAATCAGTAATAGATGGGTACCACTAGCTATCCCAGAAATTCTCCATTGTCTCATAATTACCCCAGTGCCCTAGCTATCTCAGAAGATGGGTACGCTACCTAGAATTCTTCGATGTCGTCGTATGTTGTCTATATGTAAGGATGAGAGATTACTTCTTGTGCTAGTTAGATGCTATCCATGTTCTCTCAAATTTCACTGTCACATGAGGGCTGCATACATGCCTAACGTTTTCTTGAAATTATGCTTCAAGAAATTACCATACTTTGCAAATGCCTCACCCGATCGGATGGGGGGGAAACCACCAAAATAGAAGTGGAGATGGCTCTTCATGTCCTGTTTGAATTCGATGCGGGGTTTTCACAACAATGAAGAGGAGAGGGGTAACTGTGACTTGAGCTCATAGTTGATTCTGAAGGAGATAGTCCAACAGACTTCAACATGGAGGACCAGAGAGAAATAGACCCAGTTTCAGATCCAACTCAAATACTCGAAGAGGCATAGGGACGTAGAGAGGGGATGATTTTGACTCTGGTTGTTGCATGCAAACTTTCGATCCCAAGTTTTAACAATGATCATCTTCTAGTGAGAAATAAGCATAGCAATATTGAGGGATAGAGACAGGTATGTGGTCAGAGTCAGGCTCAAATCCATTAAGAAGCTCAAAGTTTGTAATATGGTTAAGGAGGAGGATGTCAAAAATTGCATAATCCACGACATTGCTACCCAGTGCATGGAAAAATGTCATCTGACCGAAGAGGGGCCACTTGTTAATACCATTACAAATCATTAAGTCCTGGGAACTGCAAATTTTGAGGAGCTTGGTGATGAATAAGTTCTTGATAATGTCTTCATATTTTCTCTTGAATTTATTATCTAAGTTACTATCTTTGCCATAAGGGGTCAGGGTTAGAGTTTTTGCTTAATGTAATGGCTTGGTTAATAGCAGTTCTAGCATTAAAGTCTCCCAGTAAAAGGATATTACCATCATTTCTCAAGTTGGAGATGTTTTTTTCTAAAGAATTGAAAGGATAATTCTTATCCAAGTTGTTCTTCTTATAGGATGTAGAGTTTATAGGAGCGAAATAGCATATTGCAAGAAAGATCATATTGGTGGTATAATCAGAGATTTCGATCCAAATGTATTGATTAAAGGGGTCGATTTTATGAAGTCGGATGTGAGAGGAAAAAGTATTCCTTATATAGCAGGCTATACCACCAAAACCCCTCCGAGAGGATTTCTTATTCCAACCAAACCAAAGAGTGAAACCATTGAGGTGAGGGACCCTAAATTCATCATGCTCCCATGTTTCAACTAAGAGAATAAGGGCAATATCACTTGGGATCCAACTTAACATAGGACCTTTACACCATGAAAAGACACAGAAGTTCCAAAAGAGGATCTGGAGTGATGCAAATCCCTATTTATCACTCATGCTTGAGACTCTATCTCTAATAATAGCTTTCCTATTCCTAATGATTGCCCATTTCTCTACCTTTCTTGCATCATTGACCTTTTGGACTTCTTTCCTAAGTTCAGCTTGGTCTTCTGGAATGAGATCTTCATTTATAAATATTCTTGTTCCTTTTAGGCTTGGGGATTTACTAAGTATATCCAATTTATGCTCATGATAAACCAGAGGTATGGTAAATAAATAAAACCTCTTTTTATACTTACTCCAGAGGTATGGTAAATAAATAAAAATATAAATATACTAGAGGTATGGTAAATAAATAAACATTTTTGTATATTTACTTCATAAACCTCTTTATATTTACAAAAACACGAAAAAGAGATTTTATTTAGGTGAAGCCCATGGGCCAACTACCATGGGATAAATCATTATTAATACCACAGGACAAATACCATATTTATAAAAGAGGTATGGTAAATAAATAAATATAAAAGAGGTATAAAGAGGTACGGTAAAAAAATAAAAATATATCAAATAGGATTAGAAATAGACAACTAATTATATACCAAGTCTATGGGCCAAATATCATGCACCAAATTATTATTAATACCATGCAAAAAAATTATTATTAACCTAATATTAATTTTAAAATATTATTATTATCAAATCTAATATTCATATTAATATATTATAACATTAATATTATTAAATTTAATCAATTTGGATTAATACAATATTAAATTTGTTATATTATAGTATATATTAATATATCATGATATATATATTAACTCTAGATATATATGGGAGGGAAGGACAAAGACATATGATAGAGGTGGAGAAATAAGGGGTGTGACAAGGGAGAGATGGACATAAATTGAAGGAAAGGGAAGAAGAGGAATGAATAGAGAGAGGGAGAGGAGTGAAAGAGGTAGAGACGGTGTTATTAAGAAATCTTAACGCAAGTGTACGAAAAGAGATCACTTTATTTACACATGAAAAACAGCCCTAACAACAAAGATTGTTATAAAACTTCTTAGATTTGCAATAGACAGTCTAAACAAATGCAAAATAAACCCACATCTATGCAAATAAAGCAGCTAAATAACAAAATGAAATAAGAGTTTCTCAAAAATATCCAATGGACAAGACAAGAATTATAAATAATTTTTTCTATGATGTAACACTTGGGAAGGGAACATAGAGAGTCCCCCTCAATGGAATGGGTTCTTGGCTGTCCTCAAATGCTTCAGGGTTAGAGTTTCTCTCTCAATGGTTGTAGAATATCCAAGACGTGTAGAACTCAAAAGGAGCTCAATAAGCAAAAGAAAATAAAATGAATCAAGATAGACAATGATAAGAGGATCAAAGTATCACCAAGATAAAAGGATCAAAGGTAAGAAATGAATGGAAAACCCTTCTATGTATAACAAAATATTAAGTTATCCTTGATAATGGTGCATAATAAAATATTGTTAACCAAAATCTAGATCTAACTACTTGGAATATTTTATTATATTTTGTTGGAAGGAAAAGGAATTTAAATTGGTTAAATCCTTTTATTTAGAAATAATAAACAAACAAAATATTTATTTATCGTTTCAAGGATGGGATCAAGGAATAATTAAATAAATAATGATTTATTTTATTATTCCTAATTGATTTAGTCAAATTTAACAAGGAATAATAATTAAATAATGATTTAATTAATTATTCCTAGAGAATAATAAGATAAATAATTATTTATCTAATTATTTCTCATTAATTGGGTTAAATATGAGCAGGAATATAATTGAACAGAGGTTTAATTAATTATTCCTAGAAGAAAATCAAATAAATAAGGATTTTTTAATTATTCCTCATGGGGTTTTCTATTTTGGACCAGAAATAACTTAATAAACTATGGTTTATTAAATTATTTCATAGTGAAAGCAAGTTTACTATGGTAAAATTGGTCTTACATGGTGTATTTCGATCCATCTAATTATACATGGTTAGATGACCAAAAATTGGTGTAACAGATTGCCCCCCAACGTGCGAGTGTTAGGAGCTAATCGTATGACCGAAATACATTGTAAGAACACAATCAGTAGACACCGAAGGGAATTCATAGAGAGAGAGATACGTAGGCGAAGCGAATCATGAGAAGATGATAAACCTAAGGGGGCAAGACCGACGACTGTAAGTCTCCTTTAATGGCTGAGTACCTATATACAATGAGGCATGGAAAGCATACCTATGCCCGTCGAGATAACAAAGTACAAAGAATAACAATTCACCCATTAAAATGAAACTGCTCGCTATAAAGTACATGATATGCTGGCGTAAACATGGGCCAAACAAAAATATAATGGATCCCACAGACATATTGCGTTTGGGAAAACAGCCAGGACTGAATACAATATTATCTAAGTACATGAGATATAATAACAACCAGAGAAGCCCTAATAAACAGGAAAGGGCTCTGAAAATATAAATGGATCATCTAAGTGATACATGCATGCTAGATGCACTGCAAGCGGTTGGGGCCGAACCCATCAAATATGCAGAGCTGCATATGAGGTTGTATAAGAGAATGAGGTCATCCAGGCATGTGGGGAGCTACCTGAAGGGCCACCCCATCATGAGGTTTGAAACATCTCACACATACCCGAGAATCACTGGATCATTTTGTTGGATCACCGAACTATCGAGTATATGAATCTCGATCATGCTAAAGTGGAGAAGATGAGAAACAATCAAGTCAAAGGGAAATAGAGTCCCTTTTCTTGATCTGAGACACCGAAGAATGATGGAAGTTGGAACCAAGATACACCGCCCTCTATACCTGTCTTCTGGAATGAATGTGTTGATGTCGACAGAAGGAGGTCCACCATAGGTGAGGCAATAAGGGTACTCAACTAAGGCACGAGGGAATATAGTAGAGTGACTAATCGACTGACACCAAGGATGATGATGGAATGGGGGATATTGAGTAGCAGACGGACGAATTCCCTTATCAGAGCATAAAAAGCATGGATGACCTGCCAGCGACTGACTCAACTCTTTAGGGGATGGGGGACAATGGGACTGGAGGCCAAAAAGGGCTACACGAGAGAGGGACAAGGCATGAATGGATGGAATACTGTGACGGGAGGCAAGAGGGACTTAGGACAGACTCCATGAATGTGATGATGACTCAACTTGGATGCTTTGATTAAGGGTGACTCGATGATGCTGCCACACAGAATAGGCTCGGTGGGGGCCATAAAAGCATGAGAAAAATATGGTTACTCATGACAAAAATCGACACAAGCGTCAACAAGTGTGAAGGCTATGTGGTGCCCCAAGTACAAGTGGTGCAAGTGCAAAAATTCGGTTTTGAGAGGTGGCAAAGTGACCCTTCTTGGAAAAAGGAGGCTTGAGACAATGTGGTCTCGTACTCCCTCCAACAAGATCCTCCTCTCCTTTGCCACTTTATTTTTCCATGCATCAAGATTTGCAGCATCTGCCACAACAGGTCTAGGAACATCATTGTCAGTGAATTCCTTCAAGCCATTGTCTTCGATTACTACCTCCATCCTGTCCTTCTAAGAAATATAGTTTGAGCTGCCCTCGAGTGCATACTCTAACCTCAAGCCATTGAAATCCATTTAGATCTTGAATCAGCTGTAGCACCAAGAAATTATTTCTGCAAATTTGAATTCTATCCAATCACAAACTCAGCTCCTGCTTCACTTCTTCAATTAAATTCTTGTGATCTGATACCATGTAGAAATTATACAACATGCATGTATATCTTGGATTCACCCGATATAACAATGTACTAAAGTTAAATACTGAATTTATTTTAGAAATATTTTGCGGAATTAAAAACACAATCACTAATCACATGAACATGAACATGAAGAAATATCAATCACATAAAACATAGATAATTTCCCCAGGAAAGCTTACAGTTGAAAGAGCCACTATATTCTATTGTATATTCAGCATGGATCATGAAACAATTACATACAAAAATATTCTAACAAGAGCCCTCCAGTACTCAACTAATTGTCTCACACTGTCATATGCAAAACTGACCAACACATAGCCAATTCTCAGCCTCCAGATAGCCTGCCTTGCTTGCACAATCCCTGGTGAATGCAAATCCCTAAATATAGGAATTCTTGCCTTCCTTGACTGCGCAAGTATCATGGTCACTCAATGGGTGTTTGGTTGCATGTGTGAAACCTAATAATCCTACAACTGATAGTAAACTTCCCTTTCACCTAGAACTCAACTAGGTCTCCACTGGATCTGACATGCGTGCAACTAATAATAGTAAATCATCAGTTGCATGTGAGATCACTGATTGTGAATTAATTAATATTTAATTCACTTAATCTCTCACTATTGTATCTTCAGTTACAACTAGCACAACTGAGTTTAACTCACTTAACTTAGTTAAATTGTTTACAACTTGCATTAACTCATGCACCATTGCACTTCGAGCTCTATTACAACTAGAATTACTCTACATGCCTCGCCAACTACCTATAACTCAAAATCCACTAGCTAACTGAATTTATCATTTTCAGTTAACTGATTCACGTCAACATTGAGAATAGATTACAGTTTAATGTCCATCTTAATTAAGGGATAACCAAAATAGACATGCACCCAAAAATAGCATTGTGGGCCCCACCCTAGTCTAGGTGTTTAATGCAACTAGGCGTGGGTGCTGAAATTTTCTTGTTGAATCTCAACAAGGAGAATATAGAGAGAGGCATGAGAGAAAGGGATAGAGAGGAAGGACGAGAGATAATACTTGAGAGAGTGTCAGAGATTGATGGGGGAAGAGAGAGGATTTTAGGGAGAGAGGGAGAGAGAGAGAGAAAGAGAGATGGGGGAAGATAGAGGGAGGTAGGAGCGTAAGGGAGAGAGAGGAGGATATAGGGAGGGATAGAGAGATGGAGTTGTAGAGGGAGAGAGGGAGGGAAGAAGAAAGACATAAAGAGTGAGAAGTGGAGAGAAAGAGGGAGTGACAATGGAGATATGGAGAGAAAGTGTGTATGTTTGGGGGTGAGACAAAGAAGGAAATATGGAGAGAAGGGGGGAGAGAAGGGTAGAGAGAGGAATTTAGTAACAAATTTGGAAGGTGGAGGGAGAGAGAGAGAGAGAGAGGATGTGAGAGAGTGGAGAGAGGTAGGGAAAGAGAGATGGAGATGGAGGGGAAGAGAGATGGAGGCAATAAGAAATAGAAAGAGATACAAAGGTTGAGAGAGAGAGAGAGAGAGAGGGATTGATAAGGAATATGGAGAGAGGGGGAGAGAGGACAGCAAGAGGGAAGAGAGATGGAAGTGGGGGGGAGGGACGAAAGGGGAAGAGAGAGAGAGAGAGAGAGAGGAGGAGGAGGAGGAGGGAGTGATAGATAGATAGATTGGAGAATGAGAGTGTATGTTTTGGGGTTTATATAGAGAGACAAAGGAAGATAGAGATATAGGTGGAATGTGAAGAGAAAGAAGAGAGAGATGGAGACAGGGAGGGAGGGACAGATATATTGATAGATATGGAGTGAGAGAGCGTGTGTGTTTGGGGGGGTGAGATAAAGAGAAAAAGAAGGAGATATGGAGGGATATATAGATATAGATGGAGGGGGGAGAGGGAAGAATATTTCTTGCACTAGATGCATTGATTTCAGTGTAGATGGTGATTTCTAATCCTATTTGATTTCTTGGACTAGATGCATTGATTTTAGTGTAAATGTTGATTTTTAAAGATATTTGATTACTTGCACTATATGCATTGATTTCAATGTAGAAGATTTCTAATACTACTTGATTGTTTGCATTAAATGCATTGATTTCAGTGGAGATGATGATTTCTAATCTTATTCGATTGTTTGCGCTAGATGTATTAATTTCAATGTAAATGTTGGTTTCTAATTTTATTTGATTGCTTGCACTAGATGCATTGATTTCAATGTAGATGATTTCTAATCCTATTTTATTTCTTGCACCAAATGCATTGATTTCAATGTAGATGGTGATTTATATTCCTATTTGATTGCTTGTACTAGATGCATTTATTTATGTGTAGATGTTGGTTTCTAATCCTATTTGTTTACTTGAAATAGATGCATTGATTTGAGTGTAGATGTTGTGTTTTAATCTTATTTTATTTCTTGCATTAGTGCATTGTTTTCAGTGTACATGTTCATTTCTCATTTGATGTAATTGGATGTATGATGGTACATTAATTTTAAAGTCATTGGATTAATAGTGTGCATTGATTTCAGTGTAAACACCAAAAATTATTAACAACATACATTTATTTTTGTGTTATAGTAATTAAACCTATTAATATTTGAGAGCAAGAGAGACAAGGTATGATGTTTAGTACAACGTCTCGAGCTAAATATTTAAATGGTTTACGATTTGAACTTTCCTTTTCATATAATCGATATGAAAATATGACAAAACTAACAAGGGTGACAATAAGAATAGTAGAATAAAATAGTTTGAGATTGATCACAATGAAGACTATTTGTAATTGACTAGATTCTTATTATTTACATTTTCTATCATTCAACACTATAATTACATTGTCACTTTACATTAAAAAAAAATTATTTGATCATTTTTCATTATTAAGGTTATTGTACAATATTTATCATCTCAACAAACTGAGGTAAATAAGCAAATTTAAAATTAAAATTGCCAGATAAATCTTTGACATATTTAGCATATTTAAAATGGTTATATTAATATTAGATGTATTTACATATATGGGCGCACATGACTGAAACAAACCTAGATCCATCTTAACTTTGGATCTATCAAGCACCGAGAGGGATCAAATCTCTAGACGTGAAAAACTTTCCTCAAGTTTTGCACTCAAAAAAGGGTTTTGCACCTCGAGATATTTGATCCCACTCGGCCCTTGATAGATCCAGAGTTAAGATGGATCTAATTTGGTATTATTTAAATTAAAAGTGAGATTTTCAATTTAAATAAATATTTAAAAATGTTTTTAAGAAACATGTTAATAATTTAAGATTCAGAGGTATTTGATAAGAGTGGAAGTATGTTTTTTTTAGTTACCACCAATGCAAGTATGTTCCTTTACTTACCACCAATGATTCATTTTAAGTGATGTTGCATTCCTTGAATAATGGTGATGAGTAAACTCGCATTCGTGGATAGTAGCCAACTGACCACTAGATTATTATAGGTTTTACTACTTTCAACAAAGTTAAATATATAATTGATAAAGTTCAAAGGTTTGGATTAACTAATGGTTATTATTGCTATTGATCATTTACACATGTTATTTAATGTAATTTGATGCAGGAGAATTCTACGGGACTACAAGACCTAAGAGGTCTAGCCATATTTATTAAAGAGACTAGTGTTGAAAATGCAGCAAGAAAATCTAGTTTTGACTTTGCCTTCGTAAAACTAGATTAAAATTTGAATTTCAATTTCATCATAATACTTGGAGATATTTAAATGAGGTAACATGGATATTTTCACTCAATTAACTCAGTTAATTCGATTTGGAGACACTTTAATTCAGTTAAGTTGAGTTATGGTCAATTAAACTAGTTCCTGTTGGAGAAAATAGTGCAATGTAACTTCAATGACACTCAGTGGTCATCCAATTAACTGATCAATCAACCTAAAATAACTTATGCATGCAGATAATTCGAGTTACCTAGTTGAAATTGGAGTTCAAGGGCAGTGTACTATCAATTGTAAACTAGTCCAAGTTGTACAAGTGGTGCATGCAGTCAAAGAATGGGCCTACAAGAATTTCACAATCCAATTGAGGAATTTACCTAAAAAATTAGGGGCTAATTACTCAATGAACATTGTAAGGAAATAATATCTTAGAGGATTGAAAAATTGGCTAAGTATTGGTCAGGTTCAGTTAGTCAGGCAGAGGATAGAAGATACGGCTACAAGTTATGCTTAAGCTTGAGAAAGCATATTCTATTCATCCAGATTCTTTAATTAATGCAATACAAATAGTAAGGGGTTTTGAGTAGTTGATTTCCCCTAGATAAATCTTTGTGTATCTGTGTTGAATCTTGATGCATGTTAATGATTTGTGTTCTCGATCATGAATTTTCTTCCGCGGATCAGTAGATTAGATTCTAGTCTTGTGATTTAGTAAATTTCATGAGCAATTTAGAATCTACACATTAATTTCTATATGGTATCAGAGATAGATTCACAGTAGAGAAGATATTTTGAATTTTGCATTGCAGGGGGTTCGAATTTGAAGATCAGTGTTACAAGTTTTCTTCGAGACTGAGAATATGACTTTCAATGGAATCAAGCTCGAGTATGCTTTGGAAGGCACCACAAACTTTTTGGCATGGAAGATCCGCATGGAGGCAATATTGGATGATAGTGGGCTGCTGAAATACATGAAGACAGATGTAGCAAAACCCCAAGCATCTGATGCCCAGAATCTTACTCAATGGAAGAAGAATTTGACCAAAGCGAGGAGAATCATATTGGAGGGAGTACGAGATCATATTTTCTCGAATATCCATGGGAAATATATTTTGTTCGCGATGTGGAAAACACTAACAAAGTTGTTCGAGAACAATAGTGACCACAGGAAGTTGGCACTCAAGGACAAGCTTTGAAGTATCAAGATGCAAAAGAATGACACAATTTTGCAGTACCTGGGCAAGTTTACACATTGTCATGATAAAGTTGGTAGAGTTGGTGTTAATGTCCCTGAAGAATACTTGGTATCCCTAGCCCTTTTGGGCCTTCCCAAGATCTAGCATAGTTATCAAGATTCGGTAAATGGTAGAGAGAAATTACCAAGTTGGAAGCGATTATGGTATGATCTAGTACATGAAGAAATAAGGTGGAGTAACAGAGACAATACTTCATCCAAGGACGAGGATGAGGAGAATTGTGCCTTGGTTGGAAAGGCAAAGAAAGGGAAAGGGATGAAATCCCAATCCAAAGAAGAATCTAGTCAAGGGGGAAAGAAGAAAGAATTGTCCAAAATCAAGTGGCCAATAATAAATTTATAATTAGCCCAAGTCTGTGTGAAATAGTGTGTGTAATTATCCTCCATGTGTATTATTGATATCTAAGGTTTGATTTAGTACCCTTTAATGTACTGGTGAATCCTCTGCTTTATGTGTTATAAATTTAATAACAGAGGAATGAAATGAAAATATTCGAAACACATAAAATGATAAAACAAGAGAGACAAAGCTATATGTGGTTCACCCAATCTGGGCTACCTCCATGGAGAAACAACTAGTCCTTCCTTTTATATTATCCAACAAACTGAAGGGATGCAACCTACACCACATTCGTTGTAACTTCCTCTTTTCTCTCACAAGTCTCCTCTCTTTTTCTCACAGAATAATATATATTTACAATACATTTCCCTCATATAAACCGACGGTTTATTTTTAGGGAAAAAAACACTAAATTAACATAACTTCTAGTGTCATATATTTCTCCTAATGAACAATCTAGATTGACAATAAAATTACAATATTCTACAAGGATTTTTTCTCAAAAATAATTCTTTCTAAGACACTGCCCCTGAACCCCTTCCATTGGGGGCACCTCTACATTTTTTCGCACCCACTGGACCCCCTGTAATAATAATGGGGGTGAAATCCCTGTTCCCCCCGCATCAAGAACTGAAATCTACACACTACTGAAACAAGACCTATGAATCAATAAGATAATTAGGCTCCACACCCAACACTATGTTTATGTGTTGATCTTCTTTATTTAAATGTTTGTAGAATTGAATATTAAGATTAGTTTATATGTCTGTATCAAACTCAATCCATTTAACAATTCACCCCAATAATTCCTTATACCAACATAAAAAAATACATATAACTACAACATGAATTACACAAACTACAAAATAGTTTGAGAGTAACTAATATTGATATTATTGATTAATATATGTTAAAATTGGTGGTAATCTAAACCACTATTTCTACACTCCTATCCCAAATCTCAATTGCTTTCCATTAGTTCCGATTTCAATTCATAAATACTCCAACATGTGTATTTAGCATAATTCACCATTAAATGTTAGAATTAAATCTTTGAAGTGATGCTACAATAAGAGAATAGATTAATTGTACAATCAAATATAAAAATATATATGTTTGACAAATTATATATTGGACAGAGAGGCACTTGCACTTTACAGCGCAGTGCATACATGCATGGGTGATAAGCACGATGGAGATGTTTTTTAGGTAATTTTGATTTAAAAAATAATCTAAAATAAAAAATAATGTGTTAGCTAATATATGTATGTGCAAGATATGTTGTGGGTAAGTTATTTAAAAAAATAATAATATTATTATTTTAATAATTAATATGGCTATAAATAAAATACTTAATAATGTTAATTTAAAAAAAAAATATGGGTCATAAATAAAATACTTTAATTTTCACTTTTATTTTACGTCTCATAAATAAAATACTTGAATTTTCACCTTTATTTTATATCATATTTTATATAGTGATATAAAGTAATCAAAATTATAAAAAATAAAATAAAATTAAAAATAAATTAAATTATTTATTTTATAACTGATATATAAAAATAAAAAAATAACCCATGGCTTTAAGATTCTATAGTATTTACTCGTGGTATTTATGTGTAATATAACCTATTTCAGGGGGAAATTAAACTAGTCTAGATTCATCTTAGGTTGATGTTATATTAAGATACATAATTAGCTATAGAAAATGATGGCATTGAATCCATATGTTAGAGGTAAGGGAAACATTAGGAAATTTAATATTTTTGTCTACCTCCATCTATTTTTTACTTGGTTATATTGGGTAAAATATAATATAATAATATTCATTTTACCCAATATTTCCTCTCAATTGCTCCACTTATTGTATTTTTTCTTTATAAAATTAGCAGGGGTGGGTAAATATTGAGTAAAATGTAATAATAATACATTTTAATTAGTATTTTTGTGTGGCTACTTTTTGGGGGTAGTAATAAATATTGGGTAACATATAATATTGTAATATTATATTTTATCCAAGATTTTCCCTCACTCAATTGAATTTTTATTAAAAAAATTCTTTATTATATTTTATCCAAGATTTCCCCTCACCCAATTGGAATTTTATTTAAAAAATTCTTTATATTTGAGACTCATAACTAAACAACTATGTAAACATTTGATCTTGGACTATAGAGATGTTGTAATCTTTAACATTTTGATTTGGTAAAAATAAAATATAAAATTAATAATTATATGTATATTTATATTTATAATTAATTATAATTAATCATTAAATGAGTGTGGATCCATCTTAATTTTCAATCTACTTAAGATGGATGTAGATTGGTTTTTTAAGTTAAATATCACATTTTATATAAATCAAAAATAAAATAATAGCAATCAAATGAAAAATTAATAAATTCTTTCTTAAAAAAAATTGATAATAAAAATAATACATCAATTGAATTAAATGTAAATTATTAAATAAATAATAAACATCATCAAAAAATATATATATTATTTTTTATTAATATATTTTTTTATTCTTTATCATAAATAAACCTATATCAAATTATTAAAAATTACAAACTTCTCTAGAATTTTTTATTTAAAAGAAAATTAGACAATAAATTTTAATCTTTCTAAACACTACAATAAATCTAAAAATTAAAAAATTTCTAACACTATAATAAATCTAAAAATTAAAAAAACTACTTATAAACAAGTGAATATGTATAAGTTACTAACCAATCCATATCAAATACAAAATTCACATAAATAAACATTATATTGAATATGAACATTGGGTATGGCAAGTAAGAGGGAGAGGAGGGGTGGGAGGCTTTGTCTCTAATACGAGCATTTCAGCTCATAGGTATGGACATATCAGGCATAAATACCTATCCCAACAAATTCAACAAGGTAGAGTGCCATGGAAGAATTGATGCCAAGCAGCTCATGGAAGGTTGGGGAAATACTGGCACACTTGGATGAAAACCAGTATCATCATCATCTTGAGGAGTTCATGAATGCCTCCAGAGGATAACATCTATGTGACAGAGTTTCTCTCGAGTTAAGGAATTCTTCTTTGTGAGTGAAGCTCCTAGAAAGCCGAACAATCTTCATTGGGTCCTCTGAGTAGAGGCATGCTCGGTCTCCTATTTGTTACCAATTGTAACTTTGGTTTAGTAACTCTGCTTATGAAATTTTGCTTCAGTAACTGTGCTTACCAATTGGAGGTCTGGATGTAGATAGACCAGTGGTAATTTTGACGAGACGGGGAGCTCAGGATTAATCAGAAAATACCGGTATCTTCTAACACTGTTTGTTTGACTATCTCTAATGGAGTTTATGACAACAGATGTTTACATGATATCTCAGATTGTTTTTCTGAGATTTATTGCTCTGGTTATTCTGTCTACTATTGTTTCTACACATTCGCGGGCTGGGGTGTAGATGCATTTTGAAGGTTTCCTGTAGGAAGGTTCTTGTATGTGGTCTTTAAGGGGATTTAGGGAGGAAGATGGGATAGGTTTATGTTTATTGGGGTGGTTTTCTTATTGTATGTCTATGAGAAATGAAAAAGGATAACTCTCGAGATCCTCTATCGAGTCCCATCTCTAGACTGGACTTCTTTGGGTCAAGGTGGAGGGAGTTTTTTCTGGGGTTCTCTGCGAGTCTCAATTGGACGGAGAAGTTTTACATACAGAGACCCTGTGAGAGTATCAAGGTTTTTGTATGTAAAAGGTGGTGGAATATTTGTAGGTGTTTTACCTGTTGTTGCTCTTCATGATTTGAATCTAGGGTGCATGTGGCTCTATATCGATGTCGGTTCCCTGTGGATTGTTGGTAGATATCACTCTGTTCACCCTCAGGCATGTTTACTCACCCTGGTTTCTGAAGGTGCTGGATGGATAGCGGTGGGACTCGAATTTTCTAGTAACGGCTATGGGTGATTTCCGGTAGGGACTCGTCGGAATCCAATTTCAAAATTTTAATTTGCTTCTGACATAAGCGGCGTTATTGGATTTTGGTGGCTATATGTACTATCATATCTGATGGGGGGTTTTGTCATATTTAAGGTTGCGAGTGTTTATTTACATATCTGAATTTGAACTATTTTGGGATATACGTTGTATCTTCATCTTTTGGCCGAGAAATTGGGGGTGGTCCCACGATTGAGCTGGTTTCGAATGTCGAGCTAGTGGTGATTGACGGTCACCTTTATGACCATGCATTTGTGTACTGAAGGTTGTATGTCACATATTTGGATCCATCGCATTCTAGCTACATCGGGATTGCGAAGTGACGGGCTATTAATATGGGGCCTTGTTGTATGTGCCACATAGTTGTATCGGGCCTGGACTGACTTTCATCTCTTTGACGTGGAGAGCAAAGGTAGTGGGTGGTGCTTGTCCCTTGATCTACGTCCCCCGTCACGTGGACGGTTGGCGGGGTGGTTTTGTTGGTGCACATTCTTTGGAGGGTGTCACGTACACTATTGGCTGGTGGTATGTCAGACAGGGGTACTGACCCGTGATTTAATGTGGGATTATGACCTCCTATTAAGACTATATAAAATTCTTACATTAATTGATGTCACACAAGATGACTCATCCTTGGCCTTGGGTGTGATGTGGTTAAACCATCGTGGGCTAGACAATGTGGGTTGTACAACCTGGTGGAGTGGGCCACGTATGAAAAATGGATTTAACAGATTACATACAAGATCATGACGAGGCGTTTAACGATGCGGCTCTTTTGCATGTTGCACAACTGGCCGAGAAAGGGTGTGGGCCAGATGTACCAAGGTCTGCTATCCTTGAAGGTGATTTCGAATCAGAGAACATACATTTGCACATTGCTGGGGGGCCAGGGGTTTTCTCTCTGCTTTCTGAACTAGGGAATGATCACTTGAAGAAGAGAGTGCCAAAGCCGTTCAAGCCCTCCAATGAATGTCGTTTACTAAATTTTGGTACAGATGTGCTGTTGGAGCGGGTGTTGACTCTGTCCATGCAGGCAGTGATCGGAAGGTGGCAATTTGAGCAGTTCTGTAAATCGGACAAAATGGAATGGTTGCTGAAACATTGGGAGGCCTTATTAGGATATAGCCCTGAGGTGAGCAGGCTTGAGGCGGGGTTGTTCTGTTTTATCATGAAGAAGGAGGAGGACGTGGCGGTGGTTCTGGGTCAGACGTGGGTGCTTGGCCGGTGCTTTCTGGCCCTTCATTGGTGGGATGCTAGCTTCCACCCGATCACTAATGCGCCTGTTAATCATGTGGTCTGGGTAAGGTTACATGGACTGCCTTTAATTTTCTAGAATTTTAAGGCTATCAAGGCGATTGGGCACTGTATCAGCTCTTGCCGTTATGCCGACCCAAAGTGCCATGAGGCCTTTGATAAGCGCATAGCTTGGGTACTGGTCGAGATCCCGTTCGCAGGTGGTTTGTCGTCGGAGATTAAGTTGCAATGGGATGGAACGATTCATAATTAGAAGCTAGATTATTGGAATATACCCTATCGATGTTTCCTATGTCACGAGACAGGACATTTAAAGAGAATTGCACTGCGTGGAAGCGTATGGGACGGAGGCCAACGGAGGACCAGTATTCTCGGGAGCAGCCGAACGACATTGCCCAATCTCCCTCGGATGCCAGGATGAACTCGGGTATGCTCCATAGTTCCTCTCCTAGCATGATTGCTAATAATGCCTGCATTTTAGAAACTTGTCGGCTTCCTACTTCTGATAGGGTTATAATTAATGATTTAGATGGGGTGCCTGATGTGAAGGGTGTGGGTTGTCATAACATTGATAATGGGTCGGAAACACTGCCTAATATGGGGTCTGAAGCTATCTCGATCCCTGTGGATAACTGTGTGTCATTGGGTAGGACTACCTTGACCCAGAATCCGTCTTTGTCGAATGTTGTTGTGGTGGGGGTGGGTCGGGTTACATCTCAATTATCCCCTGAGTCGGATCCTGTCATCCCGAATCCACATGAGGGGTCCTTGGCGGCTGAATCTAGACCAAGGCTTATTATTCCGGGGATGGGGGGGAATAGTAGTCTGCATCATTCGGATAAATTCAACTTGGGGGATTCAGATGGGAGATGTCTGAACTGTGTGCCATCCGTGGATGTACAATCTCCTAGGAACTCTGTGGGTAGCTACATAGAGTTCTTACTTGCAAATCCAGAAGCTGGATTAATTCCGCTTACCGTGACCACTGGCATTTCTCCTCCACGAATTTTTGTCAGTCCTCCATCACGTCAAAATGTTACCATACGTAGAGGAAGAGGGAAACAGAAAAAGAAATCCATTCTTTGTTCTGAGTCGGGTCTTAATACTGAAAACTTCCGTGAAGTCCCGGTGGCGCAGGCTATTGGGCGGGTCCTTAGAGCACTCTCACCCGCCGAAGGAATGTCATTATGAAGTTGATCTCATTGAATATAAGGGGTCTCGGGGGCATGCTAAATTTTTGTCCCTTAAAAACTTTTTATTATGTAACAAGCCAGATATTACCATGTTTCAAGAAACTATGTCTGATGTGGATCGTGCTTCTGCTTTTCTGCGACCTTTGTTTCTAGAATGGTCTCTAGTGATGACTGCTGCAAATGGGTTGTCTAGGGGATGTGCGGGGTTATGGGATCCTAGAGTTTTTGCTTTTACTGCATTCGGCTTTCCTGGGGGTATTGTTCTTACGGGTTTTTGCAGGGGTTTTAAACCCAGGGTACACATTATAAATGTATATGCAGCGTATTATAACAAGTTTAATTTCTGGCATCATCTGGAAGGATGTGGTTTTTTTCTGATGAAGAATATTATTATGGCGGGGGATTATAACTGTTCTTTTTTTCCAGAGGAAATATGGGGTGATAAGGGTCGGGTGGACCCTCGGGATCACGACATTCAGAAGCTTCTATATAATTATGATCTTATTGATATACCCATGGCCACTAACAGTCCAACCTGGATTAATGGGAGGAAAGGCATGGAATTTATTGGAAAACGTATTGACAGATTTATGATCAGCATGGGTTTAAGATCGGCTGTTAAAAATCTGGAAGACGAGGTAGATGACCTTACTATTTCAGATCATAGACCGATTATATTGACTTGGGACTTTGAGGAAAAAGTCTATGGGTATCCTTTTAAATTTAGTAGGCTATGGTTAGAGGATGCTGAATTTAATGATCTGGTGAAGGGGTACTTGTCTACGCAGCACAGAAGGTCGGGTTCTTCTGCCATGGACCATCTGGTTATCACTTTAAAAGGCCTTAAGAAGGAGGTTCGAGGGTGGGATAGAAGGAAACAAAGGGCTTTCAGGCAGAGAGCAAGGCATATCATCATTGAAAGGGTGAGGATTTATTCTGATGTTGTAAATGGTATTCAAAATGATAACTACTGGGAGAACTTGAAAAAGTTGGAGACTGAATACAGGGCCATCCTATTAAATGAAGAGGCTGAGTGGAGGTTAAAAAGCAGGGTAGTATGGTTGAAGGTGGGCAATAAAAATACCAAGTTCTTCCACAAGTTTGCCTCGGGAAGAAGGAGGGCAAATGCTATATGGGAAATTGAGGTTGGGGGTACCACTCTGTACAAGAAATCTGAGATCATGACAGCGGATGTTGAATATTTTCAGGCTCTGTATGCCAAAAGAGACATGGTGTTGGCCGAGGAGGACTTGGAGTTGATTGCTGATTATCTTGTGATGTTTGATGGAGAAGATAATAGGATGTTTATGGAAGCAGTAACATGCGAGGAGGTAAAGGGCATCCTTAGCTCTTTTGCTGCTGATAAGAGTCCAGGGCCCGACAGTTGGACCCCAGATTTCTTTTTACATGTCAGTGATAACTTTTTACAGGACATTACGGAGATGGTAGAGGAGGTCCTTGTTTCTGGGCGAATTCAGGGAGCCGTAAATTCAACATTCATAGCTCTTATTCCTAAGAGATATGGTAAGCTTTCCTTCGATGATTATCGACCTATTTCTCTATGTAATACACTTTATAAGATTATCTCAAAGGTCATTGCACAGAGAATGAAAGGTAATCTATCAAGGTATATTACACCCGAGCAATCTGGGTTTCTTAAGAACAAGAATATTCATGATGTTGTTGGTTTGACACAAGAGATTATTCACACCATTGGGCACAAAAATATGAACGTTGCGGTCATGAAGATTGACCTGAATAAAGCGTATGATAGAGTGGACTAGCTATTTTTGAGACTGGTGCTGCACAGGATTGGTTTGGGCACAAATGCGGTTGCATGGATAATGGGCTGTGTTACCAAGACCTCTATGGCTATCATTATTAATGGATCAGCCACTAAGCTTTTTCGGCCGGGGAGAGGCTTAAGGCAAGGGTGCACTTTGTCACCCTTGCTCTTTATTTTGGTAATGGATGCTTTGAGTCGAAGGATAAGTAGGGCCTCGGCTATGAAGTCTTTTCAAGGGATAAAGATCTGTCAACAACTGAACCCAACACACAGTCTTTTTGTTGATGATATTTTAATATTTGGCATGCTTGTTTATAATTGTTGGCTTACTCTAAAAGATATATTCTCTGTTTTCTGTAAGGCAACCGGAATGGTGATTAGTGAATCGAAATCATGTATCTATTTTGCGGGTGGTAATGACAGGATTAAGGATGAGCTGTCTATGATGTTTGGATTTTCAAATGCATCTTTATATGATGGAATTACATACCTTGGGTTTAGAATGAAGGCTCTGAGTTACACTTTGGAGGACTGGAGGTGGTTAATCCAAAAGTATCACAAGAAACTAAATGTTTGTTCCACCAAGTGGCTTTCTAAGGGTGGCAAATTGATATTGACACAAGCTGTCCTACAACAGATTACTGTTTATTGGGGTCACCTGTATATCATCCCAAGGAAGATTGTGAACGAGATTCGTAAAATAACTGCGAATTTCATATGGGGCGGGAGAGGAAAGAAATGTGTTATTCATTTAGCTCGTTGGGACCTCATCACATGTCCAAATGATAGGGGGGGATGGGGTCTGTTGGATTTTGGGCTTTTCGGTCAATCTCTATTGCTGAAATCTATGTGGAGAAGTCTTCATTCTAGTGGATTCTGGCAGGACATCATAAACCATAAATATTTGGGAGGGGCTTCATTGGAGGAGATTTATGTTTTGGGATGGAAATCTGGAAGTGGTAGATCAGCAATTTGGAAGGGCTTTGAAAAACTATGGCCGGTCTTTAAAGATCATTTGATTTGGCAGTTTGGGAATGGTAATAAAATTCTGGTTGGGAGCAATAACATTATGGGTTTATGGAACAATTTTCAGCTTATGGATGGTTTGTTGCTTTCTCTGAATCAAAAAGGGATCTTTTATTTAAATCAAATCATCAAGGAATGGGAGGGTAATATTCCGATCTGGAAGAATAGAAGGAATTTGGGCCTGGAGGGTAGATGGGGAGAATCATGGAATGATTATGTGAATATGCTGAGAAGACAGGGTATTTGTAGTCTTATAGAAGGGGATCGTCTCAGATGGGAGGGCTCAAGCTGTGAAGAGGGTTCGAAAGTTAAGGATATTTACAACACTCTGATTGCACAAAAGTCGGAGCTGGTACAGGACTGTTGGTTTGGGGTTTTCTGGAAGATAGATGTGCCGGTTAAAATGATTATCTTTCTTTGGCTAGTGAAAAATGATAAAAATTTGACATGGAGAAATCTACAACGCAGGGGTTGGAATGGGCCAGGGCTGTGTCTTCTATGTGGCAATCATGAGGAAGATAATTCACATTTATTTTATTCCTGTCCATATGCTATGGAGACCCTTGAAATTCTATGTGAATGCTTTAATTTGCAGGTTCCGATATATGGAAGCACGGAAGTATGTTTGAGGTGGTGGCTACAAAAGGGTAAGTGTTGGTGGCCAATTCCTATCCTGTTTCACTGGCATATATGGTGTGGGAGGAATAAGAGAATTTTTGAGGGATGTTATTTATCTCCTGTAGAAATTGTGCATTATATTTATAAGGACTGGATTAACATAAAATGTGTGGAGAAGCCTATCGTAGATCTGTCCAAAAGACTTCTTCCTTTTGAGTATAAATTTCCAATTGGATACTTTGATGGAGCGGCATAGAACTCTATCTGTGGTTGTGGAGCTTGGATCCGCTTTTCTTCAGATTGTCACTATAAACTGTTCTGGAATGGTGGATTAGGGACTAATATGAAAGCCGAAATAATGGCTTTGTGGGGTCTTATGTGGTGAACAACACTTCTTAGTGAAGATTACATATGGATTGTGGGTGATTTGAAGGTTCTAATTGATCATTTGAATCACAAAGCAAAAATTAATCCTGGATCTCTACCACATTGGCTTTGTAGAATTGAAAATTTAAAATCTGACTTTGCAGGAATCTCTTTCAACCATATTTTTTGAGAAAAGAACACAGTCGCTGATGATTTGTGAAAACAGGGGCTAAAGGCTATATATGGAAAGATCTACTATCAGTTCCACAATGTGCAGGGACTATAGGCTGAAGGATCTGTTGACATTACCTGAGAAGTTTGGGGACCGATGCTTCTGAGTTATTAGTACTCAGGTTTATTTTTACTTTATATAGGATACAGCAATCTGTTTAGTTTTTGGTTTGTATGGGTTGTAACGCAGTACAGTATACAGAAAATCTGTTTAGTTTTGGTTTGTATGGGATGTGTTGGCATAAATTAGAAACAAATCAACATAAGGTTGACTATTGCTCTTGCTATTATAATTTATTTATAGAACAATAAAAATATATAATGAGTCTGATGGTCCAGATGGAATCCAGTTCTGATATTTCAAAGGAAGGTTTCTCAAATCCCACTTGGGTTTAAATTTTTATGGAGGTTTATTAAACGTTTGGTAATTTTGAATATTTCAAAAAATACCCACTACAAAATTTGTTCCAGCGTTTTAGATGCAAACCTTTTTGGCTTTTTATTATTTAGCCATGAAATTTTTACTTTCGAGGAAATAAATGCCCCATGGGAATCCACTGGCTTTTCAATGAAATCTCACTTCTAATTATTTTGGGCTTAAGACAGTAAAAATCGATATGAGCACTAGGAATCGCGTTGTATTTGAGTATATGAAAAGAAAACATTACCTAATTAAATCATAAATATTTTCTCTTACAGTTTCTCTCCTACCCCTCAAAGAACAATCTGGTCCTTTAATTAGAGATTTGTCGTCTATTTTTATCTATTGTTCACTAAACCTACACGCCAAAAATCAGATCTCTAATAATGGATTTTAATTGCATGGTTATTTTTATGGTGGCTCTAAGTATAGCGAGTGCTTATATATCAAATCTGTTTTATTAGAAATATATGGTTTTATGGTTCAATCTTGAAGAAAAAAAAATAGTTGGGAATTGTTCCAGCATCTTAGGGGTAATCTTTTTTAATTTTCTCTACCATCTCCATGACCAACAAGGCATCAACCATAGTCATGGTTTTCCATTGGACTAGGTATTATTCCTGTAATCCTCTTTGAAAACATGATCAGGAGATCTTGTTCGCATTCCAACTCCCATTCTAGTATTGACGCTATGTTTAGCACATTATTAATCAAATTTACATGTATGATATACGCACAGAAGGGGTGGTGGGTTTACCTTTCTTATCCACCAAAATTTGTCGCCCCATTTCTTCTTCCATTTCCATTTATCTATTTTTGGTAAAATAAATTGCAAACACCTTTATTTCTTTGTTGAATTTTGACAGACCCATTTCCTACTCTAGTGTTAGTAAATATATTAAGAAAACGCAACTAGAGAGGGGAGAAAGGCTAAAGGAAAACAAGCTCAAGCATTATTGTGCTTCAAGAAATTGCAAAAGGTGTCTCCCATTTATAGGATTAGAATCTGATAATATGGGTGCCACAACCCAATGGTTTTATAAGGCTATAATACAAAACCATTGGGATATCATCTCTCTATATTTACCTATGAACCTTAATGATCTCTACCCTCAAATGTTTATTGTGGATAAATTTAGCACTACCTCTTAACAACACGGAAAATTATCCAGGTATTCACCTGCAATCAACATCCAACAGATTTCTTCTCTATCGTATTGTGTGCTTCAATATGTTAGAAGAACTCCTAAAAAAATTTTCAATTGTTGTAGTGTATTATATCCATGCTTATAAGACTCCAACTCTTGTATGAGGCTGAAAATTGTCCTAGAGATCCAAAGCTTGGCAATTCCCTTCCAAGTCATTTGATCATGGTCTTTATAAATAACTTACTCAAAGATCGCATGTTTCCACTAAATCTGGGGGAAATGTGGATAAGGGTCTTCATCAGGTCCACCTTTAATCAATATTTGTTGGATTTTTAATAGGATTAACCCAAATCAATTTTGCTGACAGTTTTTTGATATGTTTTGGTTTGCAAATGAACACATGATTACCTGAAAGTATAAAGACTTAAACCAGCTCAACAAGAGCTAGACTATCTGATTCTTGAGAGGCCCTGCCATAAAGTGTGCATCAAATGACTGCCCCACACATTTTGCTGCATCCCAAGAGGCATCTGCAGAAACTACTATTCGACATGCAGTTGAACTATAGGTTGTGAAGAGTAGATGCAGTCATCTCTTCAGGGTAATATTGAACTCCAAGTATTTAATTCATTTGAACTCTTGTTCTTATCAATGGCATATTGCACAAGATGACTCAGACAATTTTTTCCACTTAAGCTTTGACAATTTTTTTTCTGTAAATTATGTATCTTTGGGTGCAAGTAAGCCTCCATATTCAAGTTACTTCCATGCAGATTTTCCAAAGCAATCATCTCTAGATGTTTTAAAATAAGTAATGGATTATATAATCTACAAGGTGAATTTCCATGTATGAATGGCCAATTGTGACCATCCATTTCCATTTTACATCTGTCAAAATTGAAGACCCTGAGTTTCCAACAAGTACCAAAAACTTCCATCTTAAAATTTCAGATGATAAGGTCCTTCTAGAAATTTGTAAGTTAAGCTAATAGGGTTAATTTATGTCCATGGAAATTTACAGTTTTCCATTTCCACAACTCTGAAGTTACTTATTCACATAGATATGGAAGACAAAATCCAAATATTGTTGAGTTGGCACAACATAAGTCACTTAAGATGATAGACTTAATTTATGTCCATGGAAATTTACACTTTTCCATTTCCACAACTTTGAAGTTACTTATTCACATAGATATAGAAGACAAAATCCAAATATTGTTTTGTTGGCACTACATAAGCCTATAATTGATTTGATGAGTAGTCCTTATTTTTTTATGTCTTTTGGGTTAATGCTCGGTCAATGTAAATTCTAGACACTCTGTTGGTTGGTTTTTGAATTCTAAAATCATAGCTCCCAGTACTTGCTCTTGTTGTTTTTTGAATTTTGGAATCAGAGTTCCCAGTACATGCTCTTATGTACTAATGATGGTTGTATCTTTGTGTGTTTACTAAATACAAATTATAGGACTTTCAACAATGATTGCATTTAAAGCCAAAATTACAATTTCCTTGTAGTGTTTATGTTTTTCTATGAAGTCTTTGGCTATATTGTGCCAGAACGATCGTAGGCTTGTTCTTCTTATACCATTCATGTCTATGATGTTACTTATTGGATTGTGGGTGGATATTTCAAAGCCTAATGTGGTTAGGTGGATATGATTTCAATAGCCAGGGATAAAGATGCAGTCATCTCCCTTCTATATATTTATTCTTGTATAATTGCAGAATGCCATCAATTAGAGTGATGTTCAGGGAACCCCGTGAATTAGAGTGATGTTCAAGGAACCCTAAGTGTGAATCATACGCTAGAATTATGCACTCGACAGAATTTTATGTCTGTGGGGTGATTGCAGTTGCTTGGAGCATTTTCCTAACAGGTTCTAACCGAGATCTAATGATACTTGTGGATGGGACAATCAGTGCAGAGCACAGGGAGGAACTTCGAGCCATAGGTTGGAAACCCAAATGCAGATTTAAAGGATTAGAAACCCAAACGATGAGTGTGATGCATATAATGAATGGAACTATAGTAAGTTCCATATTTGGCAGCTAAAAGACTATGACAAGATAAATTTTAATGATGCGGGCTTACTTATCCTCAGGAACATAGATTTTATTTTTTATTTTTGTATGCCAGAGATAACAAAAACTAGAAATAATGAAACACTCTTCAACTATGGTGTAATTGCAATAGAACCATCAAATTGTACCTTCCAGTTGCTCATGAATCATATCAATGGCATAGAGTAATATAATGGGCCTGTGGTGACCAAGGATTCCTGAATGAAATATTTACATGGTGGCATCTCATTCCTAGAACACATGAACTTTTTGAAACACTTCTGGTCAAGTGATGCAGAAGAGAATGAGCTTAAAACCTATCTGTTTGGAGCTTATCCTCCAATATTGTATGTTCTGCATTACTTAGGAAATAAAGTGTGGCTCTGCTTTTGAGATTACAATTGCAATTGGAATGTTGACCTTCTCTGAGACTTTTCTAGTGATGTTTCCCTTGCACAATGGTGGAAAGTGCATGATTCTATACCTAAGAACCTACAAAACTTTTGCTTGCTCTGTTCAAAGCAGAAAGTTGAAATTTTCTGCTATTGGGAGAGCATGCTATGGCATTGGGGTGAACCAAACTATACAAAAAATATCACTACTCAAGCCCCAATTGTAACGGTTGCATTATAACCATATGTTTCTTGAAATTCGCTGAAATACCTAAATAGATCATTCATTCCCAATAATTTTGAAGTTCTCTCCAATAAGCTACACGGAACCCACTAATGTTGAGCCCATTGTACACAAAACATGAGTGTAAAATTAAAATTCATCGAGTCATTATTATAACTATGTTTTCTCAATGTTGATTTATAGTCATTACAGTTGGTTGACTTGGGAATATACATCTTTTTGCTTCTTATTTTATACAAGAAGTGTCAATGGACAAAGTTGTTTTAACTTTTGTGTGATTGTCTACATAAAACTGTGGAAAAGTACTCAGTCGTTGGCAACACGTGTCCTCTTTCTACCCAAGTTATATCTCGATGGTGTGTTTGTTCTCTGAAACTACAACCTTATTTTATACCAAGTATTGAATTGATCTTAGAGTACAAATTAAGTATAAATTATTTAAATCGTTATTATTAGTCCCTTTTATTAATGTTAACTTGTAGAAATTATAACTTGTTGATTAGAGGATATCTCTATTTTTCTTGTTATTTTCGCTAGAATGCATTGATGGCTAGATAAGTGTGTCTTAACTGTTTTGATAAGACTAGACAAATGGAAGTGTCTGAAATTAATAAGTTATGATATATTTTTGGCTTATTTTCTTTCTGCCCAAAATATAGCTTGATGGTGTGTTTATCTTGTGAAAATACAACATTGAATTTTCCTTTATTATAAGTGTGCATATTCTTAAACAGTCCAATTTGAGGGAGTCTCATTGTAAAGATCTTATTCTAGATTTGACTAGTTTGGATGGAGAAAGCACTGCCCATGTGTCCAATTTGTTTGGATGAAGGAAGCACTATCATGTGTCCAAGTTATTTGGATGGAGGAAGCACTATATTTTGTAGGGAACCGAAGCTTACTTAGTAATAGTAGTTTTCCTTGGACATTGGTAGGGACTTGTTGCTTCACAACTCTCCTTGTTTCTCTTAACATCTTCAATTCATTTTTTTTCATTTTTTTTTTAACCCCCTTAGGTCATTGGCATTTGAGAACTATGTTAAAACGTTTAGGATTTAATATTTTGGCAACAACCCCATGATCTCATATGTCTATGCATACATATAATACTTCCTAACGATCCTCACGATTATCGAACCATAACCATTATAATATCCAACACACAGGTTTATTGATAGAGCTGTGATTGGACCTTGATCAATTTCATCTATGATTTATACTATGATCCTATCACCACTACATATACCCTTGGCACCCATTAACCTTACAATGATAAGAGTGTATGCAAAGCCTTCATTGTGTTCTGATACGATACATATGCAACTTAGGGTACATGGAGAGCATGAAACGTGACACCTTGCCCCATCATGTGAACAAGCAGAAAAGGAACTACCCTGGAGTAAATACCCACCCTTCTCCTTCGTCCTCGACGTCAGTGTCATCCTAGAGATCTATCATCAGAGCTCTGTAAGAAAGCTATAAATGGGATCATTATTCCTCACTTATTTTGGCACTTTAGCCAATGGATTCCACTACAAGAACCTACAAGATTCTATCCATTTCCCCTTCTTAAGTCACAGTGTGTTTTATAGGGTTTTTGAATTGCCAACATATTACTTTTGTTGTAGGTAAAGCGAAGTTACATAAAAAAATTAATGTTGCAAATTACAAACCAGGTTTTTTTTGCCAAAATTTCATGCATCTGCTTAGGACCTTTAGAGTTTCCAATTTCGTAAAGGAAAAAACTCATTCCTACAAAGACTTCTTCTTTCTACCCTCATCCGGAGTTCTGACACCAAAGTTCAGTTTGTTGCATTTTTGGAGGGTGTTGTTGCGCTTTTGTTTTGGAGGCATAAGGAGGAAAGAACAGGTTCAAATTTCATCTCAATGCTTCAAACATATTTAATCAAGTAAGTTGAGCCTTCGCAAACCCTTCATTCAATCAATTTCCTCAGAGAATTGATTAAAATCATTTGCCTAGGGTTTCTGCTGCGTTTTTGCTGCGTTTTTTAAATTTCCTTATCTTTGGCTTCTTTTCAAGAGAAATTTCCTAGTTTCTAAGCCTAAACATCCCAAATATCCCTCATCAGACATTTTCCACCATTCCCACACTTAAATTCAGTCATTTTATCATTTTCTCTCACTACCCTAGCTAGTTGTTGCGCTTCTAGACTAGGATTGTGTTTTTCCTTTTTCACTCCCTTTCCCTCACTCAAATTGAATTAAGTCACTTTCATTTTCTTCCTAAAGCACTTCCCTACTCTCCATATTTTTTTTTTATTTTTTCTTTCCCTCCACGCCTTCCATACTCTCAACCTGCTGTGTTTTCACCCCTGTTTTACAGCTCAAGTCCCCTTAAAAATTTGTGTGAAACTAGGGTTTCCTGTCGGAAGAAAAGTCAAACATGGAAGAGACCAGTGAAAAGATGAAATTTAAAGGAGGAAAGATCTCAAGATATGAGCACATTCATATGCAAGAGGTCAATTCATCAGATTTTATAAGAAGGTCATTTGAGCAGGCAGGTTGTCTAGGGTTTTGTAGGAAAGTGCAAGAAGTGGGTTATAATCATGATCTAACAAGTTTATTTGCCCTCCATTTCATAAAATATCATTTCACAATTGCATGGTGAAATTTCAAGTGTCAGAAGGGGGTGATTGGCATGATTTTTAGGGCTTTGAGGTCATTTGTTGCAGAAGGGGGTGATTGGCATGATTTTTAGGGCTTTGAGGTCATTTGTTGCACACAGGGACAGTTTTACTTCAAAATCAGTTTCTGAAGTACTGGAGATGAATTTTACGAAAGTGAAAGAATTTTTTGTCAATCACACACCAAAGAACAAGAACCCCCCTCAGTTTATGCACAGGTGTAAAGATTTGGGAGATATGCAGCAAAGTTTGAAGCCTATTTTTCAGAAAATCAAATTCTCCAATTTAGTTTCTTGTTTTAGTCATTCTTTTGTGGCACAGATTCCGAGAATATGGTAATTTATTTAAAAAACTGAGAGAGGTTTGTCTTCATAACAACCTTATCGACAAATACCTCTCCCATTTTTGTAAAAAAATTTATGGTTAAATAGATATCACTCCATCTTTGACCCTTAGTTTTACAAAAAATGCAGAAATTTGACCCTACATAAACGCAGCAAGTATTTGCTGCGCTTTTTCTCAGGAGGTCTAAATGCATAATTTCAAGCATGTGGAGATAGCTTATGGCATAAGGATGTCAAAAAAGTACATGGGGACACTTGGAGATTCATAAATTTTCATAAAATGGTCAAACAATGCCTACTTTTCACCTTTCTGTCACTTTTTCAGGGCACTTGTTGTGTTTTTGGACAGTTTGACTTCAAGTCAATTTTTCAGGGGTTTGGATCTGGTGTTTGCAGTGTTTGATAACTCCATTGTATAGTAGACATCTTCAGCTTTCCAACCATACCTTTTGTAGCAAAAAAACTCATTCGAGAAGGCCTCCAAATCATCCTCCAAAGTTTTGTTGCACTTATGCTAATGTTGATGCGTTTCTGAGAAATTTTGTTGTGTTTCTGGGTTTGAAGATTTTTCTTGACACGTGGAGGTCAAAGGTGAACTTGGTCGATATAACAACTGGCTCATGAGTTGTTTGATGATTAATAGGCTTATTAATGGTCATCTTTGTAAATAATCTTATGATTAATGCCTTGAGAGAAAAGCTCAACTAGTTAGCTAAAAAAGGGGAAAGTTGTTTCTAACTTCCCTAAGATTAGGCAATGAGTCATTAGGTTCATTTATTAGTTTCTATGGATCAGAATTCGACCCATAGAGGTGGACTCTTGTTTGTTTTCTATATGTACTCAGAATCAAGTCAATGAGAGGGTTAGATATTTGAAGTTCACACTTTTTGGAACTAGTGTACTTCACTCTTTGCGGAAATAATATACAAGAAGTTGCAGCTATTTTTATGGAATTCATGTGTTGTGGTCAGTGGCAATGTTTTCCCCAGTGTTTCTTATGCATTTGATTATTAAATGTTTCTAGCATCCATTTACATTTTTCCTTGTGTTAATCTCTTAAGTTTTAAACGGATTTCATTATCTATAATGCTCTGTTTTGTTTGAGATTATCATATAAGTGTTTTTATCCGCTAACAAATGAATTCATACATGTATGCTCGTTTTACTCCTACATGATTTCCTCCTCACCACACTACAATGAAAAAATCAATTTGTCACTGATTACCCCTGCCTTGGCTCATTCTACGTCTGCAATTGATCTTTTGGAATACCTGGCCTAATTCCTAAACCTGGTGCTTCTTTATCCAGCAAACCCTAATCAAAACCCTATTGAGCTGATAACTAGCCTAAAACCCTAATACTCTCCTATCATTTCCATTGGCTTGTAAGGTTGGTTTTGAGAGAACCCTCTCTGATTTGGTAGGGCTAGATACCAATTCAAAAGTTGGTTTGTGGTTACCTCTTTCGTTTCCTTTCTCAGCCTTAGGAAACTAAGGATCCCTAACAGGCCTCACTTTTAAAGACTCTACAAAGATGAAGGTAGTGAGGCTATTAGTAAATCTAGATATCAAATATGGTTTATGGGGTGAAATGAAACTCCAACATCAAGGCATCATTCTCTTCAGACTTCAGATGTCGCTGATGTCACAATCACAACCACAATGCTATGGACTATTCACTGGGGTTCCATGGAAACAAAGGCAAGTACAACCCCTCATCTCCCAAGGTGAAAGAGAAAGGTTTTGTCCTGACAGTGACGACTCCTCCCATCCTTTCTGCAACTGTCTCGACTGCCCCTACTATCTTGACGACTTCAGCTCCAGACCTCACTATGATTGTTTCTATGATAGTTGATGGGGCTTCCATAGAGCATAGATTTGATCAACCATTACTCCACTTAGACACTACTCGACGACGACGCCCTCGGGTTCTCTCTCTTCATTTGTTTCTTTATCTTCTATTATTATCTGCATTTTGGATTTGGGGAAATATTAGAATACAACAGGACATGCACTCTCTGTATATATGTTATTGAAAGAAATTATAAGTTTGTGTGGCTACAGTCATGTGGTAGATAACAACTTTTTCAATGAGTCTTAGAAGTCACATCCCTTGGGTAGGTGACTTCAAGAACAAACCGAAACTACTTTGGACCATTGCAGCTAATAATAGGCCATGGTTAGCTTGATAGGAAAAAAGGTATTGTAGGAAAGTCTTATGCATTTTTTACAACATGATTAGATCCATAGATCAAATGCCATTTGTACATGTTGATGTAGAACTTTGATGGTCATGATAAAAATGTCTTGAAGTCAAAACTTAAAAAGTGTATTGAGCTTAGTTAACCCAATATGGGAGTGCCATCATTTTTCTAAATTTCATGATCCTAAAAAAATTAAAGGCGACATATGAATATCCAAGATGAATGTTGAATCCATAATTTGAAGATGTATATGAAGACACCAAATATGTTCATGACCCTAGAGAAATATTTAGGGAAAATTCTTTAGTTACATGTACCATTATCTTTTGTAACTGATTATTGTCGTCTTGCAAGAAACATTTTTTGATGTAAAGGGCATTCTTGGGTTTTCTTGATATGATGTGTTGTAGCTAAAAGGAAAATATAACAAGAGGTTGTGTCACCTCTAGTTGTTCATTGATGAAAGGTTGATTAATGGATGTGGTATCATAATTCCTTAGATTAGTAGGTATAGAGTGCAAGGCCAATTTGGATGCATTTTATCTTTGTAACATTTTCTTAGAGAATTAGTGGGAACATTATTTGGGTACATAAGTGTTTTGATAGATGGAAGTATGTTCATAAAATGCGTTATTGTTCAATGTTTACAGTTAGGTTGATGTTATACCCTATAGTACAATAAGTTCCTAATTATTTTGTGTGGTCCCAATGTTTGGCCAAAATGTTTGATTGGTCTCCAATTCTTATGTTGTTTGAGATGACAATCCTATAAGTAAATCACGATGGAGGAGCTTATATGAAGAATTTACTATAGAGATGCTAGAATGTTTCTACAATGAATAACTAGTGGTGAAAGATGAATTGAAGAAATATTCTTTTACGCCCAGTGTTAATGGTAGATATTTCTTAGTTGGAATTATGAGTTTTCAACATGGATGGCATAATGATGTTGTAGACATAATAGAGGGTTTTTGGAATTTCATCCAAAAACATGGCAATGATATTCCTTATGGTAGCAATGGAGACCGGTTGGAGATGGATAAACAAGGTATACCTTTTATTATATTGAATCAAAACCAAGGCCATATGGAAAGATGAATCACATCTTATATTTGGAGGAAGTCTAAAATGTTGTGTGTAGATTATGTATATTGGTCATTGATGTATTTTAGCTTGATCTTAGCTATAGTTGGTAATTGGGAGGAGTACTGTAATAACATGCGACGTTATAAAAGCTTGTACTCATTTCTTGCATGATATGGAGCATGTAAATAGTATGTAACCATATCTATCTATGTATTATGTAAAGGGCGTATCATTGTATGACTCTTGTAAGAATGAATACCAATTATCCATGTGTCCCTGGTGATTGGGATAACTTGTTTAATATAGTACACAACCTCTGATAGAGTATGTTCCATGTGTCAGTTGAATTCTCTATGAGTGGATTATGTTGGTTGTAAACTCTATGGGGCATGATAGATATAAAAACCTGAAGTTTCCTATACATTCAAGTGGAGTTCATTGAGAATATGAATGAACCATGTACTCGAAGGAGATCTTAGTGGGTTAGTAGTTGCAATAGTTAGGCACCCATGTATTTTGGTGGATTGCCACTCCCTTATGCGGATGCTAACAATTTGGTAATGTCTACATGATCGAGGAATGAGACAAAAATGTCGAGTTAGATCATATATATACTTTATTTATCAAGACTGTCTATGATGCATTGAACCAATGGAAGATGATGATGAAGACTTACCTAACAAAGATAAAGAAATGTCCAACTCAGTAAGGGTGAAAGTTGGGATTATTAACACCAACTTATTATATAGAATACTATGTGATGCTTATGATCATGCATGAAATGGTTGTGTTTTGTTAATGTATTGCTCATTATGATGTAGAGTTGGTCTCAACATGTGTATTCTTCTTATGTGTTTTTAGGAGGTTGTTGGATCATGGCTTGATGAAAGATTTTGGCCAACAAAATTTTTTTAGTTAGTGCATAATTGAAATTTCCTCAACAAGCTTTTGATCTACAAAGATAACACGTCTATCTCAAAACAAACTCTTATTTATTTATATATGTACTATTACATTGTTAAATAAACTGAACATGCATAATTTTGGTGTATAAAATATGTTCACTCTTTTATCATTTAGATCAAAATTTCAAATATATATATATATATATATATATATAAAGTAAAAAGACAAATTAATCTTACATGAATGGCATTCTATCACATGCATCCATAGGTTATTCATCCATAGTACCTATACAAACCCATGAAAAAAGAACTCTATTGTTAGGTATATCATGATCCAAACAATTTTCCTCATTACTGCTCAAACAAGCCATGTTGGGAGAAATAATTGGGGAACAATTAGGGTAGGCCCACAATCCACATGGATCCATGTTTATGAAGCAGGTTCACTTTAGCATATTGATGTCACTATCAGAGATGGTGTACCAATTACCCTCTATAGAATAGAGATTAAAAATTTAACCATAGGTTTTTTATTGTTTTATCTAGATGGGAAAAGAAAAAAATGCCATGCATGAAAAATAGTATGTAGGTCTCTCCGCCATGAAGGAGACATGTGTGGACAAAAAGTAGTTGAAGAAAACACAAGTGCAAGTAATGTATGGTTGTTGCTAACGGTGCAAAGGCCAAGAGTAGAGATGATATATGCATTAATTTCACCTACAATATCTCTTCCATTTACACTTATCAACTTTCATTTGGACCTTTTGATGTAATTGCTAGTTTTAATAGGTTAAAAGATTAAAAAGGTAAGTTCTATAACAACTATTTTGACATTAAATCACATTAGGAGGAACTTTTTTTAATATCCCATTAAAAAGAAAAACATGTCTTTATCTTAACTTTTTAATGAACTATCTCACATTTTTTAAACCTTCACATCTTTGGTCCAATTCATGGCAGTAGACATTTTTTCCCTCCTATCACCTACTTTCTTTTAGGAAACTGTGGATTGATTTTTATCTACGACCTCAAAATCTGAAAATCTTCGTTCTACCTTCACTATACTACATTGGTATTGTGTTTGATTGCAGAGGAGCCTAGCAGAGCAAGTGTGCCAACTCCTCCTCCATGTCCTCAGTAGCAAAGATGACGCATATGTTGGGGTTTTGAACACCCACAGCGTGGGGTAAGCAAAAGGAATCTGATCTCTCTCTTGCAAGTCCTGCAATTCTTTCCACTTCTACAGTCATGGGTTCAACTAGCCTGAGTAGGCAGTTGAGGTCGGTGTAATGCGATGAGCAAGGAAGTTTAGAATGGACTTGAGGCCTCGCTACTCTTCAGCTAGTCAAAGGGCGTACCGGCGTCGTTTTTGTCTGCAGTCAAGCGCTTCAAGGGAACAACTTCATTTTAAATCAGGTTCATGGAAAAATCCACCAGTCTAGTGGTGGACTAATTTAAAATGAAAACTTCATTGCATGTTGCCAAGGCCTTCAGGGATGGAACACGAGGTATGCATTCAATATGTTTTTTTCTTTGCACTTTTCTGCATGCTTTTTGGGGGGGTTATATATATATATATATATATATGAGATGGGCATTGTATTTCAAAATTTTATAATTTGGATTTGATGGCCTCCTATTATCTATTACTGGTGATGTTGGTATATATAGAGGATGTTACAAATTTTTTATCTGTTTGAAGGGCATTAGGGCACATTGAGACAGGATTTATATTTGAGGGGTTGCACCACAAAGATCAAAACTCTTTTCACTTATGTTGTAGATCTGAAGAGTATATGTTATATATAATCCACCAAAATCATCATCCCTTTGAAAAATCATGCTGCACGTGACATGGAGACCACCTAGGGAACAAAAGCTTGGTGGATGGCTTAACACTCTATCCATACTCATATGGTTGTACACTGCCAAAACAAAATAATATTATGTGGTGCATTTTTCCAATCAATCATACACTGCCATGCTACAAGGCAACACTTGGTTAATTGTAATGGAAATTGTAGCATACGTTGTTTTGCATTTAAATGGGCTTACCGAGCACTCAACAAGTCATATATGTGTCTAATTGTAAGAAATTAACAATTATTTATCAACATACCCAACAATATGGTTGTAGGCAGTGATACACAGAACTATATCATTTGGTTACTCAATATAGAACACAGTCCAACATAAAATTATTTATATTCATTAATATGTGGTGCAAGTATTAACACACCTACGAATAGTAAAATGCACTTTTCCCATGTACATAGGTAGCAGGTGTTTACAAAACACATAATGGATATATATGGTTGCATGTACATAAATTGTTTGCAAGTGAATGGGTAGACGTCTTGGATGCATGCCTTTTGGTGAAATAAAATTGGTAATGGCCCATATGATGGTTGCATTCAAATCAAATTAACCAAACCTCTACCCATTCACAACAAACAATGATGCAACATTTTCCTCGTCGTCTGCTAACTACCCTGAGTGTTTACGAAAGCATATAGGATGCGTGTACTTCTTGGAGAAATGCTACTTAATAACGGTCTTTCCTCCCACAAGCCACATTCAAATGAAAATTATCACTCCTCACATCCCCTGAGTTTCTTACGTTGTGCACAATTGTTTGATCAGGTTCAAACCCACTAGAGCAAAGCACAAACAAAAATGGAATCGAGGGGAACCATTGTAACCATTAAAGTCAATAATTGATTCATATGCTATTGAATTATGTGACCTAAACTACATGTACAGATTTAAGTGCTAACATAGGCTCCTAGTTGGGGATGTGGGCTTCTCTCGAGAACACACGATGACCTCAAAATTTTATTCCATGTATACATCCAAATATAAATTCTCCATATTTTATAAATGCAATGCCTTCTTCCTTTGTGCATGAGGACCATGCAAAACAAGGATATATTGATATTGGGATATGCATAGGCTGTTACCTCTGTCATTTTGAGTCTGAAAATGAGTGAGGGCACCTCTTCTTCTTCTCCTATGTAAGGGGGTCTAATACCATTTCCATCCATGTTGTCAAAGATTTGATGTAGGTATAGAAGGGGTGTGTTTTATCATTGAAAACATTGTACCCATCAAGTTTTGTATGATGTTGTAAAAAATTTTAGAGTGACAAGTCCTTTCAATTCATCAGGACATCAAGTGTAAAAGTCCTTTCAATTCATCAAGACATCAAGTGTAAAACTTACAATTCAATTCATGTTTGTCAATTTGGATGTTCATTTGATCCAAAGTGAGATCAACTCGATGTTCCTCAAATGTTGAAACAAACGTTGGAGTAAGAATAGCCAACATAATCCAGAGAAGCTTGTGTTCTGAGGATTAGCTCTACCATGCATTCCTATTATTACCTCTGGAAATTCATCTTGTTCGATAAGACTTGGATATTCATCGTCCTTCTAAAGGCGTCTTCAATTATAGGTTTGTGAGTATCTTCATCAATTTGTAAACTCCACACCAACTCCTCATTTTTAAAATCAAAGTTAGTTTGATTTTTGTTCGCTGAATTTTCATTGAACTAATTTGTCAAACCAAGACTGTAGGTATTACTGCACATATGTTCCTCATGCCATCCAGTGAAACATCACTTTTGAAATTTGGACTGTACTTATGTAATTAAGCAAAGGTTTTCTCGTTTGTATAGCTAGGTTGATCATTGAATTGTCCAAATTCTTGTTCATTAATGTTCTTGGTGCGTCTGTCATTTTCAAAGGTGGAACACATATTGTCATACAATGACTTTTGCATGGAGACTTCCTTGTCGAAGCACATTTCCTTGTCACAATGATCATAATTATCGTACAGGGGAGAATAATGCACCATATATGACTTGAATTTGTTGTTTTTCAATTTCAAATAATGGTCTCAATGCCTTCATCATCAAGGGAGTGAGAGAATGTTACTTGAAACTTAATATGCTACTCATGTTCCACCTTTTCCATTGTATCATAAATTGGGCAATCATTAACATACAAAAAATGGGACTTGTGACTGTTAAATTCAATGTCAGAGATCATTTTCTCAACACTCTGGCCAGAAATACTATCCATATTAGAGTTTGAGGCACCTTCTTCAAGACCAGGTTCATCGATGCTTATTGCTTTCCATATTCATTTTCATAAGCATTAGGTTTGTTGTCCGTAAAATCAGAATAGCTAGAAAGTCTCTCTTAGATTTCAGAAAGTCGATCATCAACTTCATCCAAGAATCCCCTAGAAGGCTCACCAGTAGCAAGAAGAAAGGTCTCTATTTTTATTTCATCACATGCATCCATCATAATCATTGATTTGTCTTCATTTTTGTCACAATCATTTTCAATGTTCGATGCAAGAGGTAATCAAAATATGGTTGTTTGACCTTAGGAGTATGTTTAGGATTCAACTTGGTAAAAGCGGCAGCATCTTTATCATTACAAATTTGCTTCTCCACACAAGTCTACTTGTAATCCTTACCAAAAAGCCTCAACCAAGTCTCATCAGTGTTCTCTCGATCCATCCATATAGCAGAGCATTTCTCTTTTCTTTGGGAGTTTGGGCTATGCTTATATTCCATGAAAACCATACTGATCCAAGTAATTTTATAGATCAGCTCTTTCCTGCAGAAACAAGATGTCAAAAACCAACATCATTTATCAAATTCTCTGATTAAATTCTATATCAATTTTGTTTTTCAACTTTGATTTTAAGAGAAGAGGTTTCACAGATCAAGTAAGTCTCAAAGGACTTAAAAAAAAAGCATAATCATAAACATAATTTTAAAAAAATAATAATAATAATAATAATATAACAACAACAACCAAAAAAAAAAAATTTCTGAAGTTATATTACTAGAAGGATACAGTTGCCATGCCTATAAATGTCAAGGCATTGTTACATCACAATAGGTTTCCTTGAACCTATCTATGCAAGTAGTGCAAGTGCATGACATTTAGATTCCTCGTCTAGTTTTTCATAATTTTTAAAGGCAATCACGGTGAGTGGAGCAGTCAATAAACATAGAGTTTGAAATAGGTAAGTGGGGTGTGTTTGGTTTCCATAGACTTGGAATCATCATTTTTCATTACAATTGTCCTATGAGTTATTTAGGTATTTGTGTCTCCTTTGATGTTTTGTTTTTTATCTCTGATTGAGTTGTTTGAATTGCAAACATCATATGAGTTATTTAGGTATTTGTGTCTCCTTTGGTGTTTTGCTTTTGATCTCTGATTGAGTTGTTAGAATTGACTATTTTGTGTATTTACCCCAACCTGCCTATGCAGGTGGGAGAAGTGCATGGGATGTAGTTTCCACAATTGTTATGAGACTCTTCCAAGTTTGAGTCAACCTCAAGCTTGGATTTACTCTTTGAGGAAATCGAAATTCAGTTCACCCAAATCCAACCCCAACTTGAATAATACTTGCAATTTTCACTTGCAAAGATGATTAAGATGTGCAATTCAAACATGAGTCAGATGATTAAGACGTGTCTTCTCGGTGGTTTGTAAAAATAACACACAAAATTGATTTTGTTTGTTTTCATTACATGATTACACATAGGACAACCAATAGGCCTGTCAATTGTCCAGATTCCTTGGCATTTTATAATATGTAGTATCATCTGTGTACATCAAGACAAGTTATTATTGAAATCTATACTATATAGACATTATAACCTTTCATATTAATGAGATATACCTGAAATTTAGCTTTTCATTTTTTTTACATTTTAATTTCCCGTTTAACTTTAGATTCAATATTGAAAATTTCACCAACTCCTTAAGACAATTGGGATGAGATGGTTATAAATAGCTATTGACTCCAAAATTGATAAATGATACTTGCCAGATTTGATTGGACTGGGTACAGGTTCTGGTTCAGACTTGGTTCAGCTCTGTATCCCAAACCCTTAAGCCAGCTGAATCTCTGAAATTTTCTTAAATAAAACTCAGGGAAAAGGCCTGAATAACTTGATTTAAAGGCAAAGCATGACTACTTTAGATGTTCTAGCCTACTTTGACCCCACTTTATGCTCTAGTCTCTAAACTTGAAAAATGTTAATGTTATTGGGATTTATGTATATCTCCTCTTTGAATTGGTAATTTTTGTGTATTTTTCTGTGATTATTCGAGTTTCTGAGTATGTTTATAATGTTAAGCATAATTTTATCACTTTCATATTTCCAAACCCTGCCCTTGATCTTCAGATATTTATTTTAAATCCTGGTATATTTGGAGTCATTTTAGAGCTCTAGTACTGCCCACTGGATGCCTATGGGGTAAACCATCAGTACCTAAGTTCCCAACCACCTAAATTCTGAGGGGATCAACAGGGTTGAACCTGTGATCTCCACAACTTGGGGAGAGATCTTGTGTCTGGCTTGTGACCACTTGAGCTAACCTTTGGGCCTCAGCAAATCCTTATTTACTTGCATGCCCTTTGCTTTTGCAACTTCTTAATGCCTATTTGTCATTTTAGGGTTCTAGTACTGCCCGGTGGATGCCTATTAGTCTATAGTATATCGGCACTGGCTATAAGACCTGTGGCATTGGAATGCTCTCTTTTTTTTAATATAGAGAGCAGGTTGATCAACATCCATACTTCAGTGAACGAGAACTTGAATCATATGAGGTCATTACATTTCAGTTTTGGCATCTGTTCCAACTTAGAAAGCCCAAGAGACCTCTCTGGAATGCTGACATTAATATTCTCTTTTCTAAACCTATTTGGTTTATATGGTGCTCACATTTTTACCTTGGCAGTTTGGAGACTATGTTCTGATTCATGTTTGTTCTTTATAGAACAACTAATATAAGCTTTTGTATTAGAAAATTCAACAAGATTGTGATTTGGGGAGTGGAGATTCACATTTCAATCAATTTTCATGGAGATTACATCAATTTTTTCAGCAAACCCATATGTACTTACATGCCTTTTGTTTTGCAGTTTCTTGATGAATTACAGAGGGATCAATGGCCAGCAGAAGCTAATAGTTGAGCTATGCGTTGTATTGGCATGGCTTTGAGTGTTGCAGCAGGTTTACTGGTGCTTGTGTGCCGGAAACTGGAGCTCTCGGATTCTAGCTCTTGTTGGTGGTCCATCTACGGAGGGTCCATTTGGTAAGATAATTTATCTAACCTGCTGTGCAACTTATATGTGGCACCATACCTTGTGTTCTCTTGAATGTTGTGTCAACAAGCGTTTTAATCTTTTATCAAGCATGTCTACTTTGGTGCTTTAGTAATGTATTCTCTGCAGTCTCTTGTGAACAACATAGGTGATTTCAATAGTTTCTTATATTCAGTGAATTTCTGTTGGGATATATAATGTTTTTTAACAGACAAAACAACTAAGAACATCATCTTTATTGAATCTAGCCATTGAAGTTTTTTTCCCCAGGAAATTCTAGCAGGGAAAGCTAAGCAATGCTTCCCCACATCTGTGGATTGTATCCCTAGTAAATCTGACTGTAGATTGGTGTGCCTAACCCAGGGGATTTGAACTGGGCATCTGCTGGCATGCAACTAGTCAAATACCCAGCAACATGGTGATAATCAGTTGAGCTAACCCCATAGGCTAGCCAATGAAATTATTTATCAAAAAACTTGCAAATATTAAAGTGTACAAGGCAGCTGAAATTTTGTTGGGAACATCTAAGATGTTGCTAGGCATGGAGAAGTCTGTAAGCAAAAAGCTCAAAGATATTAACAAGAATCCTGAATCTGTGTTACAATGGATTGAGGTGGATATTTCAGTCTTAGACTTGATTATGAGAAGGAATACGGGGATAGAGAAGCTGGCCACCATAAAGGAGTTTCCATAAACAACATATGTAATACTTTGGGTCTTCATTTTACATTGTGTGTGTGTGTGTGTCTGCCACTGTGATCATGTGGTGTGTGCATGCTCCTTTTCACTGCTTCCATAAATTTGAAAGTGTCATTTTCAAAATCTGTATTGTCGTCAATTTTGTTGTATATAGACAAGTAGAAATAATATATATATCTTGAATGTCAAAGAATGCAATAAAGTTGCTCCATATCAGTTTGATTGTGTTTCTGACTTTTTGTGGCCTCTGTTATGGCAAGATATTTCGGAGACATGCAATTGGTTGCAGAATGTGTCCTAAGATCTATCTGAGCCTGTCTGTTCCCACAAAGACCTAGACAAGGATGCAGCTCCAAATTATCACAAAGCTATCAAATTTTATGACAGCCTTACAAAACAACTTGTCAGACAGGGTCATGCCCTCGATCTTTTTGCTTGTGCATTGACCAGGTTCGTAGTGTCACGTTTTGTAAGTTCCTTTACACTTCATTTCAATTCAAGATGAAGCTTGTTCATGATTATGATCTGGTTTTCTGTATGTGTATTTTCCTCTATTTGATTGTAATTTTGAACATGCTTTTAAATATTGAAACATTTTTTGTTTTTACAGTATTGAAATATAGTATATACCATGGTTCATGAATTGAAGTTTCATGTGAATAAATGACATATTGTTACAATCATAGTTTAATTTTTTGAGAACCTTTCAGCGAGGAGAATAACTCTCAATGGGCTTCGAGGGCCGGACATTTTGGCTCAAAGTTAAATGCCCAGAAACCCCGATAAGCATGGGACCTCAGTAGGGTTTTATGCAAGCTAATGAAGGCAGGGGAACCCCGGTAATAGGCCCTGGAGGGTTCAAGAAATCGGTTTATGAAAGTTTGAGCTTCTGGCCCTGTACATCAAGGATTGTTTGCTAAAAACACCCTCAAAGCCGGTGAGAAAGACAAGGATCTATACGTGAATTCACAGAATGCAGCTCATTATGACCATTTATTTTTCAATCTCAAAAAATCTTATAAGGCCTGCATATCTACTTTTATATGATAGGTTTTTTATTCATTACTTGCGCTTCAACCTTAAAAAACTTGCAAGACCTGCAAAGCTACTTTCCTCAAAAAACTTACAAAGCCTGCACACCTATTTTGGTATGATAGCGTTTGATTTATTTTATTTTTGGAAAAGTTTTGTGATATTTCGTCATTGTTCAGTGGATTTAGATGGAATGTGATTCAATTGTCTCCAATAGCTAGATTCCAACTTTGCAGCAACTTTAAGACATTGCATTCTAACAAATTGAACTAACCCCCCCAAAAAAACCAATCCTAACTTTGTTTCTAACCTAGTGAACTAAACCCCAAATTTGTTGCTTTCTGTGTAGAAAAGAATGATACCGTCAAATGTAGTAGTGCATGCACACATTAAAACCATAAAAATTCACACAAACATTAACACAAAGGATTATGTGAGTCTATTAAACCCCAACTATCTATATATAATATATGTTAAGTAGAGATCATGTAACAATCCTCAAACAAATATCACAAGCTCTCGCATAATACAATTGCTACACGCTAATCAAGTCCTCGATCTTGAAAATCCATGCACCGATCTCTCGCCACCGCTAGCCCGCCTCTATTGCGCAATCCCCGCCGGGACAGGGCGGTGAATGAACTCGAATCCACTCGGCTTGCACCGCGCAATCCTCATTTGGCATTCCCATCAATGTGTGGTAACAACACCCCACTATAATGCCAACTCGAGAGGTCACACTCGCTTCTTCACCTACCTCTCCACTGGTCTCCACTGAAACTGTCCATGCACTGTAGTTAACCGATGTATTCTTCAGTTGATTAATGAGTTAATAATTAGTGAATTAATTAATAATTAATTCACACCACTCTCACTAGTGTATCAATCAATTAGACTAGATACAACTAGCTCAAATGTGTCTAACTGAGTTAAACTGAACACAACTCCACCAACTACTTCTACAACTCCACCAAACTCTGTCACATGAGTTCTAACTAAAGTCTCCATGCAATAGCTCCACTTAACCCTCAGGAATAGCGTAATTCCTTCTGTCAGCTCCTGTGCCACATCTGTGCACTTAACTGAAGTGCTCCAAGAGAATAAGATAATGTTTATAGTCCAAATATTATTAAGAGCTAATAATATTCGATATATCTATTTTTAGACTGGCAATCTAAAAATAGATTCCGCCCAGTATGTCTAAAAATAGAAGTCCATATATTTTTCCAACTTGACCAACCATCCACAAATAGCATCCTGCAACTCATAGAATATGATCGACATGTCTAAAAATAGACCGTGCACCAAAAATAGCCTGTGGGCCCACTTAGTGAAGGCGACTTCTTTCCACTAAGCTCATCATCTTGTTGCAATCTCAACACTCCTCTCAAAAATATAGATCCTTCACACCGATCCCGCCTCTATGGGGAATTCGAACGTGCTCCTGGCGAGCGCCTTCGTCAGAATATCTGCATCCCGATCCTCCGTAGGAATGTAAGAAAGCAACATGATCTTCTGCTACACACAATCTCTGATATGATGATACCGGATGTCAATATGTTTAGATCTATCATGAAATACTGGATTAACCGAGAGTTTAATGCAACTCTGATTATCACAATATATCACAGTAGGATCTAAGTGTGAACCGAACAACTCAACCAGGATCTTCCTCATCCATATAGCCTCGCATGCCTCCAACCACACACACTTCGCTCCGCCGAACCGAGTTCCACGGATCTCCTTCGTCTCTCGCTATACCAAGAAACCGATGCCTACCCGACATCGAAAATCCTCCAGAAGTGCTCTTTCCGTCCGTTGGGCTCCCTGCCCAATCTGCATCAGTGAAGCCAGAAAGCTTCGCTCCATCCTCCTGTCTGTACCATAGACCATATCCCGATGTGCCTCTAATATAGCGCAATACATGCTTTCCCGCCTTCCAAAAGAGCTTGGTAGGCTTAACCATAGCTTGCGAAAGCTGGTTAACTGCATAGCATATATCGAGTCGTGTATTGAATGTTTGCAAGCTACGAACCAACCAACTCGTCGATAAACAAGCAAGTATCCACTACCTCTCGCTGATGTAGCATCCTCTCCCGGGCATACTTTCCTTGAGACACAAACAGTCCATCACTACGCTACCAAATTTCCAATCCCGAGAAATAATGAAGGAGGCCCAATTCCTTCATCTCAAACTTTTTTGCAAGATCAGCCTTGCATGAGAGTATCAACTGTTCATCACCGGTCAGTATCAAATCATCTACATAAAGTACAATTATTAGCAACTTACCCTTAACCACTATCTGGTACAGGTTGGGATCCGCCTCGCTCTTGGTAAAACCAAGTCCGGTAAAATAACTGTCGATTCGTGTGTACCAAGCACGAGGTGCTTGTTTCAACCCATACAACACTCTTTTGAGCCTGCACACATGCGACTCACTGTTGAAGATCTCGAAACCTTACCGAAGATATCAAAACCTTTAGGAATCAAAACCTTTAGGTGCTCTATGTACACCTCCTCCTCAATGACTGATTGGAGGGAACTAATCTTCATTGTCATCTGATGAATGTGCCAACCCATCCGCGCCGAGAGCTAGGATGCTACGTATGGAATAATACCGATAATACCTGCGATGAAAATTTTTCTTCATAGTCGATCCCTCAATCTAAGGCGAGGAAGCCTCGGGCAACAAATCTTGCCTTGTACTTCTTGACGCTCCCGTCAGCTGCTTGCTTCACTTTGTAGATCCATCTCAAACCTACCACTGATTTCCCTTCCGGCCTTGGGACAATCTCCCATGCATTGTTTCTGACAATCGAATCATACTCTTCCACCATGGCATCTACCCATGCGAGATCCTCAACAGCTTCCTCGAAAGAGGATGGCTCTCTCACGATACACTTGCTCATTTGAGCCATGTATCCAAAGATATCGGCCAAGTGAATGTTCCCGTTTGCGCCGTGATGTAGGTGCTCCTACAATCTTCTACATCAAGATTCGCCGCCGCCTTCGTAGTGTCTCTTCGCCTGATGGTTGGCGCTGCCTGAGTGGTTTCTTCCACTCCATGAACCTCATCTTGTGGCTGATCCACATCCTGAGACTCATCCTTAGGAACTAATAGCTCCTCATCTGCATGCAAGTGTGGCTCCATCTCAAGTGAACACTTCATGGCTTTCTCCTCATGAAATTTGATATCCCGTCGCACAACAGTCTTGCGACTGTCTGGAAAATACACACGATAGTTGTGGGGCGTATCAGTGTACCCCACAAATATCCCAACCTCCGCAGTCGGCTCCAGCTTCTTCCTGGCATCCTTCATCACATGAATGTAAATAGGTGAACCAAAAATCCTCAAATGGGAAATATCAGGCCTCTTACCAGAAAACGCCTCCTCGGGTGTACTCATGCCAAGTATCCTGTGAGGACAACGGTTCTACACATATACCGCAGTATTGCATGCCTTAGCCCACAAGTGTATGGGTAGGCCCTGATCATGCAACATCACCCGTGCAGCACCCACGATCGTTCTGTTCTTCCGCTCAGCAACCCCGTTCTGCTGTGGGTTATGAGGTGCTATGAGCTCTCTTCGAATTCCTTTTGCACTGCAAAAGTCCTTGAATTCGCCAGAGATGAATTCACCACCATTGTCGCTCCTAAGAGCCTTCACCTGCTTCCCCGATTCTTTCTCAACCAGTGCCTTGAACTCACAGAACTTTGAGTATGTCTCACTCTTCTTTTGCATGAAGAAGATCCAAAAATTATGAGAAAAATCATCAACAAATATCACATAATACTTGTGCTTTGCTGTCGAAGCTACTAAGAAAGGTCCACACACGTCTGTGTGAATTCTCTCAAGGATCGTCGTGGCGCGACTATCCTTCTCGTGAAAGGTGGCTTTCACAAATTTTCCCAAAGTACATCCCTTGCACTGATCTGACTGCGGAAGTGTACCTTTGGGAAGCCCGGTAGAAATCTGCTGCAAAATTTTCAAATAACCATGGTGAAGATGGCCCAATCTCCTGTGCCATAGCTCGCCCTCATCCCGGCTCACCACTCCTTCTGCCTTGCCTACCATTGCTGCGCAGCCATCTACCTGTAACTAATAAAGGTTCTTAACTTGAACCCCTATCCTCCGGGTTTCACCAGTTGCCTTACTGCGCAGGAAAGCCTTTCCCTCGCTAAAGACAACATCATATCCCTTGTCTTCCAACATAGCCACAGAGATAAGATTCTTCTTCAATCCTGGAACATGCATCACTTCCTTCAATACGAAGGGTTTACCAGACTCCCTCTCAAAGGAAATGGTACCGATACCGGCCGCACTATATCTACCATCATCGGCCATCTCGATGTGCACTCCAAGATCTTTCTCATCCAGATCAGTGAATAAATATTTGTCTCTGGTCATATGAAAAGACGCACCACTGTCAAGAGACCACACTTAACCCATCATAATTGATACCAAGCATGCGATTAGAGAAAAATATAGCTCAAACTACGAGGTTAAGGCCTCTCTAGCTGCAGATCCAGCAGACTGCCTATTTTTCTTCTTCTATGGACAATTAGTGGCATAATGTCTGTGTTGGTGAGAGTGAAAGCACTTCACCTTGGACATGTCCCGCTTCTTGCCTTTCGCACCAGATTGAGAAGAATTGTTCTTTCCCTTCTCCTTCCTTGCTTTGGTAGCCAAAGCACAATCCTCTTCATCAGATGCCTTTGATGAAGATCCATCCCTGGTACTCCGCCTTATCTCCTCTTGTACAAGATCCGACCAAAGTCGCTCCCATCCTGGCAATTTTTCCTGACCATTGACAGAGTCCTGATAGGAGTGCCAACTCTTCGAAAGCCCAAGGAGAGCCAAGCTCACCAGTTCCTCATCATCCACAATAACCCCCACACTTCCCAGCTCATCCCTGCACTAGAAAAACTTTGTGAGGTACTTGGGTATACTTTCGCCCTTCTCCATTTTTATTTTTCTGAGTTTATCCTTGAGCGCCAACTTCCTCTGGTCGCTCTTGCTTTGGAACAAGTCTATCAAAGCTTTCCACATCAAGAATGGAGAAGCTTTACCATGAAGGCTAGACACTATGTGATCCTTCACACCTTCCAATAGAAACCTTCGATATTTTGCTGTCTTCTTTTGCCATGCGTCAAGTACGGTAGCATCGCTAGAAGCAGGTTTTGGAATTTCTGCATCTATGAACTACTTCAACGCATTATCCTCCAGCACCACCTCCATCCTATCCTTCCATGCAATATAATTCAAGCTGCCTTCAAGGGCATACTCCAATCGCAATTCGTTGAAAGACATCTCGACTTCGACACCAAGAAAACACTACTGCAAATTCGAATTCCACCAGCACAAAACTCAACCGCTTCAATGCTTTGCAATTGCTCCAATGATCAATATTGCTCTGATACCATGTAGAAATTATATAACTAATGTGTTATACATCCAAGATTCTCCTGATCACACACTATTTGACTTCATGCATAATATAGAATCTCTTCTACTATTGATCATTACTTGCGGAAATTAAATCAATTGCATGCACACATTGAAACCATAAAAATTCACACATATGAACACAGTGTTTTAACGGGAAAGCCTGAAGCTAAAAACCCCAACTATCTATATATAATATATGTCATAGAGATCATGTAACAATCCTCATACAAAGCTTCTCACAAGCTCTCAGTACAATACAATCGCTACACACTAATCAGGTCCTGATCTAGCAAATCCATGCACCGATCTCTGCCACCTGCTAGCCTGCCTCTACTGTGCAATCCCTGCTGAAGAATGGCTCTGAATGAACTCGAATCCACCTGGCTTGCACTGCACAATCCTCATTGGCATCTCCATCAATGTGTGGTGCAAACTCATGCAACACTATAGTCACAACTGATAGTCACACTTGCTCTTTCACCTACCTCTCCACTGGTCTCCACTGAAACTGTCCATGCACTGTAGTTAACTGCTGTATTCTTAAGTTGATTAATGAGTTAATATTTAGTGAATTAATTATTAATTAATTCACACCACTCTCACTAGTGTATCAATCAGTTAGACTAGATACAACTAGCTCAACTGTGTCTAACTGAGTTAAACTGAACACAACTCCACCAACTACCTCAATAACTCCACCAAACTCTGTCACATGAGATCTAACTAAAGTCTCCATGCAATAGCTCCACTTAACCCTCGGGAATAGCGTAATTCCTTCTGTCAGCTCCTGTGCCACATCTGTGCACTTAAATGAAGTGCTCCAAGAGAATAAGATAATGTTTATAGTCCAAATATTATTAAGAGCTAATAATATTCGACATATCTATTTTTAGACTAGTAATCTAAAAATAGATTCCGCCCAATATGTCTAAAAATAGAAGTCCATCTATTTTTTCCGACTTGACATCCCAGATCATACAGCATCCGCAACTCAGAAGATTCTCGACATTTCTGAAAATAGACCTATACCAAAATAGGCTCATAGCCCACTTAGTGAAGGAGATTTCTTTTGCACTAAGCTCATCATCTTATTGCAATATCAACAAAGTTGAATGAGATGTTGTACCACTTGATATTTCAGGAATTGTTTTGGGTAGCCCTTACCTCTATGATAGAAAATCCATCTTCTATCGCCATGAAAACAAGTACCACTTGTTCAGATTTGGTGTGGATTATACTGTGAGAGCTCATCGCAGGAAACTAAATCTTTCATTAGTTAATGCAGGAAAAACGAAAATAATAGTGAATTCAATCAAGAATTTGGTGCTTCTTATGATTAAACCAAAGAATGATTTTGATTATGAAGCATTCCAAGGTTGTGATCCAAAGTCAAATCTGATTTTATTGAAGTGGTTAATCAAAAAATTTAGATGTTTCAGGAACCAAAGGGATTACCTCCCAAGAGGGGAATTCAGCATGAAATACAATTGCAGAAATATTGTCCTTTTCCTAACATTGGCATAAATAGGATGTCGGTGATGGAGAGTGTTGAAATCAAAAAGAAAATTCAAGATTAATTGGACAAAGGGATCATTCGACCAAGTACTTCGCCATGCGGGTCACCTATATTTTTGGTGCCAAAGAAGGATGAACATGGCGCATATGTGTATATTTCCGTGCATTGAAAAAAATTATGGTAAAGAACTGTTATCCACTTCCAAGAATAGATGATTTACTTGATCAATTAAAATATGCAAATTATTTTACTAATTTGGACTTAAGGAGTGGTTACCATCAAATTAGAATTGTTGAAGGTGACATTTGGAAGAAAACATTTAAGACAAAATAAGGTTTGTTTGAATGGCTAATTATGCCTTTTGGTTTATGTAATGCTCCTACTACCTTCATGTGTGTGATGAATGATGTGTTGAGGCTATTTCTTGATGAGTTTTTCATAGTCTACTTAGATGATATATTGATTTTCAGTAAATCACTTGATGAACATGTCATGCATGTAAGAAAATTACTTGATGTCTTAAGGAAAGAACAGTTGTTTTTGAAGATGTCAAAATGTGAGTTTGGTAAAACCTCTATGGTGTACTTGGGGCATATTGTTGGAGGGGGTGAGTTGAAGATAGACCCCTCTAAGGTTGAGGTCATTATGAATTGGTCAACGCCCAAGACATTCATTGAGGTAAGAAGCTTTTTGGGAGAATCCCAATATTGGAGGAAGTTTATTGCTAACTTCTCTTCTATTACAGCTCCATTGCATTCATTGACTAGTGTCAAAAAGGTCTTCCAATGGGGAGGCAAGCAGCAAAAAGAATTCGATGCTTTGAAAGGAAAGATCAGTTCAGCCCCAATACTTGCACTATCAGACTTGAGACAACCCTTTGAGATTCAAACTGATGCAAGAAACTATGCCATGTGTTACCAATTCGAAATGTCATATTTTCATCCACCTTTCCCTTCACTATTCCTTACATTTCATCATCCCATTAACCCTTCATCATATCATTTTCATAAATACATTTGGGTTTCACCTTCTTATTTTCCACTTTATTCATTTTTGTATTATAAGTGAATTTATGATTAAATATTAGAAAATATACATGTTTTTATATATATCTCAAGAATATGTGAGCTTTGTAATGTGTAGGAGATATGTGAAGGATTAATTCCAAGAGACTTCTCAAATATCTTCTCCACCATATTAAGGAGATAATTATGCAAGCCTATTCCTAAGGAGAAGATCATGGAGGATTTGGTTGGCATATCTTATCCAAGATATGTGAGAGATGTGTGGAGGATTCAAAGGGATCATATTTTGTAATAATGGGAAAGTAGTTGAGAGTGCTTGAGAGAATAGTGGATATGTCATTATGAGATGGTTATATTCTTCATGTATATAAGAGAGTGCTCTCTCTTCATTTTTTTTTTTTTTTAAAAAAACATTTGGTGAATAAATTCCGTTGAATAAAAACAAACTGGCTTTTAAGATTCAAAACACCGCCGAACCGTGTCTCGCTGGTAAATTGATCGGGGTATATGCACATACTTCAGTGGTAATCTCAGTGCTACAATTAGATGATAAAACCTGCAAACACAATCAAATCTAAAATTCCCGAGGTGCATCGTTTTGCTTGGGGCCAATAAAAGAACTGTGAATTTCGTTGGAATGTACGCGAACTTGTGTTCATAAACCTGCAACTAGCAACAACAAACCAAAATGATGAGCAACAAATGGCTGGTGGCTTTGACAAACTCACATTGGATAGTCTATATGAAGATGCAATGGTTCGGAAAACTGCATATAATCGACAAGGTGGAACTATGAAGCTAGAGGGGTCATCTCTGTTTCAAGTAACTTGGTTCCAGGTTTGATGCACGATCTTATGTTCAATGGGAAGGATGAAGCTCTGAACAAAATGGTGTTACCTTTGATGGACTGGCTCTTTTGTGAGCCTAATCCGATTGCTCTTAATACAACTTTGGCACAACTTGGTGTAATAAGGCCTATATTTAGGTTACCCTACGCCCCTCTTCCTATTGAGAAAAGGATCCAATTTTGTAATATTTTTCGAGATTTTGGCCGCATCCTCTATCCCTGGCCAGTGTATCGTTGAAAATATGCCCTCCGCCATCGCAACTCCCTCAGCAACGCCCACAAAATCCTCCAAAACATAAATTAAAAATCCTTCTCTTTGTCCAGAAAATTAGGAAACGATAATACAAATTCCAATTTTGCAGGAACAAATCACTGCACGATAAGTCAAATCGGATTTTTCTATCACTAAATCAAATATCGAGGAGGCAGTTTTATAGTAATATCCGGGGAATTCTTGGTTAGAATGGTGATGAACTCCAGCTTTGCGTTTAATAGAGGAGACCCCCACAGAGTGAAGACGAGTCATTTTGTTCTATGCAAGCGTTGAACCAGTTAGAAGGTTTTACTTGCAATGAAGTAGAAGGTGCCATGTATGTCTTCCCTCGCATTCACCTACCACACAAAAAGCAATCAAAACTCCAGTGCGTACCTAACCCTGAAACTTGAATTAAGGAGGATCAGTGATTTTATTGTTGTTTTTATAGAGGGAATTCGGTGATCGAATATTATTAACAAAAATGAGTAAAATGGAGGCCTACCACTGTGGTGTTGGAGATCTGTGGAAACGCCAGACCGATGAAACAAATCTGAGAACCTTCGCTGACCACATGGGTGGTTGCCAGGATCTTATTCAGCGGCTTGAGCTCTCTGTCAAGCTGGGAAAACACAAGGGATGTGTAAATACTGTACATTTTAATCCAACTGGTGACCTGCTTGTGTCAGATTCTGATGACAAGGAAATTATAATTTGGGATTGGGCTACTAATATTAAGAAACTATATTTTCATTCTGGACATACAAACAATGTATTTCAGGCTAGAATTATGCCTTTCACAGATGATTGTTCTACTGTAAACTGTGTTGTAGATGGACAGGTAAGGCTTAGTCAACTTCAGGATCCTTGCTATCCTGTCATCTTCCCCAGCACAAATGTATTTTGGAATTGTCAATTTACTGTGCATGAGCTTCATTGCGTTTGTGAAAACAAATGGGTGGTCTAAGTATTGATGAAGGTGACATCATAATACGCAGTTGATATTCAGAAAGCATGGCCTTTGTTGATTATATCATTATATCTTTTAAGTTCAGGAAAATTCGTCAGAATGACTACAATGGAGAAATGTCAATGGATAATCAGGAGCGTACATTGCGATGAAAACAGGCCAATTCGTACCTCGAATGCTATGAAGGGATGAATCTTTTTGTTCATTAAATGAGGTATGGATTTTTACATAAAAAATTTATAAGACCTTTCTATGTTAGTTTGGTGTTAAAAATAAAAATTGTTTTTTGTTATTAAAAAAAACAACAAAACCTTGATGAATTTGTTGATGAGTTTGAATAATTTAATTAGGGTTAGTTTCTTTTATTATTTTCATTATTAGTTTTGTTTTTAATAAATAAATAAATAAAGAATCGACATAAATAATAAATTAAAAACTTTTGTTTTTTAATTTGTTATTTATTAAAAAAATGATAAAAAATAAATAAATTTTCTTTTTAATTTGTTGTTTAATTCAACACCAAACATAAACTAACTACTTGTTCCCTAACAAATACAAAAGCCTTTTCAAATGTTTTAAATTAATTTTCCTGCAAACCAATAAAAACATTTTGAAAAAGTATTGCACAATCAATGAGTACATTGCATGAGGACATGCAATATTTCTAGTTGGGGGGAAATAAAAGTATGTTGGATTTTATCATTTATTTTAAAGTGAATTTGTGGGAAACTGTTAGGATGCATATACTAACAAGTGAAATGAGATTGGTGTTATGTGTAGGTCAACAAGAAGCTTATGCATAAAGCTCAACATTACAATGCGACACCCTTTTCATCCACAATTAGTGTAACTTCGAAAAATAATTAAAAAAAAAATGGACATTTCATAAATTCTTGAAAATGAGCTAATTTGTTTTTGAGTCAGTTCATACAGGAATGATCGATGGAGATGGCACACAAAGGTGACAATTTTTATGCAGGAATGGTGCTAAGCTTTTCAGATTTGAAGACAATCTAATGCAAAAGTGATTTTTCGAAATCACAATGAAACATGCATCATTGGACACTTGAAGGAACTAATTCTTCACTGGACATATGATGACATTTTCCACTACACAAAAATCCTTTTGTGTCATGATTAATCACCTTTTTCCTTCCAAACGCCTAGACCATCCTTGTGTCGAAGCCCATTTTCCATTACCTTATCTTTCACGACTTCATGCACGCCTATTTTTCTGAATCGCATACATTCCTTTATCCTTTTCAGTTTATTTGCCTTCTAGTTTGCCTTCTAAATAAAAATTATTCCCTTTCCATGATTACATTTCCTTGTTTTCCTCGCCATACTGATCCACACTGCTTGCCCGTGAGTTCTTTCCATTTATAGTCCTACCAAATCTCTTTGTACAAACTCGCGTTGACTGATGTGGGATTCCTTAAGGCCCACCTTTCAACAAGTCTTGCCCCATCGACCTCAGCACCTTATCTGGGAAATAGACTAGAGTTCCTTATGGGTACCTTGAGACTTGCATGCCTTAATGGCAAGTTCTCTCGCTGACAATCATGGGAATACATCAATGTCCCTTGATCATCAGATCTTGCAAATGGCTCGACGTCAACCCCTCTATTCGCATTTCGCAAGATGTACTCGGGTACCTTGGCACTCATTGACATCAATGGTGAGTTTGCCTCGCATTGGTTAATGGCATGCATCAATGGCCGGTAATCCAATGATTTCTCTTCATGCTCGACATCAACACATTCTTTCGCATGATTAGACTTGTACCATCAATTTTGTAGCAGACGAAGACTATACACTTTTTCACGACTCCCTCAGCAGTTACCGCAGCATGAATTCTGATCTATGAGAGTACCACAGTTCCACTTTCAGCCCTTATCTTTTCCATGATTCAACATCAGCAGTTCAGATTCCTTCATTTCCCAGGTTCCAGTTACAGCGACATCAGCATTCACAGTTACATTTTCATGATCCTGCTGCAGTCAAACTTTCTATGTTCGAGCAGTTACATCAGTTGCAGTTACAGCAGTTGCAGCCACAATCACATATTCTCTGATCTAGCAGTTACAGCAGTTACAGCTACGATACCAACCACGTTTTCATGATTCAGCAGCAGCAGCAGCTACATTCCTATTGCATAGTTCATCATTCTTGGGTAAGTGGAAGTATGTTGTTTTCTAATCTTTAATCATGCAATTCCTTATATGCTGACTTGAATATTTTGGAAAATTCCCTCATCATGCTCCATTTCCTTTCATGACCCATGCCAAGTTGCATGAGGACATGCAACCAATTCAGTTGGGGGGGGGGACTATATTCACTACATATTCACTACCATGATTCCATTTCTCCACCACTATCACTCCATTTTTTTCTTATTTACCATTCACCAACATTTCTTTTCCAACGATACTTTGTTGCACTTTGCTTCATACGCATTAATATACATATTGGCATGCTTCATGAATATTACAAAAGGGCTTTCTTATGCACATTGATAGCTTATGATTTCCAGTGAGTGTTTACATTATTATTGCAGCAAGAGAACAGAAAACGAAATGAATGTTGTTAACACAAGAACCAACATTCTTTGTATTCATGGTTGTCACACAAGAACCAACCATAAGAAAATGTAAGTTGTTACTCATGTCTTTCACATATCCTGGAAACATTCATTATTAAAAATACATCATCATGTAAAGCCAAAGTTCAGATGCCAAATGTTCTTAAAGAGATCCATGCATGGTTGCATGAGGACATGCAACAAGTTCAGTTGGGGAGGATGTTGGGACTCAAAAATGTCATATTTTTATCCACCTTTCCCTTCACTATTCCTTACATTTCATCATCCCATTAACCTTTCATTACATCATTTTCATAAATACATTTGGGTTTCACCTTCTTATTTTCCACTTTATTCATTTTTGCATTATAAGTGAATTTATGATTAAATATTAGAAAATATACATGTTTTTATATATATCTCAAGAATGTGTGAGGTTTGTAATGTGTAGGAGATATGTGAAGGATTAATTCCAAGAGACTTCTCAAATATCTCATCCACCATATTAAGGAGATAATTATTCAAGCCTATTCCTAAAGAGAACATCATGGAGGATTTGGTTGGCATATCTTATCCAAGATATGTGAGAGATGTGTGGAGGATTCAAAGGGATCATATCTTGTAATAATGGGAAAGTAGTTGAGAGTGCTTGAGAGAATAGTGGATATGTCATTATGAGATGGTTATCTTCTTCATGTATATAAGAGAGTGCTCTCTCTTCATTTTCATAAGTTTTTGAGTTTGGAGAGATAGTCTTGTAATTAGGAGAAGGGGATTCTTAGCTTTGATTCATATTCTTTTATTGTTACGCTTTCATGATTTGTCATTTGATTCTTGTAATGTAATTTGAGATAGCTTTATTGTTGTGAGCTCACATATGTTGTTTGTCATTCAACTCTTCACATGTTGTATTGCTTTTCCCTTATGCAATTTCTTGCTTTCCTAGTTAGTGTTTCAATGCCTTCCTAGATTAATTTGATTTCAGTAATTTAGATTAAATTAGTTCCACTTCGGTCCTGCATATATAGTGCATGTGCCTCGTAAGCATACGAATCTCGGATTGACAAATTAAACAAATTAAATAAAGGCGTTCACCTGAACAATTAAACTAACATATTTCACCCAACACCATGGGCGCAAATTTTATGCAACATGGT
>CM076576.1:788597097-788743530 GCA_034641835.2 Pinus albicaulis
AGAAACCCGGTCAAGAAGGTGCAATTGCTCATGAAGGTCTCATATGAGCTTCTTGGCTGCTGTGTTAGAGACCAACTTCTCACATCCTCTACCTCAGTCCCTTATAGTTCTACAATGTTCAAACTGTGTGGCTAGGTTTGCAACCTAGGTTAATATGGCAATGATTCCTCCATTTTTTTTATCGGGGTTCTAGTCTCACAAATGACAACACATTCAATACTACCCCGTACATATAGTATACCCTTGTGTGACCAAAGGACAGGTATATATGTATACTCTTGTGTGACCACAGGACAGGTATATACATAGTAAACTCGCCAATTCTGTCCACCGAAATGTCAGGGACAAAATCATTTTTAGCCACTGTCAGTATGGCATGCCTACAGATGGAAGCATGTCTAATGACCTGGTATTAAGGAGACCTGCTTCTTGTCTACTGTCTCCTAAGAACCATACCATCCACTAATTGTGTAGATCATTTAGTGAGGTGGCCATGTAGCAGAGTTTAAGACTACAGAATTTCATGCCTAACATATAGCATTGTTCATGGCTGCAATCACAGATGTAGTGGTTAAACATACAGCAAGATCTATGTCATACAATTTTGGCAGCACTTGCCATTTTGGATCCTTGAATTTGTAGTGAACTGTCTTGAATTCTTCCTAACGTACAACATTGTTCATGGCTGCAATCTCAGATGTAGTGGCTAAACATACAACAAGATCTATGTCATGCAATTTTTTCAGAACTTGCAATTTTGGATCCTTGAGTCTTAAATGATTTCTGGGCGTCACATTTTTTTAAGACACCTCAGGATGGACACATGGATAGGTTTCATGATTTTCCTCCAGCTAGCTTGTGAAACCAGTCCCAATGTTCAGGCCATGGATTCCAGAGGTCTGCTCCACCTCCACCCTGCATATTGTTGTTTGGTTGTAGACTGATACAGGGGTTCCAGAGGTAGGTTTTTCTTTTTCCTCAACTGATCAGTCCATGAGGGGCTCCAGAGATGTACATCTCCACCCACTAGTTAGTAAGGGATTCCAGATATGTACATCTCCAGTCGTTGGTCAGCAAGGGCCTCCAGAGATATACACTTCTACACACTGATCAGTAAGGGACTCCAGAGATAAACATCTCCACCCTTTAGACAACAAGGGATTCCAGAGATAGAGTCTCCACCCTTACTTTACTCAGGGTTTCCAGAGACTTTTCTCCACCCTGAAATTGCTTCAACAACTTCTGCCAATGCTGGGTATACAGAGCATTCTAATGCTGAGTTTTTCAAAGGAACTAGGTTAAGAGAACCTCCAACAATGGCATCCAGCATTAAAGGACCTCTACCCTCGAATTCGGCCACTATTATAGAGAGAGTTCACCTTCCTGTAGTAAGTGAGCATTACATGAACCTACATTGATACGATACAGTCTACATGGTCTATCAAAGGAGGGATTCCAAAGATGGAGGATTTCCACACTCGAGTTTGGCCAATATTCTTATTTACAAAATTGTGAAATCGCATTCTGGTAGGATTATCTTATTTCTGGGTAGTGGCGAGTAATAGTGTAGATGCACCTACCCTGGTATCATACAAACTACAGGATCTTTCCCTTGGAAGATGAGGTCAATCAGATAGGCAAATTAGTCAAATATGGGCTCGGGGTTGAGGCTGGTCTTAATTTCTAAGTACCTCTTAGCTCATTCAATGTCAATCCAACAATCTGCTAGTAAGACGCTTGCATCTAGGCACGGAGTCATTCACAACATACTATAATACTAATATTTGGGCATATTTGGGCATCAAGTATAAATGAAGAAGTGAGAGCCTAATCTATGAGCTTCCATAGGTTACCGTTACTAACTTGTGGTGTTGCAGGTCCTACAGCCCTCGTGATGCCGTTCCCGCAGTTCGAGATACTCTTGATTCTCCTTCCTCTACAACCAACTCCCAAACTTTCGCTCCTCAGATGCTAACCTCCTCTCTGTATCCCCAAAGTTTTTTGTCTTCCTTAATGCACTCTTGCTATTGCTCCTTCTCTTTCACCATGTCTCTCCTAGTCCTAACTTGCTTTTCTACTGCCACCCCCCACCTATGGTTAGTTAGGGCTTGTCTAATGTCTCCTCGATTTTTTTGCCATTTGGCCATTCTTCACTCCTAGTCTGCCATTTGCCACCTTCTCAGGCCCCATTCTAGAATCGACAAGGCATGCCGAATTATCCTCTCTTCCATGTGCTCGAAAACCTGTAAATGTCTCCTTTCGCTCTCCATCCTCCATCCTCTCTCGAAGTGTTTGAGCGCAGTCAAAGATCGTCCCCTCCTCATACCTTCTCTATGCTACTGTATATGATTGATGCTCTTTATTTTATTATGATCTAGGTTTCAATGAATTTCGAAAGTATTGATTAGGTCCATGGTATATGTTCATATGAGCTCTTCACTATTACGTGTTTGAGCGCAGTCAAAGATCGTCCCCTCCTCATACCTTCTCTATGCTATTGTATATACTTGATGCTCTTTATTTTATTATGATCTAGGTTTCAATGAATTTCGAAAGTATTGATTAGGTCCATGGTATATGTTCATATGAGCTCTTCACTATTACCCCCATTAGCATTTGAGTGTCACCATATTTCATAAGTTTAACCATTAGGCCTTACAAACCTTATAAACACAACCATTATAAATAAAACACTTAGAACACATCACTTGTTACCCTTGTTTCTTTAGCGACACGATATCCCAAGCTATAAGAATGCCAATGCTTATGAATATAGGAATTTAGTATATCCCTGTATTCAAGTAATGCGGTATTTGGCACGTACTCATTTATAACAAATCTTAATATTTGATAAAAGAATTGACTTGTGGCACTTAAGTACATATATCAAACATAGATAAGGATTACTAAGGGAAATATTTACATTAACCATACAAGTGTAAGGTGATATTTACATTATATACATGACTGGACCCTAACTAAGACAATATCCACCTGCTTGCAAGATGACCGAGGTCACTACACAATATCTACATATTTTGCAAGATAATCGAGGTTATTACACTATCCAAGCTCTGTCATCCAGATTCCACTCAAGAATCCTTTGTTGTCTTCCTTTGTTGTCTATCACCTCTTGTACAACGTACACTCAGCACTGTATAGACCCTCGCCCAGTCTGTCGCATCCGTCGCTTCCCTTATTCAACACTGCATATACTATATAGTAAACCCTCGCCTCGTTAGTAGATGTAAGATCTTCACTCGATATAGAGAAGAGAGGGGATCACAACAACAATGGAAATGGTGGTGATATTGATGGTTTTGATTATGAGATGCAACAAGACAGGCTATAGCATATGACCCATCACTCATAAGATCCTTCAATTAATCTACCCTATTTTGTGTTGTCTTTTGGCTATCATGTTTATGGTATCATTGTATTTATTTAATACATTTTTTGGCAATGAATGAAAAATGGTTGTTCTGACTCCTGAGTTCTTTTTCCTGTTATTGTGTGTGTATGATCTATACTTTATTGGTAATCTTATATCTGAATGTTCAAAATATTTACATCTTAATATTTTATTTCTCTAATTTTAATGCACACACTTACACACAATCTGAATGGGCTTAACAGTTAAGTACATGTTCTCTTTGGAGGTCACAGGTTCGAATCTGGACAAGTGTAGGGTGTGTAGCGTGTACACCTCCATAGACTAAACGGTCAAATTACTTCACAGAGGGGGTGCCTTGTCCCACAAACAAGGGAATCTTATATGTCAATTTGGTGTCGGGCTATGGACTTAGATTATTATTATACAGTACATGTTCTCTTTGGAGGTCACAGGTTCGAATCTGGACAAGTGTAGGGTGTGTAGCGTGTACACCTCCATAGACTAAACGGTCAAATTACTTCACAGAGGGGGTGCCTTGTCCCACAAACAAGGGAATCTTATATGTCAATTTGGTGTCGGGCTATGGACTTAGATTATTATTATACAGTATTATATTCTCATTGATTATTACTACATAGTATACAGTATTATTTTCTCTTTGTCTTGTGTTTGGGGGTATACGTGTCAGTGGTGGACACTCTAATCCTCATGTCCCAGTTTCAGGTGGCTTGATTTGGTCTATATATGCTAAAGTGCTCAGTTTCTGGTTTTGAAAATGTCTGTTCGATTGTTTTCCAAGATTATGTTGTACTGGTTAGTGCAGCTAGAAATGAGCATAATACATGTGTTCAATTCTAAAATTGTTTCTTTATGGCTGAGATGAATATGTTTGTAGGAAGTTATCAGTACCTGTTTAATGATAGTTTTTATCAAAATTCTGCATTTTAGTTTGGCGCTACTGAAATGAAAGTAGCAGTTGAAATAAAAAGTGGCCTTGTTGTGTTAACAGAAAGCTTTCACCATTCTGTGTTCAAGGACTCTTTCAAACGTATTTTTGAGGCTGGAAATCAATCCCTTGGTCTTTACTTCAACTAAGTACCAGAGGCATTTTAGGATGGATATGATATCATCTACTGTACATTTCATCCTATCCTACATAGGCACACATCGTTCTTTTTATAAGGACATTTTTCTCTAATGGTGACAGGTTTTTCTTTTCCTTTTAATGTCATTTTAAAAAAGGGAAGATAGATGGTTATTCCAAAGCCATTGCCCACCTTATTTTTCTTTTAGCCTTATGAACTTTGAAGTTTCCTACCATGAGTTGTGCTCAATTCATTATGAGCAGCAAAAGGATGATCACTCACATCTTGAACATGTCCAATTCTAAACTAAAATTGATAGTTATATGTTTTCCTCGATCGACCTCAAAACAAAGTTGGATTAAGCTAAACCTTATTGGTCTAGCTGTTAGGATGGGTACCCTATAGATCTGCAGATCTCATTTTGTTTTCTCTCTCAAAATTGCTATTTACACAGCCCCATATTTATTTTATTTTTGTGTTTTGATGGTTGACTCTTTATATGTAGTTTGAGTCTTTAACATCTTCTTGAATTGGTCATGTATCTACACTTGTAAGTATCTGTGCTCTATCGTGGTAGTTGCAATCATCTGATGTTTTCCTTCCCTGAAGTGGAGGGTTATTTCGTGAAATTCACATATCAATATAGTGTCTGATAGTTCTGCAAAAGTGGTTGGAGCCTGGTGATTTGCATGTACAAAGGCGGGGCAAGATGTCTTCCACTGCCCTCTGTCTATCCTATATTGTGTTTCTATTAACCTTTTTTTCCTTTTTTGTCTGGGAAGAAAGAGCTTGCAAAGGAACAATGCAATACAACTGTGATTGTACACATAAAATAGCAAGGTTGTTGGTGATCAGGTCCTTCAAAAATAAGGTGGCTGGCTGGTTAAATAATGTATTACAAGATGTATTATAGAAAGACATGTTTATGTATTGAATCCTATTTAATTAAACATACCTCTATATCTCAAGTTGTTTATAGTGGTACTAAAAACACTCAATGAAGTTTTGTTAGGAGTCTCCTAATGTTAAATAGTGTTGTTCGTTGCCTTAAGGTTGAGGATCTTAATTAGTGTTATTGATCCACATCAGCTATCAGTTAGTTATGGAAGTGGTTAAATAACTTATTACATTAGCTATATGTGCACTTGTTGCTTCTCTTTTTCTTTTACAATAAATTGTGTAGCTAGTACTGATAAACCACAAACCAGTATTAGCAAGAACTTGTGACTTGGCAAGGACCAAGATGTCTGGGGACAGTCTCATTTGGGGGTCCCACTCCAGGGGGATGCCAACCCTTAGAGCCTCATTGTAGTGGGCCAATATTAATCATTCAGCATGTACAAGCTCTACCCTTCTCTGGTTTTGAACCCCTGATCTCCAAGGAAGAGACATGTTCTGTAGATCTCGACTCTCAACCTTCAATGATCGTAATTATCATATAGGGCAGTCCTGAGATCATATGGACTCAACCTTTGTTTTTAGCCAATTTTGATAAGAGAATATATCAAATCAGGGATTAAATGGAGATGAAGATGCTTCAGTGAAATTATAAAATCATTTCAGATAGTAAAAATTGCTTGAAGGAATGTAGGTTGAGACCTTTAGAGGGGAAGTTTTAGTGGTTTGTAGGTATTCTCTCTAAATTTCTAACAAAGGCTTTATTAATCTCTTTTGGAAAAGTTGGAAATTAGGAGCATGTAGAAGAGTCTGACGGGCAGTGGGAAAGACAATGGGGATGCAAACTGTTTGTCAGTTGTAACATTAAATATATCTTTTATATGCCATCTTGGTTTATTTCTAAGTTGATCTTTTGTCATTTCAGTATTAGAGGGCTATCATAACGCTAGTGCTTGGTTGTTTGGTCAAGATGATTGTGTTGCTCACCAATTTTTCTAACCTAAGACTAACGTGCAATATTAGTAGTTTGTCAGTTATGTCTTGGGACATTTTGTAGCCTCAAATCTAATAACTTCCCACAAGTAAATATTATCTAGAAAAACAATGGGTTCAGAACCCACCTGATCATGATTTTCCTTTAGGGTTTCTAAATGTTGCAGTAGACTACTTCCATCGACAAGTCTGAGTGAGGGTCTCTATGCTCATGCCCTCCTTGTGTATTTCTTGCAGAGCCTTGAATTGGCTTTGGAGATCATGATAATAGGCTTAATCATAAAATTGTATGAGTTATTTCTTTGCATTTCCTATTTAGATGATTTCCCTTGAGTGTTATAATAAGGAATAATTCACTAGGTATGGCTTTAGCTTGTAAATATTTGTTCTCTCCTAGGAGAAGGCTACAATGGCCTGTGGATTAAGAGCTCAAGGTGGCTTCCTTGTGACTTTGTAGTGGATCCCAAGGACTATATCATTTTAGTCATATTACTCCCTTGGTCTGCAGAGCTTTGTTGCCTTTAGGTATGTAGATGTTTTGGCTTGTACTCATTTGCTGTGAATAGTTACTAGTGTTGTCCAGAATACTTCTTTTGCTTTAGGGGCTTCTTGAGCTAAAGGGGGGTGAGCCTGAACCTCAACATTTTCACCAAATAGTGGGAAGTCCTTAATTTTATTGTCCAGGTTGACCTGTCTATTCAACTTATGACAGTGGAATCAGGTATTTAGAGGCATAATGTATTTGACAGGTTGACCTCAGTGTGGATGGTGCCTATTTGGCTGGTACTTTAAATTAAATGTTCACAATGGTTCTTGGCAAAGGAATTTACCAGTGGGTTAGGCAAACTGCTCTGTAAAGGACCAAAACTGCAAAGGCAAGACGATAAAGTCCATGTTGATGAGAGAGTGCAACTCGACATTTTTATCAGTTGAGAGGTCCTCAATCCCCTACGAGAATACAACAAACACAATCCTACACTCCACTGATCTTGGCTAATCACCTGGTTACTGTGTGTTGGATCCATGGAATTCCAGTCACCTCGCGCCCAGGTTTCGATTCTGTTCTTAGAGGGGAACACCCAACTCGAATTTTATATTCATCAGTGTCAATAAAAATTGGATTGGCTTCTGAGTCATTCCCTTGTCATATAACTTTGGTACAAACTTGTTGGCTTTATTGGAATCATAATCCTCCTGACAACTTGCAGAGTTTACTGCCATGATTGAAGGTGTGCGGGCCCTAAAAGGCTTGTTGCCTAAGGGATAAGGAGCTATCTGCCTAGGATTCTAGTAGGACGTGAGTAGCAAACACTAATGGTATATGATTTGAAGCAAAATGTTGTGCCATAATGTGTTTGGTAAAGTAATGGAAGCTATTGATGTTGGAAACTTTGATTGATATCACCTATGATAAGTTGGAGTAATGTAAGGATGTCATGTCGTCATGTGCCATTTATCCAGGTGTCACATGTTATTATGACTAGGAAAAAGGATTATTGCACCTTTACAAGGACACGTCTAAACCAAAAACTTGCCCTTAGTTTTTATTGCAGGCCACAACTTACTTTCATGAAGCAGTACTGTAGCATGCTCGTACCCAGAACTTTCTCATGTAGCACGCTGCAGTATGGGCTTTGGCCATTCTTGTAGCTTCTACCTTAATCAAAAGGGATTTGATGCTAGAGTCAAAGCTAGTTACAAGAATGGACTTGTAACAGGATACTGGGTTGCCCTATTGGTAGTTGTGGCAATAGAACATCCTTTTTAAGGAGAGCTCATGCTACTTTACTGTTTGGTTTGGTGTTGCTTGACACCCAAAAGAGAGTGTGCCACATTTAAAGCTTGATCGTGTAGAGGACAGTGAAGTAGGAGCTAATTAATGAGCTTTAATATCCTTTTGAGGTCAAAAGAGAAAGAGAGGGACAGGGCTTCTCTCGCTTTTGGTATAGCAGGACAGGCATGCAAATGTGCTATTAGCCTTGTGATAGAGCACACACTTGATAATTGTCAGGTTGACTCACCTTAATTAATAATATTTGATCTATGTATCCCAGCCAGATCTATAGATTTCATCCATTCACAGTACATCAAGACATTAACATGATTTGCACCAACCAATATTCAGTGATCAGCACAGGATATCATTGCTATTTTGTTCATAGTACGTTTTTTCTTTTTTTTGTCTTTATGTATGCTAATACTAATTTTTTCATCTTTTTAATTGCTTTTAAACTTGCACACCTGTGTGTTGGTTATAATTCATCGTTGATTGTGTTGAAAGAATGTGTCTGAAGAGTTGGAGACTTGCTATAATGATTCAGAATGAGAACTTGATGATATATTTTATTCAGTTTGTGATCAATACTAGGTGTTAGCGCTATTCTGTTAACATAATCTCTCTCTCTCTCTCTCTATTTATATATATATAATGTGCATTTTTTTGACATGATTCATTATGTATGCTAATATAGTTTTTTTCTTCTTTTTAACAAAAGCACATCTTACTTTAAATCTCTCATACATGTGTGTTTGTAATTGTTCATTGATTATGTTGAAAGCAATGTTACCAGACTCAAAATCGGCAATAAATCGGAGAGGCAAAAGAGCGAAAAGTTTTAATCGGATCGGGGAAAAATCAGGAAAAAAAACAGTGAATTCAATAAATAAAGCTACACACATATATTGAATTACAAAAACATTTTTCCTTGATATTCAATAAAGTCATGTCCAAAAAATGCATAATATCAATAGATGTCCAAAATATCATGAATGAATAAGTATCTCATATATGTTATGAGTCCAAACATGATTCAAAGCATTGAGTCCTGACTCCTAACCAGCGACTACATAGAACCAGAAGCATTTGCTTCTAAAAGTTTATTAAACACTGCATACTAATTAGTAAAAAAGTAGTAAATGAAATCTCTCGATTGCTGCTAAAATGATACGATATTGGTTTGATACTGAAATCTCTGACAGAGCACATGCTCAAGGTACAATGGAGCACACTGCACACTACGCCTCTATTACACTACGACTCTATTATGCGGAATAAACTGAAACTGAAACCATGCCTCTATTACCTTCTCGGCGTATGAGTTGCGGGCTTGAGCAGTGAGAAGTCAGTTACGGACCAATGTTTAATTTTTAACCTAACTACTAACCCATGTAGCAAAATATGCGGGAACCCTAAAAGTTAAAACGCGTGCTCGCTGAGTTGAGGGCTGAAAATCACCTAAATCGCAATTAATTTGCATTGACCACGAGTCAAACTTGGTCAACGAGAGTTTCGCTTGCCCATAGCTGAATCAGATCGTTTGAGGGAAGAGCAGAGTTTGACACACGATTAATCGCGAGTGATCGGAGATTCATGTTTCACTAGTTGAAAGATTGTGTTTGAATTAGAACTTGATGATATCTACCAACCAGTTAGTGGAAATTGTGCAGTTTTCTTATTAAAAGACAGGCATCATACAGCAATTTACGTATTAATTTGCCAGAAGTTGCTACATGCCTTTCAAAATGTGTCTCAGCTCGCATTTGATGATTTGACAAGATTTTTCACGTAAGAAAATTTGTGCTAAATTAAAGCTGACATACAATGTTTATTGCAGTTGCACCTTTGAAGTAAATTGTTCCAAGGATGTAAAGATTCAAGGTATTATAGGACCTTGTTCATCTTTGGAAAAGGTTTATCCTTGCTCACTTTTGCCTTTCTATCATTGATATATTATTTATGTTGTTTCAGAAGATTTTTTGTTTAGTACGATACTTAGCTATATTCAAATATACGATACACTCAGGTAATTTTTAGACACATTAAATATGGGTCCCAATAAATACTCTTGTCCTATCTTGTAACAAGCATTTGAAGGTATTTGGAATTGGAACCTTGATTTCATTTTTAGTATATTTTAATTATATCATTTTTATTGAAGCAAGTAGTTTTAATTAACATATCATTGAGAAAGAACCCTAACCTATATAGTTCTATTTTGAAATAATCTATCAGTTAATAATGTCATTTACATGGATAATTTTGCAGAAAGGGTCATCTTGCGCAAACATTGTGATTGGTCACGGCAATACAACTTCATGAAAGATGTGTGGACTTGATAAAATACTTCTTTGACGGTATTTTTCGATGTTGCACCAAGTGAACGTTCTTGCTCAACATTACAGGCTTCCAATCAGAAATTTTTTATTCAATGTTGCACCAAGTGAATGTTCTTGGTCAACATTACAGGCTGCCAGTGAACAACTATTTATTCAGTTATTACAATACGTTGTTTTCTGTTCATTTAAATTGCTTTTTGTCAGTTCTGCATTTTTTACTGTGTTAAATAAAATAATTATGGAAAAAATTTCCACATGATGTTGCAAATACTTTTGTATGAAGTTACCAACATTTTGAAGGCCAAATGAGGCTCTGGGTTACAAGAATTACAAGGACATGGGTGGACAACAGTGCAACTACCGAGGTTTGGCACAATTCTTTAATGTGACACTATACATGATTGTAAACTATCTTAGTTTCTCAAATGTTGTTTTGCATGTTTGTAAACTGCCTTATTTCCTTAAATGATAGGTATGTTTGAAATTTGGATAGTGGCATAGACGAGAGAGAAGAGTTGTTACATAATTTAGAATGGTCAAGATTAAAGAAACCATTTGACTTGTAAATATTTGTTCTCTCCAAGGAAAAAAGTCCATAAATTTTAGTTATATAAAAAAATTACATTGTCATATGTCTCAAGGCATTTAAAATTCCTTTGTACCCTGATGGATCAAACAACTTTGTAGAGGTAAGCCTTGAATCTTTCAGACAGAAATTATTGAGGCCTTTAAACCATGTCAATGGATTATGTGGCAAAGGAAAATACATTTGAAGTGCACAGTAACGCTTATAAACAATTATGAGGCTGGAATAGCAGATGGATCAATTGATAACTATTTTTTGAACCAACGCAGTAAACCAGTGTTGTCAAGAGGACTTGAGCAAGTTAAGGGGAGCTAATAATGTGTCACACTCATCACTGTCATGGTGTAGTTTGTTGGTCTGAGACTAACAAGGTATTGTTTGCTCGAAATATTTCTTTGCTTCTTTGTTGCTGTGTTGACAAGGTGCTTCTTGGGTTTTGTCATTTGCATGGCATAATGTTATGCATGTTTTGCCTCTTTCTAGTCCTGGATGGTCTCAAGGTAGGATTAGTTGATTGGGATTGGAATTGGGGTCTCAAGTTTAAACAATCGGCTTTGATGTTACTTTTTAGGTGGTTGAGCGTATTAACCATGTGAAAGTTGCTTCCTTGTTCTAAAATAGTTATGTTATGCATCTATTGGACAGTTATTTGTGCTCACTGAACCAATGGAACCTACAAGACTTTACAAAGTTTTATAATTTAATTGAAGTTTTAAAATTTAGAATTTATAAAGTTTTATAATTTAAATGAAGTTCTAAAATTCAAAATGCATAAAGTTTCAAGGTCTAATTCGTTGAAGGGTGCTAGCTCAATGGAAGAGCACCTGCTCTACAAGCAGGTGGTTGGTGCTCCGATTCCATCGCGTCTTAATATTCATAGGGAATGGTGACAATCACAAGGACGCAAAAATAGACACCAAACTAGATGCCAAAAAGGAGAGACAACTAGATGTAAAATAGGATGCGAAAGGGGATGCCTATTTGGGTGCTAAAAAGAAGCAAAAAATGATGCAAATTAAGATGCCAAATGATGATGCAAAGAATGGTGTAAATTTGGAATGCAAACTTGGCTGCAAAAAAAGATGTAAGAAAAGACATAAAACAGGATGCACAATGGGACTTAAAAAAGGGTGAAACCAAGGATGCCAAAAATGATGCATAATCAGATGCAAATTCAACCTCAAACTTAGACACAAAATGAGATGCAAATGTGGATACAAAATCAGGCCGAAAAATTATGCAAATTTGGATGGTGAAAATGATGTAAAATTAGACACCAAAAAAGATACAAAATTGGATGAAAAAGTGGACATTAATAATGGTGCAACATTGGACACATAACTAGACACAAAAACAGTGCAAAAATGGGCATAAAAATAGCTCAAAATTGGATGCAAATTGAGATGTAATGTTGGATGCAAAAGGTGATGCAAAACTTGTTGCAAAAACAAATGCAAAAGTGGATGTAAAAAGTGGCTCAAAATAAATTGTAACATTAGATACAAAATCGAATGCAAAGGTGGACACAACACATGGCTTAACATAGGATGCAAATTTGGATGCTCAAAAGAATGTAAAACTCGATGTAAGAAGTGGTGTTAAAAACAATGCAAAATTGGATGTAGCAAAATGGGATGCGAAAAAGGGATACAAATCAAACGTAAAAGTAGACGTAAAAAATGGTCCAAAAAAAGATGCAAAATGGGCACAAAAATGGATGCAAAATTTGGTGATAATTGAAATTCAACATATGGTGCAAAGATAGGCACCAAAGCTGGTGCAAAACTCGATGCAAAACCTGGCGTAAGACTAGATGCAAAAACCGACACAAAATGAACGTAAATAAAGATGCTAAATTGGATGCAAAAAACGGTGTAAAATTGATGCAAATGATGATGCAAGAATGGAAGCAAAGAATGACACAAAATAGGAAGCAAAAAACAATGAAAAATAGATGCAAAAAATGGCACAAAACTAGAAGCAAAACCTGTCATAAAATCATATGCAAATCTTGATGCAAAATTTGACGCAAAAAATGATGCATAATCTAGTGTAAAAAAGGATGCAAAATCTAGCGTGAAAAAGGATGCAAAATCTAGCGTGAAAAAAGATGCTTTAAAAATTGTACAATAGAGTCAGATTTAGCGCCAGGTTGCTCATCCCAATTGTAAAAAAAAAAGCACTAAAATCTAGCGCTAAATCTGCAAATTGTCGGTTTTGTTGTAGTGAATAAGTGCTCTATGGAAAAATAAAACCATTGCATAAGCATAATCATCACTTCATTTTAGTTGGGATCCTCCTCAAGTGTGTAATAGTGGCCTATGTTCCCATTAGATATACAAATAAGATAAGTATAGTGACCATTTAATGTAATGTGATCTAGGACTACAATTTTAATTGTTATTAAAAAAGGCTCATTAGGTAGTTAGCATTAAATAAATGTAATGCAGCTTCATTAAAGAAGGCCAACTAGGTATTTAACATTATGTGGTTGTAAATAATGAGAATAAAGTCCTCCTTATGTGATCATTTATTAAATCACATCTCCTTCAAAGGATTCCCCCTCAAAGTGACAAGTGAACAAGAGTATGTCCTTCCATAAAAGGATACGTATAAGGTGTTGCACTACCTAAAGCTTATCTTCATATATTATGTATTAAAGTATTTCCTACCCGTTATTGTACCTCTTGTGTGTGATTGCATTTTCAGGTCTAAGGTACACTACCAATGGTATCAGAGCACTTTCAAAGGCACAATCGGGAAAACTATTTCTACCTGCTTTTTTGTAGATTTGAGCCATGACAAATAAATCAGTTTCTAAGTGTTTTTCTGCATAATTCCACAAACCAACAACATATATGTATTCTCCTCACAAAAATACATGATTTCAGGGGAAAAAAATGCTCAAACTAGAGGTTGAATGAAGGAGGTATTGTAGTTTGTAATATGCTCCCTTTTAGGGTTTTCAGTGATGGCCTTAGATATCGCATAACATATATCTTTTGATAAATCCCTCAGATTGTAGCCAAACCAACACCACTTGACAAAATTTCCAGGGCTTCAATTTGGTATAATATATTGTGAATCAATATTGACCATGCTATATCCCTTTACAATTTTCTTCTCCCATATAGTCGAACCAGCAAATGGCCTTCATAGAATTTTTGCAATATGGAGAGTGTGTATGAGGTGTTGTCACCCCATAATTCTGAAGGCTGAGGACATAACCACGGAGGGAAACATCAAACCGCTTTGGAGTCCAGGACCTAGCCTTCCTGGACTCAGAGAGGGCTCTGTCTGTTAGATATAGCTTTGTTTATAGGGGCATTTTAGGCTAGCTATTAGTGCATAGGGGTTTGTTTGAAGATTTGGTTGAGGCAACAGAAGGGGGCTATTGGGCTATGGAGTCAAACAAGTGCAAACAACTCCAAATGGATGAATAACTGAGGTCAGGTGCAACCAGGCAAGCTAGCCATGTCAATGCATCTTTACGGTTTGTGAAATGGAAAAGAGGAGGAGCTTAAGGTTCAACGGGAAAACAGAGCAGACCGTCTCTGAATTCTGCATTCCGATGGTTCAACGTAGATTCAAAGCAGACCGTCTCTAAATTTTGCATCCAAGTCTCAGAGGAAAACATAATGTATTGTTTCAAGACTGAGCAGGGTACCCCATGGTAAATCCTACACAAAATTTCCTATCCGCAGTAAAGAAAAGAAAACAGTATGAGAAAACAGGAGAATGACAAATTACATATGGGAAGCACTTCACCACAAAACATAACAGAAGACTAGAAAACAACATCATCATTCATTCATCCAAAAGAGAGTGCTTACAACTGAATGAGTCTATTACAATGTTTTTTCCCCTTCTGGGCCTCCTCATACTGCTAATGCATATAATATTTATACAAAAACTAAGTCGGTTGCCCTATCCTACTTGGCAACCTTTCATTGATTACAATTTAAGCAGAAAATGGACAAGTGTGGCCATGCAAAGCCTGAACAAAAATCTCTCACAAAAACACAGTCTCTGGAATTAAATCAGGTAGCTCTTCGTAAAGCAAAAAGGTAGGCTGGAGGTGGCTGAGGTAGTCTCGAAGAGACAATGCTAGTGGCTCTAACATCTGGCCCTGCCCTTCTGAAAGTCGACGTTGGGTAATTATATTTGGTGCAGCGTTAGCCACTTTTCATTATTTGGGTGATTATGTTGATATGTTCTGTATGAACTCTCTTTGCCCGACTTGACCCTTTCTGTCTATCTCATCAATATTGTGACGTTCCGCATTACTCTGCCCTTTTGCTCCTTATCGGGTTCTACCCGAGTCCTCCTGTTGTGTGGAAAAATAGCACACAAACCCATAAGATTGAACATGAAGGGATGACGATGGACATGGCGCGGCAGCAGTGGTAATGATCAAATGAATGCGGCAGTGGTTTGGGGGACAATAGAAACATCTTTTCAGAGGGGGTATCAAGTGGTAAGCGGTAATAGAGAGGGGAGTGCGAAATTGTGAGGGTGCGACATGTGGAGGAGTGGGCGGTAAAGGACACTGCCCGTTTCAAACCCGCGCCCCCCCCCCCCCCACATGGTTAAAGTTCGAAGGCCGAGGGGGTTCCGAAAAGCGTTAAGGACTGTCGGATGCGGAGATGAGGAGCGAAGAAGGAGGAAAGGTGGAGGGCAATTAGAGGTGGAATGACGTGTCACACAAGTGGGACCCGACCCGCATCGCAAATCGGAAGTCGGAGGCTTTAGCTTATAAACGGCGAAGGTAAACTATAAAACATGCGAAGTGTGGGGAGAGGGAAGCGACGTGGCAGGTAAGGTGGGACCCGACCCGCATCGCAATCGCAAGTTAGAAGGTTTAGTTTAGAAGCGGCAGAGGTTGAAAGTTAAAACTTGCGATTTGGGAAGTGCGGCGAGTGGAGGTGACGTGGCAGGGAAGGTGGGACTCGACCCGCATCGCAAATCGCCAGACTTAACGTTTATCGCACATCGCAATATTTAAGGCTTGTCGCACATCGCAGAGTTTGGAGTTGGGAAAATGCGGTAAGTGATAAACCTGCAAAGTGCTATGTGCGTTGGCGGAAGGTGGTGTGATACAGATTTGCAGTGGTAAGGTGTGGTTTATAACATATATATACCATATGACGTATATATCAAAACAACTTAAAGTGGTGGGCAGAGATATAGCGTTAAGACTTCGGACTTAAATATAAGTGGGTTTATGAAGGGATAATTCCAAAAGGTTATGTATGTGGGTCATGGGGTTTAAATGGGATTCAAAGCGTTGGAGTTCGGAATTTGGGAAAATGAAAGTTAAGAAGAGGGTAGATGGAATGAATGAGGCCAGTGTGGAGTTTTCTCACCATCGCACCTTATCAACAACATTTTCCTCTTTCCACTGAACTGAAAAAGGCAGATTTATTCCTTTGAAGCTCTTGACAGTTAGGATCTCCCTTTCCTTTTCTGAAAATAAATGATAGCCATAGAATATTATTTTCAGTATGAAAAATCTAATCAATAATCAGTCACCTTGTGATACTGTGAAATACAAGAGTCTAACATGAGGCACAAAAATGTAAATCCAGGTGCCACCAATGGCTATCTCACTAGTTATTAGGAGACATGGGTCTTAGGTCAAGTGTTAGTGGAATATTTTCCTCACATGACACAAAATGATAATGATTTTTGTGAACCAACGCTCAGATAAAAGCCTTGGGTCTTCACGCCGAAAGTTATCAAGGTAAACAAAAACCATGCAAAGGATTTTCTTGATACAGAAGATATACGAAGGATAGTACTTTTGAGATGTATTTGTGAAGAATGTATATGACTCCTAGCCTTATGTGATGCCCAAGTGTCCAAGTTTTTAAAATATGGATTTAATGAATCACTCTAGAATACAACCTAGGCAAGCATTATGATGTGATCATTCGCTAAGAATGCAAGAACAATGTGGATATAGTATATACATGTAAAAACAAAATTACTACCAGTTGAGAACACAAACATGGTGATTGGTCTGTTATTCTTCATTTCCCATATGTCTACAATGAGTTTAAAACATGGTGTTAAATGTGTTCCATTCTCTTTATAAGAATCTGCATGATAAAGCAAGGTTTTATCAGGATTTGAGATCAAAGTTTACATCTACAGAGTACTTTTGGGAAAGATGAACAAGAAAGTGTTAATACATTTGATCCTTTAAGTGTGAACCATGAAAGAGTGGAATTTAATGGGCATTACAGTATTACAATAAATAATCTCCCTTATTGTCCATTAAAGAGTGGTTCAATACATGGATATGGCACTCTTGCAAATGTCGTTGACGAAGCAAAGAAACTATCTTTGAACCATATCTTCTTGTTGTCTATAAACAAGTTGTTGAAGGTTTGGTGTATTTCCACCATGAACGACATACAATTCACATGAATATTAAACCATCAAATTTATTGGTGAATCGTCAAGGCGAAGCAAAGATCACAAAAATTGGTGTTTGTGTAGTTTTTGCAAAATCTATGGAATAATGTGACACCTTTGTTGGCACCTATAAATATATGGCACCAGAGTGTATCAATGGAAACGTATATGGGTATAACAATGATATCCGGAGATTGGGACATGTTATATTAGAGTGTGTAATAGGCCACCTCCTTCTTCTCCACCAGATCAATTTTCCCAAGAATTTTGTAGATTGTTACTGTAACGATGTGATAGAAGAGCACCCAACAAAATGAAGACACTCGGTACAAAAAGGGGGTACTAGTAGAGTGCAATTTAAGACCTTTTTTAGAATCCGAAACTTATGTTGGCAATAATGCTTTTGGTTATTATTATTATTATTACTGGATTTTAAGGTCACGACCAAGCGAGACACCAAATTGGTGTATGAGACCCCCTTGTTTGTGGGACAAGGGACCAACCTCTGCGCAGCGATTTCACTGCTAAATCTACGAATGCATACATACTATACCCCCCTCTGGTTTTGAACATGTGACTTCTTAGAAGGAAACACGTGCTCTTAACCATTAGGCCCACTCATATACACCTAAGAATACAAGTTTGAAGTAAGTCAACTCAAATACATGTAACGGCTAGGGCCAACACCTGTCTGAACTAAACTTGGTTCATTTAATTTGTTTTTGCTTCGGAGGAAGAAGGTTATCCTATCACTGAGGTAAAGGATGGACTGGTGGATTGAATTCCCAGCCAAGGAGGCTCTTCTTGGGTTGATAAAGCCGGTGCATGTGACAGAATGAGGTGGCAGAGTTTTTCGTAATTATATAGCAGAGTAGTTTGATTTGCAAACTAGATGATCATCTTTCATTTGGATATATTATTTAGTGCACCCACCTCCATTTGTATTGTTAATATGCCATTAACCCTGGAGCAACATAATTTCAGAGTTTTGGTTCAGTACAAGGGGCATTGGCATCATTTTAAAGGTGGAATGTAATGATAAAGTAGTTCACATACAGGTTAAGGGTATAACCTGGGCCAACGTGAGGTAGCTTCACTTAAATAAATGTTGACCACTACACCAGGAATATAGAACGAGCCAAGGATCCTCGCATACTTGGTTGTGGTTTGTGCTAATTCTGAGCAATCTATTTATTCTGAGGCTTGGCATTTCTACCAGCCAGTTTCGTAAAGGCACCTGGATTGTGAACAAGAAGTTTAACCAGTGATTCAAGTTGTGTGGCCTCAGACAATGCTCACTTGTTGAGGGCTGATCATAATACTTTGTAATATGATTGTGGACACACACACACATATACACTCAGGAGTTAGGAATTCATGATTAGACTGTCACTTCTTGTGCTGGCTTCCTCAATGCTCTAATTTATGTGCTTCAGTCCGTTGTCTAGTCAGACTTTCAAATATGTCAGTCCATTTGACACACTATATTTTTTCATGAATGTGCCTTCCTACTTGTCCTAGTTAATTTCAATATGACTTTAGGTTAGGAATGTACCAACATGCCACTCTTGTGAAATAATATTTAAAAGCATTTCAGTCATTCACAAAATAAAAACACAACAGAATTTTACTTCCAAATCCTACCCATTAGTAATGAACAACATGGTTAGACAATGTCAAAAAGCTAATAATAGGAACACAACCTGAACTATATTTTTTTTATTAGGTTCCAAACTAAAAACTAAGATATCTTGAAATAGCAGGGATAGTTAACATCAAATTGATTTTCTACAAGGTTATAAGTCCTTGGTAATATATACAACATATAACCCTAAAATACCCAGTCTGTATTCAGTCATCCTGTTCTTGATTACATGTACCACAAGACAGAGTTATGCAAATCATGGCTAGTTATCTGGCTATAATTTCAATATTTTTTATTCCATTATGGAGTTTTTAATCAACAGATATCTTCTCAAATTTTATTCAGGAGAAAATGGAAAACAAGAAACTTTTCAAGATTCCCAAAATAAAATTTGCAACATAAACAAACCATTCAATTTATTGATTTCAGAAAACAATGTGTTTATATTTGAAGTTTTGAAGCATTTTATTTCCTCTTTCTAGTCATGGCAAAGAACTCAATGACAATACTTTAGTAAATCAATGGAAATACTATTTCTATACGATGTAAACAATTTTACTGGCCACATATACTATTATTCCAAAGATAGTAACTTCCGTGGATTAGAGGAAACAAATTTTCTCAGATACAGTTATCGTCAATAGGAAAATTGTTGTGGGTATATCAGGTTAACAAGCATAGATAATAAAGGGACGAATTTACATTCCAAGAAGTAAATCTTGTATTTTTCTGAGTGCATATATCAATGAATACTACAAAAAGTAAATATTGTATTTCACTACTACAAACATCGTGATTTTAATATCCTACTAAATCGACCCCATTACATGAATAAGTTAAATTTCAGGGTAAATTTAGAGAAACAAAGAACACGACATGTTGTCCTCAATTTTCGTTCTTCACTTATTCTTCTCAGACTAAAATAAAATGCACAAACAATCTGATTGTCCCTTTAGACTAAAAGGAATTGACTGAATCTTAAAATCCTCAAAACCCTTAGTGTTATAAGCTCCACAATCTTTTAAACAAAATAAATACAACTAAGTTCTCGAATGCAGAGGCATACCTGACACCGGAATCGCCAACAATACCAATAGCCATATCCGCAGCAATACCCGAGAGCCCACAAGCCAGTCCTGATGAAAGAAGTGCATTGCCATCAAACAGATAATAGGACTTTGCCTTGGGGTTAATTCATGTGTTGATAATCACAGCAATAATCAAACCATAAATATCCAGCACTCCAGCCATGACGACTGGAACAGCCAATTTCATCACGAGCTCTGGCCTTATCACACCCATGGAGGCCACGCCCACGCCACTCTTGGCAAATCCCATGCCTGAAAAATTCAAACAGGTTGGAATTAAACACACACAAGGAACAGTTGTTGAGAATTGTTTAAAGGGAAACGAAGGATTGAATATTACAAAAGGGTATAGAGGATCTGTAGCGAAATTCGAGAGATTATGTGTAGAAAAAGAGCATCTATGTCTCTCCCAACCTGGGAATAGTTCGATTTTAGAGTAGTTGTAAATTATATTTTAATAGGTAGTAAAGCTTTATGAAGCAATTTTTATGGTAGCTTACGTTTCCACAAGGTCTAGACAGATAATGTTGTTGTAAGGGAATTAATAAAATTTATAGAAAATCTCTTTAATAAAAGCAAGTATGTTCATATAATCATGGAAAGGAGAGGTTTATATATATAAGAAATATTTAGTAACGCTCTTCAAATATGTGAATAATGTTATTAATAAATTCAACTAGTTTAGGTAGCTCATTATTTTTGGGAATTTCATTTAGAGCTCAAAAATACCATATTAGAAGCTAATCATAGATTAGAATGCCTCCACATGTGTTGTTAAGAGGGACATGGGATAAAAATTGACTAAGGGAAATAACGGATACAATAAGATCGATGTGTAACACCTACTTAAATCACAAGTATGTATCCAAACCATCAAGATGAAACACTTCTCTGAGTAAAATTATGAAACACCATGTAACAACTCAACTTAGAACTTATAGCCAAAGAATCATCCATTATAATAGAGTGCTTGAGTGATCACAATAAAAATAATACACATTGGAGATGTCATATACACATGGATCATACATATCAAGCTAAATGTGATAGCTAAAGAAACCTCTTCCTACACCTAGTGTCCTAGATGGCCAAGGCAAGGTGTCATCAAACCAATGATACATCCATGAATTACATATAGATCCATATATCTCAATTGGAAAATGATCAATGTGACAAGAATCACACGTGTTGAGATGACAATCAAAATTTAAAAATATCCTCGAAAAAACCCATATAGAAAGTGGGGTAACAAATCCTATGACATCCAACCTATGATCTATGATGGGAAATCCTCAAAAGTATCTCTCAAAAAATATGTCCCATTGAGGGGGTCAAGAAGAGGTACGAGGGATCATCAATTTGATGGTTCAAGAAGTTTGAATCTTGGTTTATCAATTTTGGCCCTAACTACGCACGGCAACATGGAAGGAGGTGAACCCCTTCGAAGAGTTCAAAAGGGGAAGACCACATAAGGACCTCCCTCACAAAAAGAGCTAAACGTGTATTTAAAAAATGTAGACAATGACCCATCCAAATATTGATAAAGACAATAGAACATCCCTTGAATCTCATAATAAATGGGGCATTTACAAACGAGGTGATCCTCTAATTCTCTCTCATGTATATGGAAAAGTTAACAGATGTCATTGAGAGGATAAATATCATGATGATGAGTTTCAACTCAAATCCAATGTAAACCCACATACAACCCACCAAGGGGCATATGAAGGACAACATCCAGTGCTCTTGTGCGTATGTGGGTTAAATAATAAGCCCCCCTCTCATTTGCATGAAATGTTCCTAGTAAAAATCCATATTAAAGTTGAGGCCATGAAAATATGAAGTCCAAGTACACTAAATTAATTGTCTATAAATAAGCTCTCTAACAACCTGACACAAACATACAATGATATCATTTACATTAGAGGTGTAGATCACTTGAATTGTGTTACAACTTTAATCACTCCCCCACAAAAATATGCCATGCTCCCTTGCAATGATGCATCAACTCTACTAGAGAACAACCTCATAATGTAGAAGGAATTTAAACATGATGTAACTTTAATCGCGCCCCACATTCACCCCCTAGCTCACCACTCATGGCTAATGTGAGGATATTTCAAGCATTGATGTGGATAAAATCATTCTATTTTCTCTTATGTATAGTATTCTATGTTGACACAATTGAGTTTATTTAACAAACAAAATATTTGTATAGAGGGTTCGCTCCTTGTGCATTAGGGCTACAAAGGCCTTGTCTTTATGAGTGATATATTCATTGCCAATTCCTTGTGTGGGAGAGCACTACAAGCTCCATCTCAACATTAAGTGTATATATTGTGAGCAATTCAGATCAAGGCTTTGCAAATTATCCAGTTGTTCTACATTTGCTATACATCGTAATAAGGGAATTACCCATGAACAATACCCTCAAGACTGATACCTAGTTCTCTAAAAATCATATGGTAACAATATACTCAATCATAGGTCAAGGATTCTCCTAGGAGGTCATTGTGTCGGTTTGAAGGTGTTGTTTTTGGCCTTGGATGGTCAGCAGTTAAGGGCTTCAGGGGTTAAGGGTTAAGGGCCAAGGGCTTGGGGGTTAGGGGATTTAGGGGTTAAGGGCTTAATATTTAGGGGATTTAAGTGTTAGCGATTAAGGAGTTAGGGGTTAAATTGCTTAGGGGTTAGGGGTTAAGAGTCATGGGTTAAGACGATATGGGCTTAAGGGTTAGGGGTTAAGAGTCATGGGTTAAGATGATAAGGGCTTAGGTGGTTCATGGATTCTAGCTGACAAGTCAGTGGCTTAAGGCTTTATTTTGTCAAGGGGTTAATTGATTATGAGTTATGACTGTAGAGGTTAAGGGATTATGGCTTGGGGGTTAAGGGGATAGGGAATTTAGTGGTTATGGGTTAAGGGCTTATGGGTTGTGATAATGGGGCCACTAATCCCCTTATCACCAGTATTGGGGGTTCCCCTATTAATTTCTCTCCCCCTTCTCATTCTTTAATGCTAAGATTATAGATCTTAGTAAACCATGTTTGGACCTCCCACTTCTACCCATCCATGCTACACTTGTGTCCCCTTGCCCCATTCAATACGCCACAAGATAACCCTCCCACCTTTTTGGTCATACCATTCCACTTCTCCTAAGGTTATGAACCCCTAAATTTGGTCCTAATTCCCCTACAACTACACCCTTAGGCCCCCTTGGCTAAGGGCTCAAATGCATTAGGGCTTATGGGTTGTGATGAGGGAGCCCCTAATCCCCTTATCACAACTATTGGGGTTTCCCCTATCAACTGCAATTATATGATACATGAGACAAATTGAGATAAAAATATAAGGAACATGGAAAATTGAAATTAGTTGTTGAAGAATTAATGGAATGCAAAACTACCAGGAGGTGGGGAAATAAAATGGTGGAGTTGATCCAAAACTGACAAACAATGTGAGAATTACATGTGTATACTATTTAATTTTGTATGTATCTTTGACCTTTGTTTGGTTGAGTTTGACCTATGTTTTCTCCTCTTGATGTATCTTCTAGCCCCACACATGTTGAGAGTATTGGTGTAGTTCTATTTAGAAGCAATCCCTTCCTAAAAAACAAGGCAATATTCTCATTAGATGCAAAAAGGAGACCCAATTGTAAGATGACTTTGGTCATCTTTATATTGAAGGCACAGAAAAGGGGGTCAAAATGGGATGAACCTAGATATGGATAGCTTGAGTATTGCACCATTCATGTAGTTGAGGAATGCTTGTGTCAGTTTCAAATAGACTTGGAGCAGACTAAGGTAATTTGAATGTTGTTTTGAGCATGTTGTGGACATAACCTTGGAGAAATATTGTAGACTTATATGGGATTGCTACCCATACATTTGGTAAGAGAAGGATCTAGTGTTAAAGGATGGTGACAGCTAAAGGGACAACCCTTATATCCTCTCTTTTTTTCTGGACATGAATTACATTTGGGCTATGCATGAAGATGAACCTTGCTTGATTCCTATGAACTTAGATGCAACCGTGAATGTTAGAAGATTGTATTGTTGTCCTTTGAAAGAAAATATGTGGAGGATATTTGGAGGAAATGTACCTGTCCATAAAATGTAGATCAAATTTGGGGACCTTGTGGCTCTTTTCCTTACATGACCCTAATAGTGCTTTGAGGTTGTATTTGGAGGGGTGGGTGGACCAAAACCTAATTTAACCAAGAGGATTAGTGTTGAAGCACCTATGTTTTGGTAGAAAGGCTTAGGGGTTCTAGGAGTTAAGGGGTTTAAGGGTTTAAGAATTAGGGGTTAAGGGTAAAGGATTAGAGATTAAGGGGTTTAGGGGTTAGGGGGTTGAGAGCCACGAGGTTTAGGGGTTAACATTTAATGGCTCAGTGGTCAAGGGATTTAAGGGTTAAGATTTAAGCACCACGATCTTAGGGGTCAAAGGATTTAGGGGTTATGGGCTTAAGGGTTATGAGATTTAGGTGTTAGAAAGTTATTTGGTTAGGGTTAAGGGTCAGGGTTTAAGAGGATAAGGGGTTAGGGATTAGTGGGTTTATGGATTATAGATTAGGGGTTAAGGGGTTAGTGGTTTAGGGTTTAAGGGATTGTGGCTTGGGTGTTAAGGGGATGTTGAATTTAGTTATTATGGGTTAAGGGCTTATGGGTTGTGATAATGGGGCCCATAATCACCTTATCACAACTATTAGGGATTCCCCTATCAATTTGTCTCATTGCCTTCCCTCTAGGCTGCCTAGCCCCTATGTCATTGGGTCTTAAGCCCCCTTCTCATTCTATAATGCTCAGATTATGGATCTTATGAATTCATGCTTATACATCCCATTTCTACCCATCCATGCTCCCTTTTTTCCCCTTTCGCCGTTTAATACACCAAAAGATCCCCCTCCCCCAAAAGTCACAAAAATTGAACATTTGGAGGTCATTTAACAATCGCCTCTAAATGTTTAATTCTCATGATTTGGTGTAGGGGGGTGGGGGGTTGTCCAAAACTGCTCCAAAAGTTACATTGTCTTGACTTTTAAGGGGGGTTGTTAAATAACCCTCGTAAAGTCACGAGAATTGAGCTTTTGGAGGCAATTTTGGACAACCTCCCCCCCCCCCCCCCCACCCCACACAAAGTTCAAATTTTCATGACTTTCTGGGGGAATTTTCAAAAATCGCCCCTTTAGAGGTGGTTTTGGCAAGACCGCCACAAGACAAAACACCCCTAAAGGCATTTTTTGTAGTAGTGTATTCAAGTGAGGTGCACCCTCCTTTTTTCACAAGAATATACAACATAATAACATGATAAAGTGTCATGAGGGTACGACGATAAAATATAATGATACATAAAGTGCCAAGGTGCTATAATATGATGTAAGCAAGTGCAAGTCACCAAGACATGTAAATGACATCAAGTGTTGGATATGATTAATGTACAAATGAGTGCTTATCATAGGAGGTCCATGTACATACAATACAATGATAACATCAATGAAACTTTGTGTATCATGAGACAAGACACATGTATATGTTGAAGCTCTTAATAAATCCTGGATCAAATAATGATATGTAACATGTGATGAATAACCTACATGAGTGTATGGCCCTCTAATAAAATGGCCATCCGGTGAAGTCTCTCGAAATGGGGCATGCAGGTACTCATCTCATGCAAAATCTGATGACGAATATGACAGTACCATCTTCTCACTAATCATACCTGTGAAACTGAATATATGCCTATGAAACGCACCCCTGTGTATTAAAATATAATAAAAATGTCACCCAATCTCTGGAATTTTTCTTTTCCAAGATGATCATTGATATACAATGATTTGGGCACCCAAAAGTATCCAAATGGGTACTCAGATATGCCTAATACATAACCAAATGGGAAGTGAAACTATATTTATGGTCACGCCTCACTGATCACTACACAAAGGGCCATAAATTTATTGTTGAAACTCAACATGATGAAACAATATACCACTACTAAATGCATGTAACCTATCAGCATGATGAAAAATGCATATGCAAATTGATTAGATTCATCCAATCCATATCGATCGCTAATATTGGAACCATCAACTAACTTCTTAGACCCAAGGTACACCTATAAGGTATGGAAAATAAAGGGAAGTACTTTAGGAAGGCTTCGCTTCATAAAACTAGGCACTCTGGGAAAATGGAAAGGGACCTATAATGTGATAATGATAAAGGGAAAGGTTGAAGGCATGAATTTATACTGCTATTATTGAATAGGAGTCTAATAGGGTCAACAATTGTAAGCCAAAGGGAAGAGCTATGAGGTGTGAGCTACCAGTAAATTGCTCCACAAACTGCATCATACTCCAACTGATAATCCCATGATACTCCAATAACAATGCATCTCTCTATACTGAAACAGAGACTAATTTTGGATGCTCAATGACATACTAGAGGAAACTTTGGTCAATTGATCATACTCGACTAATATCTGATGTAACAATATGTATATGTCATGATCTGAAGAGTTGATCATATTTGATTGGTATAACAATATGATCATTCCTCCTGAATGACATTAGGACTAGCCTCTTAGTAACTATTGGTATGGGTGAGAGTGAACACTCTTAAGGAACTAGCTCACATTTAGTGTTGATAAACATTGCTCAATCCATATCCATAAGGAGTGGGTCACATGAATGTATGATGTGACCATCTTTATCTATATAGGCATTTCGCTTTAAATGTGTACAAACTGGGACTTGACTCCTTACTGAACTAAGACCATAGTCAATGCCTTAGTCCAAGGGTCGCTAAAAGGATTAAATGACTAAGAAGGATGTATCAGTTGGCTTGATGATGAGGGGAAATGATGGATGTATAACGGGCTAATTCATATGGAAAAGTGACCTAGTCTTCCTAGTCAAAGCAAAAACTCTTAATGTGAGGTCAATTCCCTAATCATCCATACTATTGAGGTGAACCAACTAGCCCGAATCTACCCAATAATCCTCTCATGTATTAGGATATCCTTGGAATGGATGAATGTAATGACTAAACTCGTGCAAATTCAAATGCAAATCCATAAGTGCATTTAGTAAACCATATATATGAATATGCAATCAAATGAAGCTCTAAAAATGTAGCATGGCAGACATCAAAACAAAGAGAGTAGCATTAAAACATCTACTATGTAATAAATAATTGTCACGTCTACAAAGATTAGCTCATGATAATCTACCCCTAATAATCATGAGAAAATGAGAAGATAAACTGAACCAAGTCAAAATTCTCTGATGTACTGAAATGGAAGGATGAAATTTCCCTTCTTTGTAAGACCACTAGCATCCATATAGGATGTGGTCCAACATCTTGGATGAAATTTCCCCACTTTGTAAGCCCAAATGTTGGATGACTCATTCCTAAATATCTCATTGGCACATGTGGTCTTAGACCTTTAAAGGGATAGACACCTTAGTTAAACAATTTCTTTGGGATTATTTTATGAAAAGTGGATTGTCATGCTCAAGAATGGACCTTTTGCACATAATATGCATTAACACTTTGGGTGATGTTTGAGGTCGTTCAAATTTGGGAGCTTGCGCCAATGGATGTAAAACCTTATTTCACTCAAGGAAACTTTCAATGGAGAAGCATTGTTTGGGATTATTTTGTTGTAACAAGGGTGGACCATGTACCTTTTCCTTTAAGTAATTGGGGGATGTCATTATTTCCCTCCTTTATATTTAGGATCTAGGTACGATCATACTCGATTAAATTTTGTTGCGCCGAGTTTTATGCCTTCTATTGCAATAGTCGATGCTAACTTGGATGTAAAATAGGATGAAAATGTGGAAGCAAACATGTGTGCAACAGTAGGCACAAAACTTGGCGCAAATTGTTGTGAAACAAAGTGGATGCAACAATAGATGCAGAAAAGGACACAAACTGGGATGCAAAAAGGAGGCAACCTTGGATGCAAAATAAATGCAAAAAGGGACGTAAACATGGACACAAACATGGGTGTAACAATGGACCTAAAATAAGATGCAAAAGTGGATGCAACAAAGTAGATGCAAAATGAGACGCAAAACCTGACGTAAAAGTGGACACAAAAGGGGATGCAAAAACATACACGATATTCAATGCAAACTTGGACACAAAAGAGGATGCAAAAGTGGAAGCAAATGTGGATGAAATTGTAGGCGCAAAGCATGGCACAAATTGCGACACTGCAAAAGTGGATGCAATAACAGACATAAAAAAAGATGCAAACTTGGATGCAAAACAAGATTAAAAAAGGGATGAAAAAGTGAACGCAAACATGGGTGCAACGATGGACACAAAATTAGATGCAAAAATGGATGCAATGGAAGTAGATACAAAATGAGACACAAAAGTGGATGAAATACTTGATGCAAAAGAGGTTGCAATGTGGATGCAAAAGTAGAAGCAAACATGGGTACAACAGCAGGTTCAAAACCTGGTGCAAATTGTGGCACAACAAAAGTAAATGTAGTGATAGATGCAAAAAAAAAAAAAAAACCCTAAAAAAACCTTTGATGCAAAATGGGATGCAAAAGTGGACATAAACATGGGTGACATAATGGATGCAAAACAAGATGCAGCGAAATTTGATGCAAAAGTAGATGCAAAATGAGACGCAAAAAATAATACAAAACCTAACACAGAAGTGGATACAAAAAGGGATGCAAAAATAGAAGCAAAAGTTGATGAAAATGAGAATGCAAAATTAGAAGCAAAAGTGGGTGCAAAGGTAGACGTAAATTGTGGCACAACAAAAGTTGATGCAATAGTGGACAAAATAAAGGACAGAAAAGAGGTTGCAAATATGGATGCAAAACAAGATGCAAACCTAGATAGAAACCTCGACGCAAAACTTGGCATAAAGGGGGATGCAAAAGAGGATGCAAAAAATGATGCAAAAGTTGATGCTAGTGTCGACACAAAAAGTGGATGCAATAAAGGATGCAAAAGTAGGTGAAACAAAATTAGCTGCCAAACTTGATGCAAAACCTGGCACAAAACCTGGTGAAAAGGAAGGCACAAAACTTGGTGCAAGACCTCATGCAAAACATGGTGCAAAACCTCGTGCTAAACTTGGTGCAAAACATGATGCAAATTTTGTATCAATTTTTGCACCATATTTGATAAATGGATGCAAATAACACCAAAGAAAGGCTCTATACGCAAAATAGGAAGCCAAAACAGACGCTGATCATAGGGTTTTGTTGTAGTGATTGCAATGAGTACAAAAGTTTTTGTGAGCATTTCTTGGAAAAAATGTCTTTGAACTTGGAAGAGGATTTTCCTTCCTGGTCTCACTTCCAATTGACATATTCATTTTCTTGACTAATTCTTTCCTTTTTTGGCACTTAGATACATAATGGTTAGGTGCATGAAAAAAAGTGCAAGGAAACACATTCCACACCAAAATTTTCAAATCATCATGATGCTTATAGTCATAGAAATCCTTTGAAAAATCAAGACATATATACCTTTTATGATTGTCCTCTAGGTTATGAGTCTCGCAAGGAGAACTTGATTAATGAGGAGAACTTGACTTAGTTCTTCCTTGGAAGCACTCATCTCTCTTTCGAGATGTTTTTCCATCAACATCGTCATCATGATATGATACTCCTTTAACTTGCAGAATTTCTTTCTTCACAAATTTCACACTTGAAGAATTCCTTGACTTTGCATTTTTTGAGCATTCTCCAACTTCTTCTTTAACACACCCCAATCCTTCATGTTGAGGTTGTTGTTAGTTTTTGTAGCATCGGATGTGTTCTAGTCTTGAAACTTTGTAGAGAGGCCAAAATAAAAGAGTCATTCATAACCCCAAAATCGTTTCTAGAGATTCCACCTAGAGATGGCTTAATTAGATTATTAGCCCATTTTTTATTATTTCCTAAGTCTAAACTTAGGGAAAGGGGTTAGAGGTAGAGATAGCCACAGTGAGGCTTATGTAGGGGCTGCACAAAAGTCTCTAGAGGGCATTTCAATTCAGCTAGAGGAAGGGTCATTTCAGGTGCTAGTGCCTGGAAGAATTTATAGAGGACCAAAATAGAGGACTCTAGACCAACGACAATCAGTTAGAAGTGGATCAGAGGCATTTCCAAGCCAACGTATTTCAGGCTTGTGCGGAGTTGACATCAGGCCCACACAAAGGCAGTTGGGGAGCCAGTTCAATTGGCTTGATTGAGCCAGGATTGCCTGTGGAGCGAGGAAAATTCCTCACTAGATTTCTTCTAGTATTTTTTCTATGTATGATTTCCATATTCCGACATCCAATTTACTCAGAGTTTCTCACTACTGCATTATAATAAAAGCCTCAACTATTGCACTGGTCTTCCCAAGTTGGGTTTTTCCAAGGAAAATTATCTAAAAATAATTGTGTCATATTTTTATGTGTGTGAGCTAGGTTTTCTCAGTTTCCAACGCTATTTTATTCAGCGTAATTTTTTATTTGTGAAGTTTGTAGCAGTGAATTATTTGTTGTTTGTATGAGTAAACACATTGTTAATTAATTTACAGTCATAAGAATAATTTCTAGTCATTGCAATAAAATTTCGTAGCGAAATTTTTGAGCTACAAAATAATTTCGTAGCGCTAAAATTTTCACATGCTATCAAAGGGTGAGTAATCAGTCGGGAAGCTCAGAAGCGAAGAAGGGAATTTCATTGTTCAGAGGGAGCAGTAGGTCAAAATTCTTAGAGGTTGCACAAAGCCTAGGGCAGGGAGATCGAATTGCTTAGGGGTGTTTGATTTCCAATTTTGGGCTTGCAAAAAATTCGAGCTTCCCAGAATAATGATTCCAGCAGGCAGAGGGAGCAGAAAAAACTCATATTTTCACTAAGAATTTTCATTTGTTGGACATAGAGGGTTTTTGCTGCAACAAAATCAATGTCGGGTGGAAGAGAAAAGCACACACAGCAGAGGGAAAATTTCTCTCTAGGGACATTGAGCTTCAGAAGCTCATTTTTCCTAGCAGCATATTAGAAGTAGCTAAGTGCATATTTACTCACTCCAAAAGGGAGTGCGAGTAGTAGATTCAACATCCAAGCAAAGGGAAAGAGGGATTTTTTGAAAAATTGAAAGATGGACACAATTGGGCTTAGAGATGAGGATAGGTTGGAGGGTTCCTCTAACTATGTCATCTAGAATGTCAAGATGTTCTTCCTGTTAGATGAATATGGCCTAAAGCTCTACATAGACAACATTGTGGCAGTTCCTCAGGATGGAGATCAGTTAAAGGAATACATGAAGGAGGTGGTGAAGGCAAAGTGGATGATCCTGGATGGAGTCAGGGACCATATAGTCTTGCATATATCTGGCAAGAATACTGCCAAAAAGATGTGGGATGCTATCACCCAACTATATTAGGGTATCTCCGAGCAATAGAAGATGTTCCTGGAAGAAAAACTAAGATGCACCAGGATGTAGAAAGGGGAAGGCATAAATCCCTTTCTCACCAGGATTCAAGAGGTCTAAGATCAGCTTGTAACTGTTGGGCCAGTGCCTCAACCAACAAAGCTAGTACGGTTGGCACTGAATAGTGTCTCATATGAGTGGAAATTTTTTTTCCAAAGTATATTGGGCAGAGACAAGCTACTAGAATAGGATAGGATGTGGTCTGACTTGCAACAGGAGGAGTTGAGGCAAGCTTTGTTAAAGAGCTCCATTAGTGGCAATAGTAGTAGCAGATCAAGTGTGTGAAGGAGGAGGAGAATGTGGCCCTAACATCTAAGGATCCCAGTTAGGGGCAAGGGGAACAAAATAAGAAGAAGGGCATGTCAAAGGTCAAGTGCTTCAGATGTGGTGAGATCAGTCACTACAACATGCAATGTCCTCTTAGGAAGAAGGACAAGAAGGAGAAGTAGGACCAATAGGCAAAATTAGCTGAGATCGACAAGTTGTCCTCCGAGTTGGAGGAATACTTCGTGTTGATGGCAACCATAACTCCAAGATTGAGGTGGGGTGACTTGGAGTTGTAGTCCAAATTTGCAGATGTTCATGCAGGGTCCATTGATGTTTACTCCTCATGGATCATCACTTCGATACATGGGTCCACAATATTCAGTAGCAGGATGGATCAGTGTCAAAGATGTAGTCAGATTGCAGAGTGACAGTTGCAGACTAGTAGTAGTTAGATGCTGAGGAGCACAGTGCAATATTGGCAGCAGTGCAGAGTCAACAACAACACATATACTTCAGTGGACAGTGCAACAAGTAATAGTCAGAACTCATGAGACAAATTCATCATACTTAACACAATTGATTCAATATTTTGGATGCTTCTCATATGCAATAGTTGCAGGTGCGACAATAATAGATGAGAGGGAGTTCCAGTGCAGATGCAAAGTTGGAAGAAGTATAACAGTGTCAGAAGTAGCACATAGGCAGAATTAGAGTTGCGCAGTGGTTTGTGGGAAATGGAAGGTAGTCACAATAGTCATACATCATCAACGTGACAGGAGGTGGTACAGAGACATGGTGTTGTGGCAGAATGTGCAACAATAGAACATAGTCCTCTCTAAGAGGGAGTGTTAGTTTTTGTAGCATCAGATGTGTTCTAGTCTCGAAACTTTGTGGAGAGGATATAATACACAAGTTATTCATAACCCAAAAATCGTTTCTAGAAATTCCACCTAGAGATGGCTTAATTATATTGTTAGCCCATTTTTAATTATTTCCTAAGTCTAAACTTAGGGAAAGGGGTTAATGAATTAGAATTAATCAATTTAAGGTGAGAATTCTCTAGAAACTCACATGGATCAACTCCGATATGATCCTGACCATTGATTAAGTTTTAATCTTGGTCGTTGGTGCTCCAACAGAGGATTATAAGAAGAAGTCGATGGGTAGATGGAGAATACACTTGTGGAGTTTGATTTCCTTAGCAGTTCAATTTCCAGAGAACAACCACAGCTGCCAGAAAGCCAGAAAAGGAAGTAGAGGCAGTGAGGGGAAGTGACAGTGAGGTCGGAGGAAGTTTTCTAGATCTAGCGAGTGCATTGTGAAGAGGCAAAGATAGCCACAGTGAGGTTGACGCAAGGGCTACGTAGAATTCTCTAGAGGGCATTTCGATTCAGCTAGAGGAAAGATCGTTTCAGGTGCTAGTGGCCGAAAAAATTTCGAGAGGGCCAAGCCATAGGAATTCAGACCAACAATATTAAGTCAGAAGCAGATCATAGGCAGTTCCAAGCTAGTGTATTTCAGGCCTACGTAGAGTTGATGCAGGGCCCATGCAAAGGTAGTTGGGGATCCAATTCAATTAGCTTGATTGAGCCAAGATTGACTGTGGAGTGAGGAAAATTACTCAATTTTTTCTAGTATTTTTTCTCTGTAGGATTACCAGATTTCGACATCTAGTTGTACTCATAATTTCTCACTGTTGCATAATAATAAAACCCTCCACTATTGCACTGGTTTTCCCAAGTTGGGTTTTTTCGGGGACAATTGTCCAAAAATAATTGTCATTTTTTAATGTGTGTGTGCTATATTTCCTCAGTTTCCAACGTTATTTTCTTCCATATAATTTTTTAATTGTGAAGTTTGTAGTAGTGAATTATTCTTTGTTTGTATGGGCGAACAAACTATTAATTAATTTACAGTTAGAAGAATAATTTCCAGTCGTTGCAATAAAATTTCGTAGGGAATTTTTTTGAGCTACAAAACAATTTTGTAGTGCCTAAATTTTCATAGTTGTTTTCTCAAATCAATAGGATTAATGATACCATGACTATGAATTCCAATACCCTTACCATTATATCCCATTTTGATCAAAATTTTAATACCAATACCTTTGTTATGTTTCTCAAGTGATGCAAAAGAAGCATTATCATTGTTAAGAGAATGAATTGAACATGAAGTATCTTTTACCTCCTTTTATGCTTGCGACTCCTAGTCCTCTTCTTGAAGCTTAGCCATCTCTTCCTTCTTATCTTTTGTATAAAAAGTGGTAGATGAAGATTCAAGAAAACCACTCGTGTGATTTAACATATAAGCAATGTTCTTCAACTAACAAAGGGTACAATCATCAATCATCCCATGACCAAAAACTTGTCGAATCTTGGGGGAAGCTTCGATAGTTGAATATTCCCCTTTTTTCTATTCAATTACATTTTGCAACATCAAACACAACTTCTTCTTCTCATCCTCTACTGCTTCGAGCAATCTTCTTAGTTCCATGTTCTCCACTTGAAGAGAGGAATTCATTTCTTCCAATTCTACCAGCCTTGCATGCTGCAAACTTTCACCTATGTTTGCAATCTGGTCAAAACCTGCCCCGATACCAATGATCTGTAAATCGATAGTCCTATGACACTTTGCAAGTTTTGATAAATTTTGGTCTTCAAACGGTCACTGAGACTACAACTTATTCAAAGGCAAATAGTTCATTTTTAAATGAACTTAAAGATGAAACAAAATCATATGAAACCCAACGTGATGAAGAGAACAACCAAGTGATAACAAATTTCATCCAGTGTGGACTACCTCTCCGGCCCCTACACCAATAGTTAGGTCACTTTATTGATCTCAACAACAAAAAGAGTACATTACAAATATTTGACTCATAGATTAAACCTCCTTCTAGAGTGACATTGTTTCTCCTTCAAAGAAATGTTCTCCTTCAGATAACTCTCACTAACAAGTTGAATCCCTTTAGCAAAGAAATGATGGTGTCAAAATAAAAGGACTCTCTCACTAAATGTGGCAACAGGTCCTCATACTCCTTTTGAGATCAAAAATCACAAATCCAACTTCTTCATAATGAAGTGTTGAAATGGTCTTTTCCCACAATCATACTAATAATAGATTGAAAAATTGGCTGCTCTAATGAATAAATAGATGCTGCAAATGTGTCCGAAAATCTTGAAAAACCTTGTCTAGGTTATTTCTATGCTCAAAAGGGTCTCCATATGGCCTTAAAACATTCTTTGCTTGCAACACAAAAGGACTTGGCTTTGTAAATTGTTAAACATGAAATGCTCAAATCACAAAAATAGTGCTGCCATTATGTTCAAAACACCCAAAAACCCTTGTGTAGACTCTTCTTGGGCTAAAAAAGACTAAAAAATGACCAAGTTATGCCTCCTAGAATATTTCTCTGTTGTTTTTCCTGCAAATTGACCAAACTGGCTAACCCGGCAATGAAATTATCCTTTGACAGGACTGTCAGGTGGCAATTCCGCTCGGGATCAGTGTTAATTCTATCGCCAATGGTGCAAATTGTCAGATGAATAAATGTGCCAATGAGGCCTTCAATACCGATTTTTAAGCCCTGATGTTGGTCATATGGAAGCTCATGTGGCCAGAGGTGCAGGTAAGAGGCCACGTGCCTGCCGGTACTCTACCCTGGTCGCGTTAAAATCCATGTGGCCCAGGGCTAGGACATGTGCCCTCCCCGGCCTCCGAACCCTCCGCTAAATTAGTTGTGGTCACAACGTGGTGATATAACTCAGGGCCAGGCGTGGGCAAGGTGCCTCACGGTCTGTCATCTCTGCATGGATCTTAGACATGTGGCATTTAATGAGACCCGGGGCCAAGGCGAAATACCTGAACCCTCTGCCATCACCTACAGACTATGGCTGTATGGTGTACAATGTGGCTTGGGGCTAGGGCCACGTGCTTGGCCCCTCCACCTTTTGTTTTAGTTGTATGAACTACCGTGTAACCAGGGGTTGGGGCCATGTGTCCCAACCCCTCCCCCTAACACTGAAACCACATATATTTAAATATAAATGACGCCCTTTGTATGTTAGGTGACACGATTGTGGTATAATGGTAGCAAGATGCGGTGGCTAGTCAAAGTTCGCAAGGTCGACCCTTGCTGGGTTGGTTGGATCCCTAAATTTTTCTCAGGCACATGGCACCTCCTAATTGGGCCACCCAAAACATAAAAACCAATAAAATTCTACGACATAGACTTGTATGACCTACCACTTGTCAATCCCAGACTTGTCCATCATCATATGTACCGCCTAGTAAGCATGACCTCACTGTAAGACCTGCCGAGTCAACAACCCAATCAACCTTGCAAGTTGACTTTTTAGTTGTTTTCCAAAAACTTCAGAACGCAATAACTTTCACATACAGTGTCAGATTGAGGCGATTCTAGTGTTGTTGGAATCATAATGAAGAGATCTACTATTTGGCATCACTTTTGGGTGATTCTGAACACTTTTATTTTTTTAGCATATTTTGATCCCTTGGGTCACTCAACAAAACTAGGGAAAGATTGTGCCACTGGAATGAATCTTGCAATGGAGATCCCTTCTTCCTCTTTAAAAAGGCCCTAAAATTGATTATTCCCTAAAGCTACCAAATCTTTGAAATTTGTAAGTTCTCATCCATCTTGATCCACAAGATTCCCTATAGTATTGCACATCTTACGACCTTTGGAATATGCCTATAAAAATTGTACGTTTTCATTTCCACATTCTAACCATAATAACTTGATTTTTAGTCTCCATAATTCTTCCTTTGACTCCAAAATGGACTTTCTTTTAGCTTCCAGATGAAGGAGAACCTCCCTTGATTTAGGACCAACAAATCCTTCCCATCCTACATTTCAGAAAGTCTAAATATCCCTCTCAATCTCTTTAAGTTCCTGATCGAGAGGGATCAAATCTCTTTTCACTCTACAAGAGGTTTGCATATCAAGTTATTTGATCCCTCTTGGTGCTTGGTAGATCCTGAGTTAAGATGGGTCTAAGATGGTTTAATTTCCCCCTTTAAATAGGTTATATTCCACATGAATACCATGGGTCATTTTTTATTTTATTATTATTTTATTATTATTTTTATTTTTATCTTGACTAAGTTGAAATGTTTACATTACATTATGTTACATCATCTCTACCATACTAGTCTAGGGAGCGCCTCTTGGTGCAGTTAAATTTCATGGATAAAATCCTCAATACTTAAGCAAACTATAGAGACAAGTATGCACATGTTTATTAACTGAAAAGACACTTAGCACAACAAACTAATACATTCCTTTCAGATCACATACTGGTCTAGAGAGCGCCTCTCAGCGCAGTTAAAAAACATGCCACCAAAATGGCCTTGGACTTATTGAAATCTATGAAGCTACAAATCAATCAAGATATTAGAGGTCATAAAACAAGAATAAAAACCATGAAATCAATACTTAATAACAACTTAAGATCTTTTATATCATATCATTTCAACTCTATGTTTTTCACATTGACAACATTAGGTAGCACTTTATTTCAATGATTTCAATCAATTATTTTACTTGCCTTCACTCCAACATTTCAAACATGTTTTCCTTCCTCAAAGGCATGGAATCAATCAAACATGAATTGGAAATTGACATCAAAATAAATTATATCTTGATCGTCCCAATTTTAATTTGATGTTATTTTTGTTCTTGTAACAACCTAAATGTGGAGAAGAGTACTATGCAAGCATTTCATGATGTACATGATAATATTCCATGCATTTTATCTTGACTTCCACATGAATATGGTAAAAATAACAAATATTCTCTTTTAAATCAGTTGAGACTTACCATGGATCACAATCATGGAGCTATAGCCTATGATACCAAATGTTGTGTATTTTAGTGAACTTTTGAGAAACATTCATACATAAAGTTAAATCAATAGTGATAAAAAATAAGTTGGAACATTATGTTATATTGTGCTCGTGTCTCTCATTTTCCAATTGCAATTGGGTCCCAATGTATACAAGGTTAGGTTACCATAACAATAAATTGTGTTTAATTTCCTTTCATCATAATAATGTTGATTTATATTTCAATGTCTTCAATCAAATTCTCCTCCTAGGTTATCTTTCTATCCTCATTCCTAATTTTTGACCTAAACATTTAAGAAAATATTATTAAATTAGATTTATGGAACCACACTATTATACACTAATACTCACATGTGAGAGGCATTCCTTCAAATATTCTTAAGTCATAGCTAAAGGATAACTTGAATATTTTCCTTCTATGTGAATTCATAAAAGAGAACTAAGTATTGTGGGACAAAATATTTGGTCAAGAGACATATTTTGTAACCTATGTAATGGTACTCTATGAAAATGTTCTCCTTTAGAATTTGACGTGGATGTTTACTCCAACCTCCTTGCTATTTTTATTATTATTATTAAAATCAAGGAATGTGTTTATCTTCGAAATAAAAGCAATACTTTACAAAACATGTTTGGAAAAGGAAGGAAGAGAAAAAAGAAACAATCCATTCAATCAAAGAAACAAGTTTTCCTTATAATACTATTTCTAATAAGAACTATTACTCTTATGAAAAATATGTTAAGAAACCATTGAAAGTAATTGAAGTCTCCCACCATCTAATCTTGAAAGCATCCTCCAGCTAATTGGTTCAAGATCAACTTCAAGAACATTGGAAGCTACATTGAAGAACAATTCAATTTTACCATGGATGGGGACTCTATTGAGATCTCTTTTATAACCATAATAAAATTCAGATTACAATGCAATAGTGGAAATATTAGAAACTACCATAATGGAAAAATTGGACTTCAGAAAATAAATTGAAATTAATGGATACTCACATTATCCTTATCAATATCAATATTAGACATAGAAAGGTTATTAGGAGGTGGAAAGTATTTTGAAATGTGTGAAAATCGAAATTATTTTTTCTTTAACACTAAGTTTATTCACATTCTTAAAATAACTGGTTAATTTGCTAAGCAACCAAGTATTTATGGAGAAAAATAGTTTTACAATTATATATATATATATGCTCAAACTTGAATTAGAATTTGTAAGATTAGTCGTAGAAGAAATTGATAACTCAATAGTTCTATTTAATAATGGTAAGTCTATGTGAAACAAATACAAAAAAAAAAAAAAAGAGATGTAAAATATGCTATTTACTAGACTTGGAATACTCCATAAAATTGATATACGCAAATGAACATTATTACTAGACTTAGAATAATCCATCAGAATGGGAGAGGAGTAGCACATGCCTTGTTAAAAATCCAAAACATGAAAATAAGGAAATTGTAAAAACCAAAACATGAAATTAAGGAAATTGTAAAACTAACATTTTAGTAAAACTAATTTCAAAACCCAAAACATAAAATTAACTATCTATCACTCAGTAAAACTAACATTTTAGTAAAACTAATTTAAAATTTTCTTCATTATAATTATTTTTCTTTTCAAAACTTCTACCATGCACCTTTAATTTTAATAACTCAATGGTTTCATTTTATTTTGAATAATGGTAAGCTTATATGAAACCAATAAAGAAGAAAAATATACAAAATATGCTATTTGCTAAACTAAAATACTCTATAAAATTAATATATGCAAATGAACATTGTACTCCACCTTTAGTATAAAGATAGAAAATGGGAAAGGAGTGGCACATCCCTTATTAAAGACCCAAAACATCGAAATTAAAAAAACTATCAACAAATAAAACTATCAAAACTTCTACCATGCACCTTTTTCTGTGAATTAAATTTGGAAACAAACTCAATTTTCGAACTAGACTGCTTTTTAAAATCATGGAAATTTGAGTAAAATTTTAAGAAAATCTTACAGGGATTTTTGTAAATCCAAGTTAGATCAAACTTTAATATTTTGAGTGCCCTAGAAGTTTTTGATGCCATTTCCACCGTCAAAATCATGATTCAAACATTGCAATTCCAACATCTAGTTACACTAAATTGGAAAAGAAACTCATTTTTCAGAACTTCAGAGATGTATCTTTCTTTATAAAAACGACTTAAATTAGATGACAGATACAAATATCCAAAAATAAACTCGAGACAGTTAGGTAACAGGAGGTTGGAAACGATATACGATACAATATTCAGATCTCCACGGTTGCAGCAGATACTGTTCCACCAGAAAAGTTTTCGGGTACTTCAAATTCAATCAACTCATTAGTGGAGGGGTTCAACAGATAACAAAACTGACAATGAGTACCACTGTTATAATGTTGAGTCGCAAAAATATGGCCGCGCCACTCTGTAGTACAGGAAATACGAGGAAATTTTGTAGAAAGAACGCTTTGAATTGCCCAATCATTTCCTTCAGCATTGTATTTCATCAACTGTGTTTCAGTTGGCGTATACAAGTGCCCAGAAGCAACCATGCACGACAATTTGAACCATTGCTTTAACCTCCACATATTATCCACCCTTGTCCAGATGCCCGTCTTTGGATCAAAAATTTCTGCACCATTTCCAGGTTTGAGGTCGAATACAAAGAATTTTTCTTCCAGAAAAACTCCACGACATGCGCCTTGCTGTTGGGTCATTGGAGGAAGAATTTTCCATCTGTCTTCTTCCACATTGTAAGCCTCTGCTGCGAAGAGCATAGATCCGACATATATCCCTCCCGCAACGTAGATAAACCCGCCAGAGGAAGATACAGCGCAGGCGAAGCTGTGCCTTCTGGTGGGCATGTTGGTTCCACGGCGCCATTCCGCAGATACGAAGTCAAAAATATAAACAGCGTTCTTGTTTCTCGAGCAGCCCATGAAAACTAGCTTCCCATTTAGGCAAACGCACCCACAGCGCCATAAATCATTTCCCGAGAGATTCTGACGTAGAATTTCCAAGGTGCGCGTGACAGGGTCTAACACTACTACTCTGCAGCCATATCCGAAAAACTTAATCATACATATCAACTGTTCCGCTGTTCCAGTGGTCATCCGGTCCTTGTAGAACTTGGGGTCGCTAACTATCTCTTTCCATTTTATGCAAACCAGTTTGAGCGTAGAGTGCCATTTGTAGGGCACTCTAAGCAAACAGTTTCTAGCTATATCATCTGGAAGATTAGGAATGATCTCCTGTGCTCTGAGTGCTAGCCTCTTTGACCTGCGCAGCATGGTGTTGGATTCATCTGGAAGATTAGGAATGATCTCCTGTGCTCTGAGTGCTAGCCTCTTCGACCTGCGCAGCATGGCGTTGGATTTTACCTGAAATAAAAGTAATTAAACGAAAGGTCAAAAATCATTACTCATAGAAATATGATACTAACATCTTAGATAATGGAATTAAAACATCTTAGATAACGGAATTAAAAAAATCATTAGAGGATTTTACCTGAAATAAAAGCAATTAAACGAGTGGTAAAAAATCATTACTCACAGAAATATGATACTAACATCCTAGATAATGGAATTAAAACATCTTAGATAATGGAATTAAAAAAATCATGAAATACAAATATGTACAGAAGAGTTTATAATCAATATATGGCTCAATCCAAATCCATCTGTTTGTGTGTTTTAAATTACAAACGCTTACTTTTATGATGAAGGAAATCCGGATTAAAAACATAAAATTATCATATTAATAGTTTGATAAATTATGAGAAATTAAATCACGAGAAATCATTATAGTATAATAGTAGTTTATAATTAATAAATGGTTTAATCCATTTGTTTTAAATTACAATTTCTTATTTTTATGATGGAATAGTTAGATAATGAAATTAAAAAAAATTATGAGAAACTATTATGGTACAAAACAAAAGTAACTTTAATCAATATATGGCTCAATCCACCTATTTTAAATTAGAACTTTTATGATGGAATAGTTAGATAAAGGAATTAAAAAAATCATGAGAAACCACTATGGTACATAACAAAAGTAACTTATAATCAATATATGGCTCAATCCACTTGTTTTAAATTACAATCAATTACTTTTAGATCATGGAACACTCGTTAATATTTATTCAAATTGAAATTGTGAATGACTCGTAAATAATGGAGAAATTGTGAATCACTTGTAAAATAATGAGGGTTAATATACAAAGAGATTATTTACAGAAAAGAAAATGAAATCAATCAATCCGAGCACTAATCTCTGATCTATATTCTCTAATATGATCTATACTCTCTAAGTAGAAATTGTAAATCACTTGTAAAATAATGGAGAAATCTTGAATCATTTGTAAAATAACAAGGGTTAATATGTAGGGAAATTCCTTAATGACAGACATATCAATCAATTTGGTGGAATCAAATAGAAATCCTGAATGACTTGTAAATAATGGAGAAATTGTGAATCACTTGTAAAATAATGAGGGTCAATCTGAGCACTAATCTCTAATATGTTCTATACTCTCTAAGTAGAAAATGTAAATCACTTGTAAAATAATGGAGAAATCTTGAATCATTTGTAAAATAGCAAGGGTTAATATGTAGATAAATTCCTTAATGATAGACAGATTAATCAATTTGGAACACTAATCAGCAGGAACACTAATAAATACTCACCCTAAAATAATCAAGGTTTGTATAATAATATATAGAGACATTATTCTTTTGTTGTTCACATGGAAAAACAAACTTTTTTCACTAAAAAAGAGTTTACATAATCATGCTTCTTTACCACAGTTTATAATGGCTAAATATAGTGATATTCGAGATTCAACAACACAATTTATAATGGTTAAATATCCATACCAAATATAGAGAAATTACTTACAGAAAGACACTATAAAAACACTAATCGATACTTTCCAAGTCGCAATCATGAATCACTTATAAAATAAGGGTTAATATGTAGGGAAATTACTTACAAAATTCAACAACACAATTTATAATGGCTAAATAACCATACCAAATATGGGGAAATTACTTGCAGAAAAACACAAGGCTAAATATCGTGATATCCCAAATTCAACAACACAATTTATAATGGCTAAATAACCATACCAAATATAGATAAATTACTTCAGAAAGACACGATCAAAACACTAGTCGATACTTTCCAAGTTGCAATCGTGAATCACCTGTAAAATAAGGGTTAATAAGTAGAGAAATTACTTACAAAATTCAACAACACAATTCATAATGGCTAAATAACCATACCAAATATAGGTAAATTACTTAAGGAAAGACACAATCAATACTTTCCAAGTTGCAATCGTGAATCCCCTGTAAAATAAGGGTTAATATGTAGGGAAATTACTTACAAAATTCAACAACACAATTTATAATGACTAAATAACCATACCAAATATAGGGAAATTACTTACGGAAAGACAATCAGAACACTAATTGATACTTCCCAAATTCCAATCGTGTAAAATAATGGAGAAATCGTGAATCACCTGTAACATACATAACTAGGGTTAATAGTCCATAAATTACTTACAAGATTCAACAACACAACTTATAATGGCTAAATAATCATACCAAATATAGAGAAATTACTTAAAAAAACACAATCAGAACACTAATCGAAACACATATATGGAGGGTTATACTTACAGAAAAATAATGTCATAAATCAAGGGTTATACTTACAGAAAGGCAATGCCATAAATCAATCAGAACACTGATTGATACTCTCCAAGTAGAAATATTGGATGAGAAATAGTGGATCCTTGTAAAACAATAAGGGTTAATATATAGGGAAATTTGAGTAAGAGCTTTGGATCGAGTTAAGGATTTAGCTTTAACATTACCAGAAAGGTGAATTAAGTTATTTTTAATAAAATTTTAATTTTATAAAAAGGATATGGGTAGGGGTTTGACCTAGTCCATAAATTAATGTGAATAAAATTTGAATTTTATCAAAAAGACAATTTTGGCTTAGTAGTATCTTGATTTGATTTATAATTTTTTCTTCAGGAAAATTTGAACCCCATTAAATGACCATGGCCATGTTGGATGTCCACACATTGTTTTAAAAAAAAAATTGTAAATGATTTATTTTACGGTTATAAAAAAATGGTTTTAACAATTTTTTTTTTTGTAACTTCTAGTACTTTCCCACATTTTATGGATGGTAAACCCATAAACAATGCACCGTAATTATGGAGCCTTACCCCAAAAGGAATATTTGGTGAATGTTGGAAATAGTTTTAACTTTATTCTTGTTATTTTTCTTTTTTTAATTGGAATGAAAGTACAAAAAATGTGGATTACTTCCCCACATTTAGTGGATTGTAAACTATCAATCCTCATTAGGGGGAATCGGTCAATCCTCATTAAGGAGAATCACATTAAGGAAAACATCTCGTGGATAGTAAAATGGGCTAACCCTCCACCTTGATTACTAGGCTTGAAATATTTTTAACTTGTTTTAATATAACAATCAAATAAATTAAATGAGGAAAACATCTGGTGGATAGTAAAATGGGTTAACCCTCCACCTTGATTACTATGCTTGAAATATTTTTAACTTGTTTTAATATAACAATCAAATAAATTAAATGGTTGGTAAATGTTAATAGGCATCAAAACACATCTCACATTGTCTAGATTAAGAAAAACCATGAAATTGACTAAATTATAACTTTGTTTTAAATTATTATTATTAAAAAATTTAATATATGAATTAAACAATACCCTTAACCATGGAGATTCACCTCCATTTTATCATGTAAATTCTTAACTTGTAAATCATTTTTGTTGCAATACCATGGGTCATTACCATGACTTATCAATACCACATACACAATATGAAACTTGTTGATATGGAATTTTCTTTAATTATTTAATTGAGATCAATTAATTAAAAAAACATAACTAACTTGAAGAGAAATATTGAAAGCCTTGAATTTTGACATATTCTATGGAGGTTAAATCTCCACCACTCGTCTAATAATTACTAATAATTAATATAAAATTTTAGAAGACCTACATAATTAAGCTATTTTTAATAAAATATGAACCTATGAAAATGCTATATTGGATAGTAATATTTTGAGGTGGAATACAAATTTGAATGTAACAACAAATAGACAATTTAATTAATCATTTACATAAAGGAAAAAAATAAATAGTTATCTAAATATTAACTTTTGAATTTTTAATAGCTACTTTGACTTATTTAATTTAATTTAGTTTATTTTCAAGTCATTATCCAATTTTTAAAGAAAAAAATCAAATTTAATATATTTTTAAATTTTATTTAAAATTAATATTTTAATATTTTGAATAAATTTCAAAATACAAATAGTTAAAATTACTTAGAAACAAGATGATTATGACAAATACCGACGTGTAGAATGTCATTATGGTCAGCTTAAATCATGAACCCATTACATAAAGACAATAAGATCAAGTAGAAAACTGGTTGACAATTTCTAAGTAGAAATCTTGAATCACTTGTAAAATAATGAAAAAAATGGAGAATAATATAAAAGGAAATTTGAATAAGAGGATTTGACTTATTTAATGACATAATTACGCCATAAGGCATTACTATTTGAAAACAACTCCCCTAGCACTGGTCTGTATGTTCCGGTGGTATCTATTGGAAATATTGTCACTGATGGCAAAGGAGCACAAAGGAGCAACACCTGAACTATCATTAAGAAAAAGTAGCAGAGAAGCAAAAGCAATAACGCAAAGAAGAAGATCAGGCAATAATGCAGTAAGAAAACATAAAAGAGAGGCAGAGGAGTAGCAAAGAGGCAAGGAGCAACATTAGACCATCAAAAAAGGCACCAAAAGAGCAAAGGCATAAAAAAGGCAAAGGCAGCAAAGGCATCTAAGAAGAAAAGGCAACAAAGGAAGTTCAAGTAGAAAAGGAGCAAAGGCAGCAAAACAACAAAGGCAGAATCGTGAACGTGCTGGGCAGAGTCGTGAACGTGCAACAAGCGTGATAATCCTGAGTAGGAGTGAATAAAAAACATAAGAACAAGCTCAAGAGATATCAACGCTTTCAAAAAGAAGGACAAAGCGAACTACTTCAACACACAGCAGAAGGCAATTAGATTTGCAAGACACAACGAGGACCATAGATCTTACACAATCCTCTATTTGATTGAATATCGTATAAATCATATAGTAGAAAACAATAAGATTTTCAAGACACAACAGGACCATAGATCTTACACAATCCTCTGTTTGATTAAATATCGTATTAATCATATAGTAGAAAGCAATCGAATTTTCAAGCAGCAATGAGGACCATATATCTTGCGCAGATCAATGGTGGAAGACCATATCACAATCGTGAAGACATCACATATCGCAGGGTATAGTGATTACAGTTAAGACTTCGCAAGCTAAGTTATCTAACTTGTGATGCGAAGTGGATCGACAAGGAGACACGAATGTACCGTCAAATCTAACGAAGATCAACGACGGACGACAAATCACAATTTTGCACATCGCAAATGTTAGCGGATAGCGCTAAGACTTTGCAAGGTATGCTAATTTTTTTGCGATGCGGTAAGGTTATAAAGTTGCCATGCAGTGAAAGGGAGGAGCCACATGTCGGCATTGCGCATAAGCTCACATCGCAAATGTTAGAGGATAGCGCTAAGTATTCACGAGGTATGTTAATTTGTTTGCGACATGGTAAGGTTCTAAAGTTGCGATGCGGTAAAAGGGAAGAGCCACATGTCGGCACTGTGCATTAGCACACATCACAGATTTTATGTTTTGTAATTAAGGTTCTGTGAGATATGCACCACCTTTTCCCCCTCAACAAATTCATGCACTTCCCCAAGGATATTAGTTGAAATATCTTCCAAAATACACTGGGGAGGGAGAAGGAGTTTCTGCTAAAGAACATTTAGTGGCTTTCTATAGTTATGCTGACAATCGGAATATTTAACATGAAGATGTCTGGTCAAGACTCTTTGTTTAGAGCTTGGATGGTGAAGCTTGAAAATGGTTTAGAAGTTTAGATCCAAATTCAATTACAGGAAATGATGAATTAGAAGAAATATTTGTGAAGCATTGGGGTGTTAGGAAATACTATGTTTATTATCTTACAGAATTTGGAACTCTGAAGGAAAAGGCAAATGAGTCTTTAGCTGATTTTACTAAGAGGTTTAATAAGATTTATCAGAAAATTCCTGAAGAGATTAAATCCATTGAAACCACAACTATGATAAATTTTGCAAATGCTTTATATTCTGAGTTTGCCTTATGGTTGAGGGCTGAAAAATCACAGACACTCACAACTATGAAAGAGGCTGAAATTGGAGTGTAGTATAATCTCATGGATCCTAATAAATAAAAAATGGAGGAAGAAAAGGCAAAAAAAGGAAAAAAGAAGATGAAAGAAGAAAATCCTTCTTCTTCCAAGTCTCTTTTAGCAGAAGAAAAAATCGATCAAATGTCCAATTTGATCAAGGAACTTGCCTCTAATATGTCAAAATTAGAGGTAGAAAATAAATCAGCTGCTAGAGCCAATCAAAATGAAGCAAATCGAAATCAGGCTCCCTTCAGGAGGCCTTTTCAACCTCAAAAAATCCTACAGTGCCCAAGGAGGAATGCTGATGATCAAAATGTTTAACCTCCTTTGAATAATTTTGCTGAAGAAGAACAACAAGGAAATGAGGAATAAAATGAAGAAATAAACCATATGGGAGGAACTACACAGTCAACATGTCTGACATTGTAGGAATATGAAGATAAATCAAGAATTTGTTTATTTTTCTGATGATATGAATGCTCAAATTTATGCACAGAATGATAAAAAACATCAAGAAGTTCAAAACAGAAATTACCCTTTGAGGTCAAAGGGCCTTGTTCAACAGCCCCAACAAAAACCAGATTCAGATAAATAAGCTGCTAAACAGAAGGCCAAGGTAAATGAGGTTCCTCCACCTCAAAATTCTACTCCAATTGCCAATATTATAGCAGAAAATAAAATCAAAATTCCAGTTCCACTCCTGGAATTATTGAAAAATCCAGCATATAAAGTCTTTTAAGAGTATATTGCAGCCTCCTCTCACCCCTGATTCATTCAAAATAGAGGATGAGCATCCCACCATTTATGTAGGGTGTCGTGTCCAAGACCAAAATGATGATAACTCACATCCTTTCTACATGTCACTCAATATACATGACAAATTTCTACATAATTGTCCGTTAGATTATGGAGCTTCCCACAATAACATGCCAAAGAAAGTAATGGATGAATTGGGATTAGAGATCACCAAGCAATACCATGACCTTTACACCTTTGACTCAAAAAAAGTCAAGTGTTTAGGAGTGATTAAGGATTTGGTTGTTTCCCTTACCCAACTGCCTATGAAGAGCTTAGTGATGGACATTGTGGTTGCTGACATTCCTTCTAGATTTGGGATGTTACTTTCCAGATCTTCGTCTAAGAAATTGGGAGGTACCCCTCAGATGGACATGTCATATGCTACCATCCCAATATTTTGAGGGGAATTTAGAGGACTATATAGGGAAAATCAAATGGCCTACATCATTATTGATCAAGACAATCCATCAAACCATCCCATATATGTTGAAGAAAAGGAATTGGGGTCATCAATTATGCACCTTGTTGTCGATGACAATGATTTCCAACCCGAATTAAGTGAAAAAAAACACTCTCAAAGTGAAAATGCACAACATTCAGAAAGAGGACAGATATGGAAATTGTACTTTGATGGAACCTCTTAAAGAGAAGGACCGGGAGCCAGTGTAGTCCTCATTTATTCTACTCAGCAGAAGGTAACCATATCATAAAAACTACAATTTGCTACCACTAAAAACACTGCTGAGTATGAAGCACTTGTGCTGGGTATGAAGGTAGCAAAATATTTTGGAGCAGAACATCTAATTGCCTTTGGTGATTAAGCAGGTGAGAAATAATTACCAAGTGAAAATTTTCAAATTGAAGAATTATAGGAATGAAGTCTGGGATTTTTTTGAACATTACTTTTCAACATTTAATATAAATTTTGTCACTAGAGAAGACAATCAAATTTCTAATTCACTAGCTATTGTTGCTAGTAATTTCAAAGTTCCTCTAGATGTCAAGGCAGTCTATGATGTTCAAATAAAAAACAGACCTTCAATTCCTGATGACATCAAGCACTGGAAAGTATTCGAAGATGACAGGGAGATTTAGAAATTTTTAGAGTGTGTAGAAGAGTTTGCAGAGATACAAATTGATGATGAGTAGGAAATTGTTGAAAACCAAAATAGCAGTTCTTTTAAGAAAAATATGGCTGTGAAAAAATGTATAGATCTGAAAACTAAATTTATTCCTAAGGGTTTAGTTCCTTTAGAAAGAATTTTTTATAATAATGATGTTTTCCTCAAGCCTGAAAGCAAGGTTGATGGAGAGAGTAAAATAGAATGCAATATTGGTACAAAAGATCAACCAAGATTATTCAAAGTGTCCAAATTCCTTCCTCTGGAAACCAGAAAAAAAAAAATATCAAATTGCTAAAGGAATTTGCTGATATTTTTGCATGGTATTATAGTGAGTTGAAAACTTATGATAAGAACATAATGGAGCACAAGATCCCTTGAAAACAAATGCAAATCCTATAGCAAAAAATATCAGACATGTTAGTGTCAGTTTTGTCATACTGCCATCAGTGATCAAATTTGCTCTTTTGCATTTGCATAGTAGGAGTCCCATACCATAAAGTTTCATCATTCCATTAGGTCATGGATTCATTGATGGTAGTGGTCTTTCATCAGTTTTCCCTCATGTGAAACTTGCTGATTCTCCTTTCTATGGTCTTCAGCCATGATTCACTTTCACTCCACAAATTATGTTATTAGGTCATAGGGTTGGTCTCATTAGGTTCTAGGGTCTCATCATGGTCAAATTAATGAGTCAAGTGTTAATAAATATCTGCAAGGTCATGAGGAGGTCAAATAAACTCAAAGGCACAATATCTAGAAAAATAAAAGAGTTGTTCTATTAAACTTGATGTAATTTTCACCTCAAAACATGTTTTGAGGTGAAAAACATGGTACTTTGCTTTTATTATCATTTCTTATGTAATTTTATGTCTGCTATCTCCACAGAGCCACCACCCTGCCTTTCAGAGGTGTTTTCCAGAAACAATGGTATTTTCCAGAACATTTTCAGTATAATACCATCTTCTAAGTATTTCCATCAGAAAGAGCCCGGAAAGAGCTTTCCAACGATATATTATACTCTCAAAACTGACTCCTGGATTGGAAAATATGCCTAAGTGAATAATAGTCCCCAAAGCCTAACCTTACCCCTTTTCTCATTGTCCCTTAGACTTTATTTCATATAATTTTAATTTTTTTCATTATAAAACCCTTTCCCTCCAATCCGATCGCACCCTTTTCCCCTGATCCAATCCCACCATTCAAATCGCATGCTTCCGATTGACCCTTCCCTAATCACAAATCTCCGATGCGATTGACCCCGCTCGATCACATCTGGACCGTTGATCTACCCAGCGATCTGACGACCCACATCCGGTCGCAATCACTTGATCACATCGAAACTTCGCAGTGCTCCCAAATTTGTTCTTGCTCCTGTGATTTCTTTCGTTGCAATTGACTCCCGTCGATCGCATCTCCACCGTCGATTCGCCCTTTTGATCGGACGGCTCACAAGCCATCACACCATCGCAATCGACATTTTCCGTAGCATTGCACCTGCCCCACTCCCCCGCCGATTTGCGATTTGTGATTAACCCGAGTCCCACCTTAAATCCCTTCCGCCTTTTCAATGAAAAATGGTTTTTCCCTTTGTAAAATGCGGAAAACTCATTTTTATTTGTTTTGAAGGGATTTTTCATTTACACCATTGGAAATTGCTTTCGCTCGCTTGTCCCCGCACCTCTATTGTATTACTCCATCGCACCCACTTCGGTAGCCACCTATAATATTTGTTACGTTTGTTATACCAAAGGTGGCTAAGAATTTTTGAGCCTCCAAGGAACAAAGTTTATCACTAAAAATTGTTGGCTCTTGAAGGCTCCTTGAAGGCCTCATGCCTCTGTCCAAACTTACACTGCTGTTTACATCCTACGAGACTCTGAAATCCTGCTGATTTCCAAGACAAAGTACTGCTGCAAACTCCCTTTTCCTTTTCCACCTCTTCCAGGACTAATCTCTGTTTCTTTTCCCCCACTTCCCATAAAAATCCCTCCTTTTCATGTTTCTCCCTTTTTCACATCATAAAAGCCCTTGATAAAGTTATAAGACCCCTTCTTAGCCTTATCGGAATCCTAAAATCCCTTTCAAAATCCTTGAAAAACCCTTAAAATGCATATTTTCTATGTATGGGAGAAAAGCCCCCTTCGGCTTAAGTCTCTAACACTTTTCATTCATGCACCCTGGCGCCAGAACCAAGCGCTGAGTCAGTCAGGCAATTATCCGTTTTTAACAATTATTCCGCCCTGAAAATATTAAAAAACCTTTGTTATTTACAAAATTCGAGTTTTATTTTATTTTGTAAAGTTTTCCATCGGTACGATCTTCCACTAAATCTCCACCGTCAATCTAAACCCGCAAAATGGACGGTGCGGAGTCTGTCTACCCGGTGGTCCCCGCCAGTTGTTCCCCACTCTAGAAACCGCGTGGTATCCATCGCACCGCCTTAGGGGCAAGGGCGGTTTTTCCCCGATTCCCAGCGATTCCACACATTGCTCGACACGTGTCCTAGGCACTGCTCCGAAAACCGCCGTCCATTGCGCATTAAAGTTCAGACATGGACACGCAGCGATATTCACGTCCACTGTCCGATATGGATCCGATCATTGGACGGCGATCGCTTGTCTAAGATGCACGCGTGATAACCGGGCTACCGTGCAGTGGCAACAACATCTCTGCCGTCGATCTGATCTGCAGATCGACGGTCCAAAATTCATCGCCTAGATTCCCTCCATTTGACTTTCAAACTTCCACTCCCCACCATCGATCTCTGTGCGATTGACGGCTCAGATTCATTCTCCTTTTCTGCCTCCTCGTTCACTCTCGACCGTCGATATCTGCGCGATCGACGACTCATATTTAATCTTTTTTCCGCTCGTTCTACGACCTCTCCCGATCAATCCTGACCGTTGGATGATGCCATCCAACAGCCACACTCCCTCCACACGTCCATTGAAGCAGTCAACCTATATATGCAGGATTTTGCAGGGTTTAAATGGTCTTCCACCAGTCTGAAGAAAATTCGCAGGCTGAGGGTGGCGACCCTCCCGCCTTCAATTCGTCAAAGGAAATCATTCACAGGTGTTAAATGCACGTTTCATCGGTGTTTCATAAGGCATTGATGCCATTCGATTCCTATTTTAGTCCTGCACATTTGAAAGACACAGCAAGTCAATCACAAATCAAGAGAATCAATATAGAAGACCAGAATGCACCAGAACAGAGGATTAAAAGACAATTTTGTGGGGATTATATCTAAGATGCCTATCAAAAGCCTAATCCCCGAATTTAAACACAGTTTAAAGGAAAAATTAGAGTGTTTTATCTGATAGAAAGCTCCACCGCCTTAGTTAAAGCGAATCAATTCTTCTCAGCTACCACGAAGGACACCTGTGCCTCAAAGAAATCAAATGCAGGCCAAAGTTATTGCATGAAATCCAATATCTGCTTCACAACACAACTAAAGGGTAAATCTGCGAACAAACTTAATGAAAAAATATTTACAGAGTTAATCTAACATGACACAGAGCCTCAAAGGTCAAATTAAGCTCCCACCGAGCTTAAAATATTTATGTGAATCATTTAATACAGACGACACCTATTGTAAGCTTCTTCATTGAGCCCCCAAGGGCCGAGAAGCCATTTAAAGTCTGTATTAATTTTAATTGGAGATCCTTTTTATCAGGATCTCACCTCCTCATTCTTCTATATATACTTCTACAGAAGATGAGTGAGGGGTTGGTTATTGTTTTCATCACAAGTTGTAATACTGAAACTCTTTGAAGTAAATACATAGTCTGTTGAAGTTGGAGAACAAATTGAAGTCTTGGAGATTTTGATGATGTTGTTGCATGCTTGTTCCTGAGAAGGCTCTATCATTGGATCCATGAGCTTGGCTGTTGGTGAAGTATTCTGAACTGTCTTATGTTTTCCCCCTGTTTTCATTATGTTCCACAATTTCTTACTACAGTAGGATAGAAAGTATTAGGCTAATAAATGACTCCTGGAAGCACCTTAGACCTGTTCATCCTTCACTGTTTTATGTTTTCTTCTGCTGAAGTATTTTAGAGGCTTTAAACTTTCTCTTTAGTCTTCATGCTTGTTTATTTCCTTAATAGTTTGAACAGTTGGTTTCAGCATGATTTATGGTTCTCCCTGCTTGTCTGTTGCCACTTAAAAACTGTTATTGAAGTCTCCCTTTGAAGTTCTTTTCTTATAGTGAATCAGAGAGGTCTGTTTTGATCTTGCCCTTTGTCCTCACTTAAAAAGTTGGCTTAAAGGTCATTATAATTATGATCATAGATGTTTTTAGGTGTTCCCTCTTCTATGACTGTAATTATCAGTAAATATTTTATGTTTTCTAAGTCCTTTAGAATAAAATATTTGAGGAAATAGGGTGTTCCCCGAATCTTAGATTTCATTTTGAAAGTTGTCTTGAAGCCATTATTTGCTTAAAGAATGTTTGTAGAATTTATGGTTAGCCCTGTCTATCAAATATCTCTTTATTGTTTAAATTATGTTTTTAGGTTCCCTTTGTTGAGAATTCAATTTCTCTTTCCAAATCATTAATGTTCATCCCATTCCAAAAACAAAAGGATCCTGTGGCCAAGTTAGATTTTCCCTTTGATATCCCATATCCTTTGATGAGTTTGCTATGACCTTTTCTTGACTCCATTGCCAATGAACCAGATTTTTCTCCATTATTTGTATCTTTCCTAGACCTTTCATGTTCTGCTGTATCAATTCAATCCAACCAAACAAACAAACAACACCTACCCTCAATAACTAGTCTAAAATCAATATTATAAGCACACAAGATAAACTTTTGCAAACAAACATTTGAGAGATCCCTCTCTGAGAACAGGAGGACTAGATCCTGTAACTCTAAAGATTGGTTCTGATGTTGCCTTGTCTTTTGATTTGCCAAACTATCAAAACACGGGACACCAACACATCGCATCACAAGTCATCAATACGATGTGCCCATTCCTCTTCCGCTACGATTTCCGATTTGCGATTGCGATTTTCCCATGAGACTCCCCCTATACACTATCGCATCGCAGTTTCCAATCGCATTGTCCCAATACACCTTCCCCCCTCTGCTATTGCGATTTGGGATCTCAACTCGGGCCCACCATCCTTTCCTTTGCTCTTTTTCACCCAAAAAGGGACTTTTCTTCATTAAATGGAGAATTTCAATTTTATTGGTTCCAAAGGGAATTTCTCAGCATAAAAGGGATTTTCAACAAAAGAAAAGAAACAAATAGTTGTCGAGAGCTAAATACAAACATAGAATCATTTTGGCTTCTTCATATACGATTAAAAGGGATCTATTCACAGATTTCTTCCTTTCATTCATTGGCTATGACAAGAAATTCCCCTCCAGATGTTCAAAATGTATTTTTTCTCCTTCTTTTTAGGGGCAGAACATTGGTTTCTTTCCTATGATCGGATTTTAGTTCTGAGCCGGGAAAAATAGCTCCTCTTTCTGTGGATCTACTTCCCTCAGATTTCTATCTATTTAATGTAATTTTCAATAATTTGTAAAGGTAAGTAAGGGGATTCAGTGTGGAATAGTTTGGAAATCAAGGAGGACGCTCTGTGCTCCATTGTAACAGTTTGACAGGGAATTAATAAAGATATGCAGCTCTGATTTATGGGATCCCCGTGGTATGAATTTTAGCATTTGTTTCTTCCTTTGTTTTCATATGTTAAATGTTATGTTTACCATTCATTCATAAAAAATTCTGGTTGAATGCTTTCAAGATAGATAGGTAGAATCCATTTTTAATGCTCCGCCTTGGGAAATCATTCAATACTCTATGTTTTCTTCTGTTTGAAAAGGATCCATTTCCTATGCCCTTTTCAGCTCCTCACCTGTCTTACCATCCCATCATTATTTAAAATTAATTGTTAAAATCCCCTCGCCTATCTTGCCCCACATAATACCCTATATTATAATACCCTATATCTCTAATTTAATTCCCGCTTCAAACTCGCCCAACCCCATCTCGTTCCATACAACTCCCCGAAAAAATTTATAAAAACATTTCCATTTATTATACCTAGCCTAAAAATCGCCTGCGCTTTATACCATTGAATATTTTTCACGCGAGAGAGAGCCCTCTCCCCGACCTTTTTAGGGCTAGCTATAAGGTCAATGTGGTTTGAAGGTTACCTTGATTTGCCTTCCTTTAGCTCGAGGTTCAAATTAGGTGCTAACATTTCTAGCGACCATACCGGGATATTTAGCATAAAGATCGATCACCCCGCAAGTATTGGATAAATTTCGGACTCGATGAGGTTCTCAAAGGAAGCGAGGGCTGAAATAAAACATTGTAAAGTAGAAATTTGACCACACTGGCTTCAAGGAGATACACGAGGGCCAAACTTGATCCAAATCCTCCCCCTGTGTTTGAAAATCCTAATCTCATCCCAAGAATAATCCGAAGACAAGAAGGTTCAGTAAGCCCTAGACCTATTTTCAAATCCCATACCTGGCCCAATGAGTGGTTGTTTGTAGAATACCTCTCTTTTGATGAGTGTTTTGAGATTTCTTTGTTCAGACATAAATCAGAAACTGCACTTGATGACATAGTTTTAGATCTAGAATTTCTTATAGATATCGAAGTTCAAAGGGAAAACACATCAATTGATGATTATATTTTGAATTCCCCTAAGGAATCTATCATTGTAACCAATATCCCTGAGCCTGTAGAATTATCAGAAACAACATTTCCTTCCCTTGACTCATCAGCATTCCCATCAGTTTCAGAAGTCAGTTCTCAGCTTTCGACTCCTCCATCAACACCTCCCTTGAATCCTAGTAGCGCAAACGCTGTTGTAAATCCACCTCGAATCATGGCTGCCTGGTATGAACCCCTGGTTTTACCTTAGAATCTGAATGATATGCCTGCTGATTATCAAAGTAAAATACATATTTTTGATGCCACTCAAATCATCACAACCCAACAGCATGTTGATAAGATGAATGAATTTTTTGACCTTCATGAGGTAGAGGCAGAAAATGTGACCACGAGATTGTTTGTTCAAAGTTTTGGAGGTGATGTTCGAAAATGGTTCAGAGCCTTGCCAGCAGCTTCTATTCACAATTTGCAGGAGTTACATATACAATTCATAGACCAGTGGGAGGTAAAGAAAAACCCACTCCAAATATTGTCTGAATATGAAAATATTAAAAGGAATGTAGGTGAAAGTGTACAAGATTATTGTGTAAGATTTAATTATGTGTATAATGCTATTCCGGCCAACCTAAAACCTCCCATGGGGTTAGGTTTGCTCAAGTTTCCAGATGGTTTCGATGCTGATATGGCATATCAGCTAGGAGAACGAGATCCTACCACACTTGAAGATATGCAGAAGATAGCTGTGAGCGTAGAAGTGAATTTTCCGGCCAGAAGAGCGTAAACAAGGGCCGAAAAGAGAGTAAATATGAAAGAAGAAGCCTCTCCTTCAGATAGTAAGATGGATACTTTGATCCGAATAGTGGATAAGATGGTTGATTGACTGACTATTTCAGATAGGCCTAAAGCACAAATCAGGAATCCGAATTTCAAAGGGCAGCAACAGCTGCAATTCTGAATTAAGCAAAGGGAACATAAAGCACAGGACCAAGCAACGCAACAACAGCAGATCAGAACTCCTTTGCAGCAAAATTATGTTCAAGGAATGGAAATAGATGATGATGATGATCTGATAGTTGAAGCTAATCATTTCTTCACTGCCGATGGTGCACCCATTTTTCTGATAGAAGATGAAGAATATGCAGGGAGTCCAGACACTTGAAGAGATGATTATTTCATATTGGCCAATGATGTAGTGTTAGAGGAAGAATCCAATGATTATCAACGAGTATAAATGAATGCTTTGTCAGCGCAATAGAAGCAGTATTCTTTGAGGAGCAGAGATGTGCCAATCAATCCCATTCAGAAAAGGAAAGAGCTGCAATCAAAAAATGACTCCTCAAACACCCAAAGGAAAGGGAAAGAGCCTGTTGATTCCTCTCCCAGCAAGGCATCCTCAGCAATTAACATTGAAAATGAAAAGAACCAGCATAATGCAGCAAAGGAGCAAGTAGAGAAGAAAGATCCTCCCGTCAAAGAGGTAGAAAAAGTTCCATATTTTAATTTAGAAAATGAAATCGCTAAGCTGAAGGTGTCCATGCCCTTGACTGAGTTGCTTAAAAACAGTACTTATAAACATCAGGTCTCTAGAATTTTGCAAATAGACTCTATATCATATATGGTAAATGTTGAATATGATTATCCTGAACTCATTTTTAGTCCAGCCATAGAAGGTCAGTCTGAACAGAGTGAAGTCCCTCCCTTCTACCTGAGTCTTAGATTGCATGAGTTCATTTTACATAATGCTATGTTGGACTCTGGAGCCTCGCACAACTTGATGCCTAAAGTCGTTATGGAGAATTTGGGTCTTGATATTACGCGCAAGTACCATGATTTGTATTCCTTTGACTCTGATAGGCTCCATTGTATTGGTCTTATCAAATACTTGGTAGTATCTTTAGACCAAATCCTAGCCAAGAATGTTTTGATGGATGTGGTTATTGCCGATGTTCCACCACGGTTTGGAATGATTTTTTCCAGGTCATGGGGTGCAAAACTAAAAGGAACCATACAACTTGACTTCTCTTATGCCACCATTACCATGTTCGGTTAGTTGAGAAAAATATACAGGGAGAAGAAAATGAAATACATGATCACTAGCAAAGAGAAGCCATTTAATCATCCAATTAATGCAATCCACACAGATTTAGAGTCATTTGTATTATATTCAGATGGTGGTTTGAATGATGAAACTGTCCAGTTGATAGAGGTAGATGAGGTGCCTAAAATTTCAGAAAATTTTAGGGAAGTCCTTAGACAGGAAAAAGATAAAGCAGCAAGCATTTTTGAGTTTCCTACTTGCTAGCAGCAAAAGGAAAACGAACAACAGAAAAATGCAGAAATCAGTCAAAATAAATTAGAGAAAGAAGCAAAATTTCAACATTTAGAAGAAGAAGAAGAAGGCCTTTGGAGCATGGACTTTGACGGAGCTGTTTGTAAGGACGGTACTGGTATAGGAATATTGATTCGGAGCCCTATCTTCCAGCCTGAAAAAGTTCCTAGTAGTGTTAGAGTATGTGCTTACAAATTGGCTTTTGACTGCTCTAACAATGAAGCAGAATATGAAGCTTTGATTGCACATCTGAAAATTTTGAAGAAGCTAAAGGCAAACAGGATTTCTGTCTGTGTATATTTGAAGTTGATAATCAAACAGGTAAAAGGAGTGTATTAAGCAAAACATCCACGATTGAGGGCCTACAGAAATGAAGTCCTAGACATGTTAGGGACGTTTTCTGAGTACACTTTGACAACAATACCCCGAATGAAGAATCTTATTATAGATTCTCTTGCCACTACTGCAAGCAATTTGAAGATTCCAATGAATTCCAACAACAAATTTGAAATTTATGTCAAACATCGGCCCGCTATTCCGGATAATTTAAGGTATTGGCAAGTTTTTTGGGATGACAATGAAATCAATGATTTTTTGCAGAGTGAAGGAAAATTCAAGGATACTTCCATAGAGGGTGATCATGAGGTCGATGATCAAGAAATCGAAACAAATCAAATGGACATATTGCAGCTGAAAGACAATGTAATTCCTAGAGGTCTCATACCTTTAGAGGAGCTTTTTGATCAAGATGATCTTGTGAAGAAATTGAGCTTGGTGCCTACTGATAAAGGAGTTGAAGATGTTAATCTTGGAACAGCTGACAAGCCTAAGCTTGTGAAGTTGTCAAAAGCATTGTCCCCTGAGGTAAAGGAACAATATGTTAAATTACTTTCTCAATTTTCTGACGTGTTTGCGTGGGATTATTCAGACTTGAAGGTGTATGACAAAAATATAATTCAACATACTATTCCCATCAAGCCAGATCAGAATCCATTTAGACAGAAGCTGAGAAGGATCAACCCAAAGCTGCTTCCATCCATCGAAAAATAGGTAAACAGATTGTATAAATTTGGTATCATTGTCCCAATTAGATTTTCTGATTGGATTTCAAATTTGGTCCCGGTACGCAAAAAGACAAGAGAGATAAGGTTGTGCATAGATTTCCAAAATCTGAATAGAGTATCCTTAAAGGATAACTATCCACTTCCGAAGATGGACCATATTCTGCAAAGAGTAGTTGGAGCATAAAGGATGTAACTACTCGATGGTTACTCAAGCTATAATCAGATCTTGGTGCATGAAAAATATCAAGACAAAACTGCCTTCACAACACCTTGGGGAACTTTCCAGTATGCCAAAATTCCATTTGGACTGAAGAATGCTGGAGCCACTTTCCAGCGAGCAATGGATATTGCTTTTGCCAATGAAAAGGATGTTTTTATGGTTGTTTATTTGGATGATCTGACAGTGTTTTCTAGTTCTGATGATGAACATTTGCACCAATTGAGGATTGTATTTTAGTGATGCAGAAAGTTTGGGATTTCTCTCAATCCGAAGAAAAGTCTGTTTTCTATGGATGAGGGCAAGATGCTGGGGCATATCATCTCTAAAGACGATATCCGCATTGATCCTTCAAGAGTGGAGGTGATTCAGCACATAGACCTCCCACGTAACAAAAAGGAGATTTAGGTGTTCAATGGTAAGATGAACTTCTTGCGTAGAGTTATACCAAATTTGGCTGAACATTTACGAGAAATGACTAATATGTTGAAGAAGGATAGCACTGTCAAATGGAGTGAGGATGCTGTCAAGTCATTTAATCTGGTAAAGTTTTTTCTGTCCAATGCCCTAGTCTTGATTAGTCCTGATTACACTCAAGATTTCATTATATTTTCATTTTCATCGAAGCATACCATGGCTATGGTATTGATGCAAAGAGAGATCAGATTGAAGAACCCATTTCCTTTTTCAGTAGGACCATTCGAGATGATTCCTTGCGGTATAATATCATTGAGAAACAAGCATTGGATCTTATAAAAGCATTGAAGGATTTTAGAGTATACATTCTGCATTCACATACTATATCATATGTTCCTAATGCAGTAGTGAAGGATGTCCTGATGCAAATTGATCCAGAGGGAAGAAGAGGTAAGTGGATAATAGCAATGTTGGAATATGATTTGGAGATTAAACCCACAAAGTTAATCAAAGGACAAGGTTTGGCAAAACTAATGGCACAATCAAACCTGCGTGCTCTGGACATAAACCTCATAGCAGCAATGTCAGAGGACGAGGATGATGGTTTGCTTGTTCCGGTTTCAGACATTTTCCTCCAATCCCCATGGTATTCAGACATAGTTTATGTTCTTCAACATCTTTCACCACCTCCCAGGATGTCTAGAAGCAAAGATAGATCATTAAAACTTAAGTTTGCTAAATTCTGTATTTTAAACAGTTCTCTTTATTGGAAAGATCCAGGAGGTATTATGCTTAATTGTTTGGTTGAAGATGAGGCTCAACAGGTGATGCATGACTTTCACAAAGGTGATTGTGGTGGTCATTTGTTTTGGAAAACAACAACTAACAAAGTGTTGAGAGCAGGATAGTATTGGCCCACTTTATTTTCAGATTTGTATAAAACAGTGATGAGCTACCATGAGTGTCAAGTTTTCCAAGGAAAAAGAAAACTGCTTCCTCTTCCTTTGAAACCAATTTCAGTAAATGCTCCTTTCCAGTAGTGGGGAATTGATTTCATAGGGGAAATCCATCCCGCATCATCAGCACAACATCGATGGATCTTGCCAGGTACAGATTAATTCACCAAATGGATTGAGGCCATTCCAGCAAGGCAGGCTACTGATATGGTAATCATTCAATTTTTAGAATCAAATATCTTGTCTCGTTTTGGTTGCCCTCACAAAATCATAACAGATAACACAGCTGCGTTTAGATCTAAGAAGATGGTGGAATTTTGCGACAAATACACTATTGTGTTGGGCCATTCAACAACATATTACCCACGAGGCAACGAACTGGCAGAATCATCAAATAAATCTCTGATAAAAATAATCAAGAAAATGCTGGAAGCAAATAAGAGGAATTGACATCGAAAGCTCATCAACGCGTTGTGGGCAGATAGAGTAAGCAGCAAGAAATCCATAGGTATGTCACCGTTTGAATTGGTTTATGGTACTGATACTGTTTTTCCCATGTCACTTACAGTTCTGGTCATGAGACTATTGCAAGAGGCTGGCAGTGAAGAGGATGATAATCAGCGAAGGATCAATCAAATGATCCATCTTCAGCAAACAAGAGAGGAAGTTTCTCATAACGCTATTCAGTTGCAGGAGAAGATAAAGAAAATCTACGACCGTAAAGCCAAAACAGAAAAATTTCAGTTGGAAGATGTAGTGTTGAGATGGGATGCACGAAATGAGGACAAAGGGAAGCATGGTAAGTTCGACAACCTGTGGAAAGGACCATATAAGATCTCATCATATAGGGGACATAACACCTTTTTTATCACAAAGATGGATGACCAAGATTGCCCTGGAGGGCCAGTGAATGGTATGCTTTTGAAGCACTACCACTTCTAAGAGAATGGATCAAAAATTATGTCACAGTCATTGTATATACCATACCATTGCTGGTTAGATTTCAAGTACACAGTCATTGAAGTTTGGGGCCTGAGGTGAAGGCTATAAAAATTGAATGATATGTGTAAGGTTTGCTGGTTTTAATTTATTTTTCAATCATAGTTGAGACATATTCAGTCTACATTGTGTCAGTTTTCAGTATTTTGACCATATTTTCCCAGTGGATAAGGCTACTTGGTCTACAGTGTTCTTGGCACCTCCAAGGAGCTACCATCCCCATTTGGGCCAATGTTAGTGTCAGTTTTGTCATAACTGCCATTAGTGATCAAATTTTCTCTTTTGCATTTGCATAGTAGGAGTCCCATACCATAAATTTTCATCATTCCATTAGGTCATGGATTCATTGATGGTAGTGGTCTTTCATCAGTTTTCCCTCATGTGAAACTTGCTGATTCTCCTCTCTATGGTCTCTAGCCATGATTCACTTTCACTCCACAAATTATGTTATTATGTCATAGGGTTAGTCTCATTAGGTTCTAGGGTCTCATCATGGTCAAATTAATGAGTCAAGTGTTAATAAATATCAGCAAGGTCATGAGGAGGTCAAATAAACTCAAAGGCACAGTATCTGGAAAAATCAAAGAGTTGTTCTATTAAGCTTGATGTAATTTTCACCTCAAAACATGTTTTGAGGTGAAAAACATGGTACTTTGCTTTTATTATCATTTCTTATGTAATTTTATGTCTTCATATGTAATAAGTTGAGTTTCAGAAGCTGCTATCTCCAAAGAGCCACCACCCTGCCTTTCAGAGGTATTTTCCAGAACATTTTCAGTATAATACCATCTTCTAAGTATTTCCATCAGAAAGAGCCCGGAAAGAGCTTTCCAACGATATATTATACTCTCAAAACTGACTCCTGGATTGGAAAATATGCCTAAGTGAATAATAGTCCCCAAAGCCTAACCTTACCCCTTTTCTCATTGTCCCTTAGACTTTATTTCATATAATTTTAATTTTTTTCATTATAAAACCCTTTCCCTCCAATCCGATCGCACCCTTTTCCCCTGATCCAATCCCACCATTCAAATCGCATGCTTCCGATTGACCCTTCCCTAATCACAAATCTCCGATGCGATTGACCCCGCTCGATCACATCTGGACCGTTGATCTACCCAGCGATCTGACGACCCACATCCGGTCGCAATCACTTGATCACATCGAAACTTCGCAGTGCTCCCAAATTTGTTCTTGCTCCTGTGATTTCTTTCGTTGCAATTGACTCCCGTCGATCGCATCTCCACCGTCGATTCGCCCTTTTGATCGGACGGCTCACAAGCCATCACACCATCGCAATCGACATTTTCCGTAGCATTGCACCTGCCCCACTCCCCCGCCGATTTGCGATTTGTGATTAACCCGAGTCCCACCTTAAATCCCTTCCGCCTTTTCAATGAAAAATGGTTTTTCCCTTTGTAAAATGCGGAAAACTCATTTTTATTTGTTTTGAAGGGATTTTTCATTTACACCATTGGAAATTGCTTTCGCTCGCTTGTCCCCGCACCTCTATTGTATTACTCCATCGCACCCACTTCCATCGCAGCACAAGTCATCAATACGATGTGCCCATTCCTCTTCCGCTGCGATTTCCGATTTGCGATTGCAATTTTCCCATGAGACTCCCCGTATACACTATCACATCGCAGTTTCCAATCACATTGTCCCAATACACCTTCCCCCCTTTCTGATTGTGATTTGCGATCGCAACTCGGGCCCACCATCCTTTCCTTTGCTCCTTTTCACCCAAAAAGGGACTTTTCTTTATTAAATGGAAAAATTTCAATTTTATTGGTTTCAAAGGGCATTTCTTGGCATAAAGGGATTTTCAACGAAAGAAAAAGAAAAAGTCAAGGCCGAGAGCTAAATACAAACATAGAATCATTTTGGCTTCTTTTGCAGCGATTAAAAAGGGATTTGTTCTACATATTTCTTCCTTTAATTCATTGGGTACGATAGAAAATTCCTCCAGATGTTCAAAATGTATTTTTTCTCCTCTTTTTCAGGGGCATACTGTTGTTTATTTTCTATGTTCAGATTCCAGTTTTTGAGCTGGTGAAAGAACTATTTTTTCTGCGGATCTACTCCCCTCAAATTCTGTCTATTTAATGTAATTTTGGAGTCATTTGTAAAGGGGAATATAGTGGGATAAGTTGGAATTATTGAGGATGCTCTGCGCTCCGTTTGTAACAGTTTGGCAGGGAATTAATAAAGAAATGTAGCATTGTTTTATGGGATCCCTATGGTATGGATTTTAGCACTGTTCTTTCCTTTGTGTTCATCTGTTAATTGTTATGTTTTCCATTCATTCATTCATTCATATCTCTGGTTGAATGCTTTCAAGATAGATAGGTAGAATCCATTGTATAATGCTCTGCCTTGGGAAATCATTCAATATTTGATGTTTTCTGTTGTTTGAAAAGGATCCATCTCCTATGCCCTTTTCAGATTCTCACCAGTCTTACACATTCAATCATCATCATTTAAACTAAATTGTTAAAATCCCTGTCTATCTTGCCCCACAAAATACCTTGTATCTCTGATTTAATTCCCCACTTTCAAACTGCCCAACCCCATCTGTTCCATACAACCCTGAAAATTTTATAAAAACATTTCCATTTATTATACCTAGCCTAAAATCAGTTGTTGTTATACTTCATTGAATATTTTTCACGGAGAGAGCCCTCTCCTAACCTTGTAGGGCTAGCTACAAGGTTGAGCGTGGTTTGAAGGTTACCCTGATTTGCCTTCCTTTAGCCGGAGGTTCAAATTAGGTGCTAACAAGACACATCAATCCCATGTTGCTTCCAATCATTGAGAAAGAAATAAAAAAATCATGGGAAGCAAAGATTATTCTGCCTTTGAGATTTTATAACTAGGTAGCTAATATATTTCCAGTCCAGAAAAATAATGGATAAATAAGGATTTGTGTTGATTTTCACAACCTGAACCGATGCTCCTTGAAAGATAATTATCCACTGCCCAAGATGGATTATATCTTGTAGAAGGTTGTAGGATCCAAAAGATTGTCAATGATTGATGGATTTTCAGGCTATAATCAGATTTCAGTTGACAGGAAAGACAGAGAAAAGACAACGTTTACCACACCCTGGGGCACATTTATGAATGCAGGTGCAACCTTTCAAAGGGCAATGGATATTTTATTTGCGAGAGAAAAGGAAAATTTTTTGGTCATCTATTTGGATGACATCATGGTATATTCAAAATCCGATGAAGACTACTTGAAACATCTTAAGCAAGTTTTTGACAAATGTAGAAAGTTTGGTTTGTCCTTAAACCCAAAAACTTGTCTTTTGTTGTCCAAGAATGTAAGTTATTGGGACATATTGTAACATAAAGTGGCATCTTTATTGATCCAGGAAGAGTTGAAGCTATTCAGAAGATTGGGTTGCCAAGAAATAAGAAGGAATTGCAGTCATTTTTAGGGGAAATCAATTTTCTGAGGCGTTTTGTTCCTAAATTTGCAGAGCTGATCAAACATATAAGTGTTTTGCTGAAAAAATATGCAGAATTTAAGTGGCGAGATGAAGCTAAAGATTATTTTTCAGCAATTAAGTCTGCTTTGACTGAAGCGCTAGTTTTGATTAGTCCTAACTTGGAAAAGGATTTTCTGACTTTTTCATATTCTTCAGAAGAAACAATTGCAATTGTCTTACTATAACAGAACAAGGAGGGTTTGGAGCAGCCAATTTAATTTTTCAGTCGTGATTTAAGGGATTCTGAATTGAAGTACAACCTGACTGAAAAACAAGCATATGCACTAGTTAAGGCTTTGAAGTATTTTTGAGTTTATATGTTGCTTTCAAAAATAATTGCTATTGTCCCCGATATCACTGTTAAAGATGTGTTGTTGTAGCTAGATATAGATGGAAGAAAAGGATGATGGCTGACCAAGATTCTGGAATTTGATGTTGAAATCAAACCAACTAAATTGATAAAGGTTCAGGGATTGGCTCGCTTGATGGATGAATCTAACTGCAAAGCTTTAAATCTGAATGTAGAGGCAGCTGAAGAAGAAGATGGAGAAGGTAATGCTAATTATCTTGAAATATTTAATTCATATTGGTACAAGGATATAGTTTACTTCTTGTTAAATTTAAATTGTCCACCTGAAATGGAGAAGTTTAAAAGGAGAGCTTTTAAACTGAGAGCTGTGAAGTATTGCATTTTGGAAGACCATCTTTACTGGAAATATCCTGTTGGAGTCTTGTTAAGATGTGTAGATGAAGCAGAATCCCAAGAGATTATGATAGAGATACATGCAGGAGTATGCAGAGGGCATTTATATTGGAGAGCTACTACAAACAAAATCTTAAGGATTGGCTATTATTGGCCAAATCTTTTCTCTGATGTCTATGCCAAAGTCAGAAGCCATGTCGAATGTCAGAAATTTTCTGGTAAACAAAATTGCTACCATTACCTCTCATCCCTATTTCAGCAGATGTTCCTTTCCAGCAGTGTGGGCTAGACTTCATCGATGAAATTCATCCACATTCATCAGGACAACATAGATGGATTCTCACAGCTAAAGATTATTTCACCAAATGGATTGAAGATGTACCAACCAGAAATGCTACTGATACGGTAATTATTAAATTTATGTTGGAAAATATTATGTCAAGATTTGGTTGTCCACAGAAATTAGTAACTGATAATGAAATGGCCTTTAATTCCACCAAGATGTACAAATTTTGTCAGCAATATGGGATTGAATTGACTCATTCAACACATTATTACCCTCAAGGTAATGGTTTGGTTGAGTCATCCAATAAAAGTTTGGTAAGGATTATTAAGAAAATTGGGACTCTCAACTGATACATGCTCTATGGGCAGATAGATTAAGTGGTAAAAAATCAATTGGAATGTCTCCATTTCAACTTGTATATGGTACAGATGCCGTAATTCCTTTGCAATTATCTCTTCCTGTGATGAAGTTCCTACAAGATGAAGTTGATCATGAAAACCCAGTCCAAAGGAGAATGCTATAGTTGATAGAGGCACACCAAATCAGAGAATCATTGTTGGAAAAATTTCAAAAGTATCAGGCTAAAGTCAAATTAGTTTTTGATAAAAGAGAAAATTAGCAGTTTTTTCAGGAAAATGATTTGGTGATGCGTTGAGATGCTAGGAGAGAAGACCATGGAAAGCATGATAGGTTCAAAAATCTGTGGTTTGGGCCATTTAAAATTGCTGAAGTTTTGGAGAATAATACTTTTATGCTCAAACATCTGGATGATGAACAACTGACTGGAGGCCCAGTCAATGGTCATTTTCTTAAAAGGTTCTTTATTCAGTAAATTCAGTTGAGTCACTCCCTTGTAAATATTTGGTGTGATGTGTCAATAAAATCCATGCCCAATAGTACTTATGTCTGTATATATGGTCATTCTTGTGTCCAGTCAGTCAATGGTTAGTCCTAGTCTTAATTTTCAAGAATTCTTTCGAGTTTAAAAAGTTTTTAAGGCACTGAGTCTACAGTCCTTGAAGCCTCACAGGGAGGACTGCATCCCCAATAGGAGCCATTGTTACCACAACAATTTTTCCAAATATTTTCAAAGTATCGTCATCATTCTCCAAGGAATCAATCTTTCTTTTCAGTTTGATTATAAGATGAAAGTGTCGCTGTCAAAATATAGTGGTGAGCAAATTTCATTTCTGCCTTCATTCATTTCATTTTCCCTCTTTCACCTTTCATTTTCCCAAAAACCCCAATGTCCAGCCTCTCATTTCCCTTCTCAAAATCCCTTTTTAACTTATAAAATCCAATTTTTATAGTTAAAAAGCAGCTCCGCACACCCATCAACAGCCATATCATGCTTCCTTTTCCACTTACCATATATTTTATCATAGATTTTACTCGCACCACAAAAAAACCTTGGTTATATCATATATTATATGATGTAACTTACCACACTTGATAAACAATGTGGACCCCTTACCTTTCATCGCAATTGACTCTTCGCAGTTTTAACTCCCATTCACGTTATAATTGTCGTCTCCTACAAAACCCTCGAAATGTGATTTGTGGTATGGTTTGGGACCCATGCTTCCCTTTGATACGCCTTGAATATGTTATAACGCCTTTTTATGCTTTGGGCATCTTTTATCATATTACCATGACTTAACAACGTTTTCACTTTCTGTTTTGAAAAGCCATTTAAAGGGCCCCACCTACCTTTTCACATTGCATTTTCATAAATTTCACTTACCGCATTCACTTCCGCTCCCTCAAAACTTCCGATTTTCATTTTGTGGGTGGTCCCACCATCTATCATGACACGTCCTTCCGTTCACATCGCACATCGCACTTCACCAGTTTCAACATTTACCTCCCGTGTTTCATAATAAAACTTTCGATGTGCGATCTGCGGGTGACCCCACTATTTTTTATGCCACATCACCTCTGCTCTCATCCCACATCGCACTTCGCTAGTTTTAACATTTAACTCTTGTGTCTCATAAAAAAACTTGCGATGCATGATCTACGATTGGTCCCACTTCTTTGCCACGTCATTACCCCATCGCAAATCGCATTTTCTCCCGTTTGTGTCTTAAGTTTAAACGCTCCAACCCCAATTTTCGATTGCAATATATGTCTAAAAGGTTTTCTCCTCCCACTTATCATTCATTCTACTCCACGTCTCCCCTATCAATTAAACCTTTTTCAAAGGGTTTCTTTGTAATTTCTCATAAAATGAACCTTCTCCATTCTATACAAAAGGTTTCGGGTTTTTCGCCATTACAAGGGGTTTTCCACCAAAGAAAGAAAGGAACAACGAAGCATCGATAGAGTTTCTCTGAAATAATTTTCCACCACTACTCTCAGCATTAGCACATTTCTATAAAGCACCAGGCAACATTCAAGGAACAACCACATGCCATTTTCACTGTTGTTTACACTTTTTATGGAGTTGGTTGCACCAGAACAAAAGAGGAGTCTTCCCAGAAACTACCACATCATACAAACAACTTCGAATTGTTAGCCTTCACGTTGTTATTCTCATTATGTCATAGCACTTTGTATTAAAGTTTTAGGATAAGCCTCATCTCTTGCATGGGATCATAATGTATTTTGAAACAAATTTACCTTTTTCTGTGGAAGATGACAGTATCATATTTTGTATATATATGCCAAAATGATAGGAATTCAAGGTTGGTTGGTGGTTATTGAATCTTGACTTATATGAACTATAATATTTTTAGTGAGTGAAATGGAATAATAATATTGAGGACTTATTACTAATTTGTTGTGTATATTGTCTACTTTATTTGTGTTTCCATATCTTCTTTCTTCCAGTTCCAATTTGCAAATCATCATATTGTTATGTGTTTTTATTAGTCTCTTAAGCATGTTATGTGTTTTATCAGTTTTTTTTAGTCTCACACAGTGAGCATTCCTGATAAAATATATGTTATAACAGTGGAAGAGCATCACTCATGATAGTTATTCTTCATGATATTTCAATGAGAATCTTGTTAGACTAGAAATATTTTTCTCTCAATGGAATATTGTCAAACTGCTACTTTTGTCAATTTCTACTAAATCAGTTGATTTATGTTTTACAGACCTATTGATTCTCCTCTTACCTTTCAATTTCCTCTCGTCATAAACTACAAACTTGCACCTTGCTACCACATCAAGTTACAATACCCTCTTTAGTAGAATTATGGATTTGATCGAAATCTCTCTTCAGTGAATCAGAGTTTATACCATCTTCCAATCCCATAAAACAAAACATTAAAATAGCCTTAAAGTTTAATATGTGTAAGGTCAGGCGCTTGCTGCAGTCCAAATTTTGTTTCCAATGCCAAAAACAACATTGAAAAAGGAGAAAAATAGAGTTGATATCCAGGTAAATCAACATATGATTTTATTGTAGTGTGAAGGAGTTGGTGCTTCCAGATCAAGCTTTAGCTTGATAGATGTCCAGTCGTAGTTGGTTGAGGTAGGAGCCTCATGTGGGTTGTAGCATGTAGAAAGTAGATGGGAGTTGGAGCTACCTTGCAAGTTGTAGCTTGCAGAATTTCGGGTAGTAGCCTCCTGTAGGTTGGAGCCTTCAAAAAATCAGTTGTGAGAGGGAGTTGGAGCTTGCCTTTGCATCAAAGAAATAATAAGATGTGGTTTTCTCCATTTATGGGTTTCCACTTATATCTGTTGTCTATGTGCATGATGATTAAGTGTTGATGTGATGCTTTAATATTTTTAATTACTTGTTGTCCACACATTATGTTTGTTGATCCCTTATTTATTAATTTGATTATGAAATGAAGGTGTAAATGAGTTGAATGAAAAGTTTTAAATGTCCATGAATGTATTAAACTGATTGACCCCCACTCTCAGTTTAAATAAGGGTTCATCAATTGGTATCAAAACCAATTCCTTCTGTATCAGTTTAACAACTGGAAGGAGATCCTAGGTCCCCAAAATGGCTAGCCTAGATGAATGCTCAACAAATAAAGCCCCATTGTTTACTGGCACAAATTATGCTTTTTGGAAAATAAGAATGAGGAAATACTTAATGTCTATAGGAATAGAAGTTTGGGCTGTTGTGGAAGCAAGATATGCTCCAAAGGATACTGACACAGAGAAAGAAGCCAAAAAAAATTTCATAGCTAATGAAAAAGCCATGAATGCACTCTTGAGCAGTCTTTGTGAGTCAGAGTTTATCAAAGTAATGCACAATGAGACTGCCAAAGATATATAGGATACATCAGAAAGTATCGATGAGGGAGATAAAAAGGTGAAGATGGCCAAACTGCAAGCCTATAGAGCTTAGTTTGAAAATGTAAAAATGAATGAAGATGAAGATGTAGTGAGTTTCTTCTTAAAGGTTGTGGAAGTTGTGAATAACATGAAAGCTCTAGGAGAAACCATTAAGGAATGTGCAATTGTATAAAAGGTATTGAGATATTTACCCTCCAGGTTTAACCCTAAGGTTTCTGCCATAGAAGAAATAACAAACTGGGAAACATTAACCATGAACCAATTGCTTGAAAACTTGATGGCTTATGAGATGAGACTTCTAAAGGGGAAGTCAAATGTAAGGGAGGCAGCCTTTAAGGCAGATAAGTGTAGAGAATAGAAGGAAGGTACATGCTCCTACTCTGATGAAGAAGAGGCCAAATTTCTCAGAAGATTGGAGAATGGCACAGGTAAGTATAAAGGTAAACTTACATTTAAATGATTTAACTATGGAAGAGTGGGGCACTATGCATCTAAATTTCCTCATAAGAAAATAGAGAATCAGTCAAGAGGGAAAAAGAAAACCAATTTCAACAACAAGCCAAAAGGGAACAGATTTAATAGAAGAAAATTCTATGCCCAACAAGACATCAGTGCATCTGAGAGCTCAGATGAATCCCCCAATGAATAAGGAGCATCATAATTCATTTTTATGGCCAAGGAAGAGCTTGAGGAATATCTCCGAGAATTTGAAGAAGAAGGTGAGGTAGATCTTGAGAGGGAGCTAATTAGTGCCCTAGAGGAAACTGACAAAATTAAACTTAAGAGTAAGAAACAGAAAGAGATTCTCCTGAAATATGCAAAGACATAACCTGATTCAGAAGATCTTATTAAACTGAAGATTGAACTAGAAGAATCAAGGAAAATAAAGGATATTTTGAGAAGAGAAATAAAGGAGAAAAATCGAGAGCGAGAAAAACTGGAAGGAGTGGTAAGCCTGAGGAAGAAATTATAAAAGGGCCAAATTGAATTAACTATGAATATTTCTCAAATGGAGAGCTCTGGACATTTGGAAAAAATTCTAAATGCTCAAAGAATTCTCATAAAGGCCGGGATATGATATGAAGGAGAAACAAGAAAATCCAAGGGAGAAGATAACAAGAATATCATTTTTGTAAAAGCTGTAAAGGATAATGAAGGAGCAAAAAGGGAATCCACAGAATTAGAATCCAACAAAACCATGATATATAATGAAACAAACAGAAACAAGCATCAATCTCAAGTGACAAAGAAAGGAATGAAGAAACAATCAACTGCAAAAGTCTCATACGCTCTTAAGGATGAATTGAACAAATTCAGAAGATGTCAAAGGAGGTTCCGTCCCCCTGTGAGAAGCATCACTTGTTTTTCCTGCCACAAACTTGGACATATTGTGACACACTATAAGACAAATCAAATCCAGTCCAACCAGCAAAAGATGCAACAAACGAAAATACCACCTCAAACAACTCTCTCTGCTAGAGACATATACTACTTCCATGGGTATTGTTTTTGTTGTAAAGGGTTTGATCATAAAACCATGGAGTGCAGAGCGTATATATAGAGACTGGAGTATGGAAACTCAAGGGGAATAAAGAACAATGATGGATTCACTCGTGTACAAAATCTATTAAAAAATACAATCAAATGCTTTAGCTGCCATAAAATTGGGCACAAGTCTAACGAATGTTCTCTCAAAGATTGTGATCCATCTCCTCAGAATGGTTATAGAGAAAATAGATGCATGCAATGGAAAAGGAAACTAAATAACTGTGATCTGGTTCTAATTGCTCAAGATCAGGACAATCAATGGTATGTGGACAATGGGTGCTCAAAACATATGACTGGAGACTGAAACAAGTTTGTAACATTTAATGAAAAGAAATCTGGGAATGTAACATGCGATAATGATAAAGCAGGGAAAATCAAGGGAAAAGGCACAGTCAACCAGAATAATGGAAGAGGAGAGGCTGATGATGTACTGTTTGTAGACGGTCTAAAAGCCAATCTTCTAAGTGTTAGTCAAATGTGTGATAAAGGCTGTGAGGTCCTTTTTAGAGCCCAAGATTGTGAAGTAAGGTTAATCACCAAAGGAAAGACCTTGGTAAAAGGTGTTCAAACAAAGAGTAATGTTTATGTATTAGAATAAAAGAATGAAGAATTCCACATCAACAAACTCGATGAATCTTGGCTATGGCATAGAATATTGGGACATCTAAATTTTGACCACATCATCAAACTGAGAAAAAAGGAAGCTATCAGAGATTTTCCTACAATAAAGAAGCCACCAAAAATCATATGTAATTACTTCCAACTGGGAAAACAAAATCGCACAACGTTCAAAGCTAAAGACCAAATGTCTATAAGTAAACCTCTTCAACTTGTACACATGAACCTGTGCGGACCTTCAAGAACAAATGCACCAAGTGGAGAATCGTATTTTATGCTGATAATCAATGATTTTTCTAAGTTAACATGGGTGGAATTTCTCAGATACAAATACGAAGCGTTTCAGAAATTTAAGATATTCAAGGCACTGGTAGAAAATCAAACTGGATGTAAACTAAAATGCATCAGATCAGACAGAGGAGGTGAATTCATAGACGATGATTTTGCAAACCTGTGCAATGAATGTGGGATAAAGCAACAGTTTACAGTTGGAGGTACGCCTCAATAGAATGGAGTGGTAGAGAGACAAAACATATAAGTACAACAAATTTACAGAGCAATGATGCAAGAAAGAAACATTCCCCAAACCGACTAGGCAGAAGCAATACACACAAATGTTCATATTCTCAACAAAGCTCATCTCAGACCAAATTGTGACAAGACTCCATATGGATTATGGCATGGGAAACCGACATCAATCAAGCAATTTAGAGTCTTTGGCGAGAAATGTTTCATAAAGAATAATGATGAAAAATTGGGGAAGCATGATCCACTATTAGGGGAATTTTGAGCTCTAAAATGGGCCTCCTAAGGAAATAATAAAATAATAGCTAAACCAATAAAATAATATTTATGAATTTGCAATTCACTTTTTGTACCAAAATCCATGTAACCATGGTTAAATTCAATTTAAAAATTGTACCAAAATAAAATTAATAAAAAAATTGTATTGATGTAACTATAAATATGAATGAGATTTTCAAGAAAAATTCATTATCATTGCACAACTAATGCATTTGTCCTTTGTACTTAAATAACTTAAAATAAAATATAAATATAAATTCATAAATTCTTAATTATAGAATATTCTATTAATTAAAATTTATATTATTTAAATTATATAATAACATGTAATTAATATACTATATAAAACTAATATAATATAATATAATATAAGTGTGTAAACACATGAATATTGTGTAGGAATATGAATTGTTTCTTTCAAAAAATATGAAATGACAATAATAATATTTTATGGAAATGACACTTATTATGAGTACTTTACTTTATGACTTTAAAAGTACTTAGAGCACGACAATGGTTAACCATGAGTTTTTATCCACTATTAAGAATGTGACAAGTAAGTACCTTTAACTCAAGCAATGCCACCTCAACCATTAGGGATGATGCCATCTCCTAAAATGTGATTGGTTCTCATAAAGTGAATTTTGATTGTACATTTTCCTTAGAAGGCTCATTTTAGACCTCAAAATTTCCCCAACCTGAGAGTTGATGAAGGAATATTTTTGGGATATGCATCCAAGAGTAAGGGATACAGGTGCTACACTAAAAGAGTGCATAGAATTGTGGAAAGCATTGATGTGAGATTCGACAAAGATATACCAGACAAAACCAAAAGCACAAACTGCATCAATCCTCCAGATGATCATGAAGATGAGAATCAGGAAAATGAAGAACAGAGTAAGACAACAGAAGATACAGAAATAAACTCAAAAGGACCCTCGAGACACGCTCAGAAGAACCATCTTGAAGATCAAATCATTGGAGACAAGAGTGCAAGAGACCAAACTAGAAGACAACTAGCTGAACGGACTGAGGAAGTGTACCTATCCATGCTGTCGCAGATAGAACCGAAGAATTTTGATGAAGCCAACAAAGACAAAAATTAGGTAAATGATATGAATGAAGAATTATACCAAATTGAGAAGAACAAGACCTGGGAGTTAATGCCAAGACTTGCTGGGAATAATGTCATTGGCACAAAGTGGATATTCAAGAATAAGATGAATGAACAAGGTTAGGTAATCAGAAATAAAGCCAAAATTTTATGCAAGGGATACTCTCAAATTGAAGGACTTGACTATGATGAAAAATTTTCCCCTGTAGAAAGAATGGAATTAATTAGAATGTTTTTTGATTTTGCATGCTATCATGATTTCAAGGTATATCAAATGGATGTGAAGTCTGCCTTCTTGAATGGAGATCTAGAGGAAGAAGTCTACATGGAACAACCTGAAGGATTTTCCTTAGCAGATAAACACGACTATGTGTGCAAATTAAAGAAAGCCCTATATGGTCTCAAACAAGAACCACGTGCATGGTATTCTAGGCTGGACAAGTACTTTCAAAAACAAGGTTTCAAGAAGGGAGGAGTAGACAACAATCTGTATATAAAGGATGAAGAAGATGAACTCTTAATTGTAGTAGTATATGTAGATGACATCATGTTTGGTAGCAACAAGGACGAGTTAGTAAGAGGATTTGCAGAAAATATGAAGTCAGATTTTGAGATGTCTATGATTAGAGAGCTTGCCTACTACCTAGGACTTCAAATTCTACAAAACAACAAAGGCATATTCATTTCACAAGAAAAATACTTAAGAAGATATGTTAAAAATATTCCAAATGGAAGACTGCAAACCTGTGTCAACTCCCATGATCACTGGATGCAAGTTACGTGCTGATGATGGATCTGCAGATGTAGATCAAAGACTTTACAGATCTATGATAGGAAGTCTGCTATACCTAACTCCCTCTAGACCAAACATTATGTTGGCAGTAGGACTTGTGGCAAGATATCAAGCAACACCAAAACAAAAGCACTTGCTATAAATCAAGAGGATATTTATATACCTGCAAGGAACTACACATTATGGCCTATGGTATCCAAAAAGAAAAGACTTCACATTGACGACATATATAGATGCAGATTGGGCTAGCTGTGTGGATGACAAGAAAAGCACAAGTGGAGGTGCATTTTATTTAGGAGAAATTCTAGTGGCATAGTTAAGCAAGAAGCAAACATCTGTCTTTCTATCTACTGGAGAAGAGGAATACATAACAGCAGTAGCTTGTTGCACACAATTAATGTGGATGAAACAAACTCTCCAAGACATGAAGGTAAGCATCACTGAACATATCTCTATCAAATGTGACAATACAAGTGCAATAATTATATCAAAAAATCTAGTTCTTCATTCGAAAACCAAGCACATCCCAATAAAGTACCACTCCCTCAGAGAACAAGTAGCAAAGAAAATAGTAAATATGGAGTATCTACCAACAAAGGAACAAACAACAAACATATTAAAAAACCTCTTGCTAGATAATCATTCGAATATCTAAGAGACAAACTAGGGGTAGTGTCTACATATTATACTCTCCGATATGATCAGCAATATACACACACTAGAAAAGGCTACAATATATGGAACATAAACATTGCAGTAGACAAGTGATAATCAGTATCAGACAAGAAAGCATCATTCCAAGGGGAGAGCAACCCATAAATTTGTCACAAAAGAGCAAGAGCTAGATCTATGAAGCTGGTAAAGATCTATAGAGTATGGTATGGTACAGGTCCTCAAGATTGAAGTATTATGATAGAAGTACAACAAAATTCTAGCACATATCACCTCTATCAAGCAGTAAGGGATATAAATATAGATCATTCTATGGTGACATGCCCTCCACTCATGCAATCTCAATAATTTTCAAAGTGTTCTCCAAACAACTATTATACACTAGCCTGGAGTAGTAAAGTATAAATTCAGAAGAAGAAGGCAACTATGAAACGTGCAACCCTTTCCCATTGATGCAAGGATAGAAACTACACTGGGAAATGTGCAACCCTTTTCCATTGATGTCACAGGGGGAGGAAAGACAAGCAGAAGAAGAAAGGCTCTTTTGAAAATCAAACAGAGGAAGAAAGACACCTCTCAAAAATGAAAGGAGGAGGAAGACTTGGAGGAAGTATTGGAGTGTTGGAGGAAGTGTTTCCATCAATGCCAAAGGGGGAGATTTTTGGAAATATCTTCATTGATGGCAAAGGAGCACAAAGGAGCAACACTTGAACTATCATTAAGACAAAGGAGCAGAGAAGTAGTAGTAATAAGGAAAAGAAGCAGATCAGGAAATAATGCAGTAAGAAAACATAAAAGAGTGGTAGAGGAGCAGCGAAGAGGCAGGGAGTAGCATTAGACCAACAACAAAGGCACCAAAGGAGAAAAGGCAACAAAAAGGCAAAGGCAACAAAGACAACAAAAAGGAAATGGAAACAAAGGCAGTTAAGAAGCAAAGGCATCAAAGGAAGTTAAGGCAGCAAAAAATCAAAGGCATAATCATGAACATGCTGGGAAGAGTCATGAATGTGCAACAAGCATGATAATCCCAAGTTGAAGTGAATAAAAAATAGAAGAACAAGCTTAGGAGAGATCAACGCTTTAAAAAAAAAGGACAAAGCAAACTACTTCAGCGCACAACAGAAAGCAATCGGATTTGCAAGACACAACAAGGACCATAGATCTTACACTATCCTCTGTTTGATAGAATATCGTATTAATCATTTAGGATAAAGAAATCAGATTTGCAAGACGCAACGAGGACCATAGATCTTACACAATCCTCTATTTTATTGAATATCCTATTAATCATATAGCAGAAAGCAATCGGATTTGTAAATAGCAACGACGATCGTAGATCTTGCACAGATCAACTGTGGAAGATCATATCACAACCATGAAGACATCACATATCACTGGGTATAGTGATTACAGTTAAGACTTCGCAAGATAATTTATCTAACTTGCAATGCAAAGTGGATCAGCAAGGAGACAAGCATGGACCATCGGATCCAATGAAGATCAACGACAAACGACGAATCATGAGTTCACACATCGCAAATGTTAGCAAATAGTGCTAAGGCTTCGCAAGGTATGCTAATTTGTTTGCGATGCAGTAAGGTTAGAAAGTTGTGAGTAGTGAAAGGGAGGAGCCACGTGTCGGCAATTTTCATAAGCATACATTGCAAATGTTAGCAGATAGCGCTAAGGCTTCGCAAGGTATGTTAATTTTTTTGCGATGCAGTAAGGTTAGAAAGTTGTTATGTGGTGAAAGCAAAGAGCGACGTGCCAGCATTGCATATTAGCGCACATCGCAGATTTGATGTCTTGTAATTAAGGTTCGCATGGTAAGTTATGCTGGATCGATATCACATAAGATAGTAGATACGTTATTGCTAAACATTAAAAGTTGTGAGAAAGCGAAGTGCGATGTATTGTGATTGGTCAAATACTGTGGGACCCAAAAACCCCTATTCCGCGTACATGTAAGGGATGTCTATTATGTGCATTCTGTAATAAAGTATACGTTGTTTGTTTGCTAAACATATGTATGTTAATAAAAATCCAAAATTGTAATCCTTTGCGTTAAAATGGAGTTTATGTGGGCCATAACCCACAGGTCACAAAGGAAAGACCTGAACGCATGGAAAAGTACTAGGAGCTCGTGCAAAACAGTGTTGCGACAGTGAGTTAAACAAAAAGCTGAACGCAAGAGAATGGACTCGAGTGTATAAATAAAATTCTGAACGGGAGTAGACTCAGGTAAGACCTGATTCTGAGTGCATAACAATGTTATTTAGATGCGATTGCAGCAGTTGATAAAAAAGAATGAACGTGGGAAGAAGGTGACTCAGGTAAGTAACTCAACACAGAGGAAAGGAGCAAAGAAGAGCATAGAACGATGCAAGTAAGATATGCAATAGGCAGAGGCGTTGTAAAACATAAAGGCATGGGTCAAGTCGGGATAAGATAAGAATGCTGCATCACAGTTGGAAATATAACTGAAGAAACATAAAAGACAAAGGGATAGTAAGCAGAAGAGGACAAACACACATGAAATCTAAGAAGTTGAAAGGGATGAGTGAAATATTTGATTGTAACTGTAAATGTATTAATTATTTTATATATTTTTTGATACAAAGGCAAGTCTCCAAGGAAAAGCAAAACTCCAATTAATACTGAAACAAGTGTATGTATTGTTGTAACATCCTGAATATGTTGAGTGAGGAAATGAGTGGGTGGAAGGCAAGAGTCATGCCTGTTCACTTCATATTCCTATATAGAATGCAAACAAACATGAAGTGATCTCTATAAATGATGTTATTGTAATATGCATAGAGAGGTTAGAGAGTGGAAGAATGAGAGAGAGAAGATAGATATGATTTTCAAATGCAGAGCTGACATGAAGCATATTTGAAGGCTAAAAGGGCAACATTGAAGAAGGAGAAAAACAAAGCTGATATCCAAGTAAATCAGCATATGATTTTATTGTAGTGTGAGGGAGTTGGTGCTTCCATATCAAGTTGTAGCTTGATATATGTCTAGTTGTATCTAGTTGATGTAGGAGCCTCCTATGGGTTGTAGCCTACAGAAAATAGATGGGATTTGGAGCTTCCTTGCAAGTTGTAGCTTGCAAAATTTGGGGTAGTAGCATCCTGTAGATTGGAGCCTACAGAAAATCAGTTGTGAGAGGGAGTTGGAGCTTGCCTTTGCATAAAAACAATAATAAGATGTGGTTTTCTTCCTTTATGGGTTTCCACTTATATCTTTTTTCTATGTGCTTGATGATCAAGTGTTGATGCGGTGTTTTAATCTGTTTAATTACTTTTTGTCCACACATTATGTTTGTTGACCCATTATGTATTAAGTTTCTTATGAAATGAAGGTGTAAACGAGTTTAATGAAAATTTTTAAATGTATTAAACTGATTCACCCCCCCTTTTAGTTTAACTAAGGGTTCATCAATATCTTCCCCACCCTTGGTCAATTATGCGGCCACATGTTCCATGTCCACGTCCACTAATAATTTAGTGAGTGAGGTAGTACACCATGTGCTTTGCGGGGTGATCAGGAGATCAAGTCCTTAATGGAAAAATGCTCAAAAATTTAGTTGCTCAGAATTGGTCCAAACCAGAACGAATGGAAAGAGCTCGGAAAAATGATGTTGTAGACGCGAACGACACTGAAAACTGACGTTGTATGAGAAAGTTATTCAACTATGAAGTTTTCCAATTTCAGTAAAAAAAATGGCCAAATGGACTTTACAAAAAAAAATTATTAAAAAAAGAATATTCCACAGAATATTCTGGGAATATTCCACAGAATATTCTACAGGCGGCCAATCAGTGGGCGCCACGTGGCCAACCCGGAGACCGTCACGTGGCCCCAAGAATTGAATGAAATGGCATTTTAAAAATTTTGTTGTTTGCAGCAGAGTTCGACCCCGGGTCGGGGCGGACACAACGGGACGACCCAGCCATTGGGCCACAGGTGGTACTTGTTAAACCTTCGGCACGAACTTATATTTGAAGTTGTTTTTTAATATGGGCGGGGCCCAAAAGGGGGCCAGCCCCCTCCTCATGGAACCCAGTGCTCAGAACTATGGCTAATTCGAATTGGCGTGCAATTGTCAGCAGATATGTTAACATTTATAACCACCGTTAATCATGTGAACGGGGCGGAATTTCCGGCTATTTAAAGGTTGCGGTTTGAAAAACAAACCGTTTGTTATAACGTTTAAATAGGCGGGTTGGACGGTGGTCCATGTGACCCCGTCCACCCAGCATTAAACTTAACCGTAACCGCCCGATAAAGTTGGAGCGCACCCGCCAAGTTTGCCATTTGTTGCTATTTTAACTGGAATTAACTCCAGTTCTCCACATTTAGTGGAGTTTTTCAAGGGGACACTGGGCAAACTTCAGTTAGTCATAACTTTGGCAAGGGAAGTCCATTTGGGATGATTTTTTTTTTGATTTGGGGGTATTGAAGCATTCTGAAGCTGTTGGAATAGGTTGCAGAGCCATCAGGGCACTCTATCAGTGATTTTATCAGCGAATTTTCTTGTGGAGCCACCAAGGCTTGGTGAAAGATCAACTGTATTGGGCTATGTTCATCCATTTGAGGTGAATGAATAGTCAATTTTTACTGTTTCTAGCACTCTGTTTCTGAATTTGCAGCTATTTTAGCCTTTTGAGGCTTTCTTCATGTTGTAATACTTATTTTGAGCATTAATAAAAGAGCGAAAAGCCTATTTGGAGGCTTTTGGACCCAGCAGAGGTAGCCCAAGAGAGGGGTGAACTGCTTAAACAAATGCTTACTGTTATGCTGTGCATTTTTGCTGCTATATTCCAGATTTTACTACATTAAACAGTAATTTTTAATAAGTCCACTTTTCACAATGAGACTTATACAGTGATCAAAACTCATTTGTTTCACTTCAAACCACATTACTTCCATTGCAGAATACTTGAAATTGCTTATTCACACATAAAATTTGGTTAATGAATACTTTGCAAACATAAACAAATACTTTCATTGACAGATCGATTTAGTGTTTACCTTATATTTCTTTAGGCAGAGCCAGTAAGAGGGCCAGAAGCTTTTGGTTTCATCCTTTCTAGTAAAGGTGAAATAACCAGTAAAAGCCCCTACTGTCTATCTCTGTATAAGAAATATTTTGTTCACACATTTCAGATCATGGGGGCATTGGATCCTAATTTCCAGAGTGTTGTTCTCCCATTAGATGAGAAAATCTTGGAAGCCATCACTTCGTATTCATCATGATCAAGCTTGTCGGAGCATATATCGTTTTCTTGTTTCAAGCTCCTTAAAAATGAAACAAGCTCATCATAGCATAGTTCATTTTCTTGTGTCAAGCTCCTTAAAAAATGAAACAAGATATTCAGAGCAGAGTTCTTTTCTTGTGTCAAGCTCTTTAAAAAATAAAACAAAGTGTCATGAGGATAGTTCTTTTACTATGTCAATCTCGTTAAAAAATGAATTATATATTGTGAGGATAGTTATTTTACTATGTCAACCTCGTTAAAAAATGAACAGAGTTTCCCATTCAATTTGAGTCTTTGGCCCGATCTCGTAAAATCCAAGTTGAGTCTTTTGCCTCATCTCGTAATTGAACCTTCATTCCATTCACCTATTAGTAACCAGTAGTCCACTCAAGTGAATGCCATGAAGTTGAGGGGCATGTACCTTGAATTGAGTCATCATGCAATGAGCATGCAAACTTATTTCAAGCATATTTTGTTTCCCTTTCAAGCTTGTGTAAAAATGAAACCGGTTTCAAGCATAGTTTTCTAAAAAGTTTCAAGCTTGTGTAAAAATGAAACCAACTTCAATTAGAGTTTCTTGATTTCAAGCTTGTGTGAAAACGAGAACATTCGAATTTCACCTCTTATGATTGCCCTTTTTTTTATCTGCCTCTTTTTCTAGATGAAACTTGGTTTTATCACTCCATCGTCACGATCTGCTTGGCCGATCATATACCTTCACTTGATTTTCTTACCCATTCCCGAGGAAAAAAATGCAATGAGTGGTCTTGTTAGCCAACCTCTTGACCTTTACTTGTTCTGAGTAGTTCCACCATCACCGGAACTAGCTGCTACCCTTAATGCCACTCGTTCCTCTAGGAGGAGTCAACTTTCATCTCTTTTATGACTCTCAAAACATGAAAATATTGCCAATCTCTTGTTGTTTTGAACTTGTTAAAGGCTGCAAAAAATTGTTTACCCAGTATATGTTTACGCCTTTTTTGGGCCGGGATAAAATATTTACAAAAAATTAATACCTTAGCCAATCGTGACGAAGAGGTTCTCTCATATTTTGTTTTCTACCTTTTCAAGTATGAGGGACTATTTATGAAAAGGGCCTTTTGGAGTTTTATTTTCACCTCTTTTCAAACTCTCTAAATATGAAAATACATCGAGTTTCGACTTTGTTAGGCTCATTAAAATTTTACGACATTGGATCAGTCATCATGATGATCACTGAGTTCCTCCTTCCTACAGCTCGTAAAATGTACTAGGATGGATTTATCCAAAGGATAAAATTAAATGAAAAGCATATGGTATCCTCTTCAAACTTGTGTAAAAATAAAGAGGCATTCTTTAGAAATGGTGGGGGGAATGGAATTTATTCATCAGTTGTGTCGGCAGTATGTCACTCTTGAACATGACAATTATTTGTAGTTCGTGTCAGGTTTGGATATCTTCACTCTGTCACTTTGCCTCCATGGGTTTGGGAAATCCGTTTGCCTCTCATTCGATTACCAATATTGTCAACATGACTTCTGATCCTATTTGAGTAAAATGCTACCAAATTCCAGAGTTGTGTCGCTGATATGTTCAAGAGAAAATTCTTCTGCAGTTTGTACATTCCCTGATCCTCTGTTTCAGTCTTGATTAACAGTCATTTTACATTCTCTGTTTCATGTCGATGATGTGGGATTCATTATGACCCTTCTTCAACATATCACTTCTTGACAACTTCAACTCATTATCCGGGAAGTTGATCTAGATACTCCTTTCTGGTACCTTAGAGCTTGCATGCCCTAATGGAAAGTTCTTCGCATTCGATGACAAGTTCACATCATTGGCCTTCGATCGAGTGATTTCATGGGTGTTCAACTTCACTTCCTTATTCATATTCCATGGATTGTACTTTCAGTACCTTGAGGACCATTTTCATCATTGGTGGTTTCTCTCATGCATGTTAACGGTTTACATCATCGACTGGTAATCAAGCGATTTTCCTGCATGTTCAACTTCAAATCATTTATTTGCGTGCTTGAAATTGTACTTGATCGGGTCGTGATGCAGTGCAAGACCCTGGATTTTATTCTCTAGAGTCCAGGTTGTGAGGCGATATTATTTTTCCATGATTGGATACATGTTTCTTTCAGATGGATGGATGCGACCATACCATGCGTCCATATGTGATCCTTCTCAGAAGGATAGTCGCGACCATACCACAATCTCTTTTATAGTTGGTTGCATCCATACCTTGATTCATGTATTTTCATAAGAGATTCCAGTTATGTATATGTATTTATGCTTTATTTTCAGGTCTCCCAACGATAGCGTCTGGTTAATTGCACGTACTCGTAAAGCATTTCACCCCTCACTCGTGTTCAAACTTCATACTTTAGGGGGCGTATGTTACAAAACAATTTGTCACTATCCCTGTACTCCCCATTCCTTGATCTTGGAGGACCCATACATTGACCCTTGTGTACTTTCCAAGAATGGAATACATAACCCTGAACCACACTTTTTCTGCCAATCATCTCCCTTTACAAATTTTTTGGAAAGTCCCTATAAAAACTTGGTTTTCAAGGTCAACGCTTTGTCTTAGTGTTTGACCCACACCAATAGCAGAGATTTTCACTGAGACCTGCGTCGATTGATGCTCTGTCTTAATGTCTAACCCGCACCTATCCTCTTTTGGAAAATTTTTAAAATAGAAATGAAGTGTCCATGACTAGAAGCTTCACAAAGCGGAGAGCTGGAAGTTCGTTTTGAAGATATGGCTGAGGAATTCCCCTTTGGGGTTATTATTCCCATAAAATAGGAACTACTCCAAAGGATAAGATTTTTTCACATTATTTGAAGGCCCTCTTTATAGAAGGAGACCTATTTCACCTCTTCTGTCCTAGTTAGAAGCAACAATCATAGAGAGAAGAAGAAATTATAGTGCTATTATAGCTTGGGGAGAATAGAGTAGAGTGTGATTTTTTGTGTGTGTTAGGAACATAGTGATATATTATACCTTTGTGTACAAGGGTGTCGCAAACGTGCTTGGATATGGACCTGCCGAAGGAGAGCCTCAACATTAAGACTTGGTTGTAAAATCCACTTATCTTTATCATAATAAAATACAACTGATGTTTATCTTCCACTCTTGTTTACATTTATAATGAGATTTCTAGCATTCCTTGATCAGTTAGATAGGTTGTAATTGTTTTATGTTTTTCATGATTTTACGCTTGTCATGGTGTCTTAAATGTTTTTACAGGTAATCAAACGTTGGTAGCAACATGTATCAATCATGAGAAGAGCGATGCATCAAGAAGCTTTGACGTAAGACGATAATATAGCATCAGAACAAGTTAGGTCATATTCCTTGCTTTGAATTTCATTTACAATCTAGGAAGGTAGATGTTAGTATGTTCCCTTAGTTTCTAGACCCACCCTAGCGCTAGAGGGATTGCCTCTGTCCACAGAGGGGATTTTCCTGCACAACACTAAGCTCCAAGGCCCACTCAAAGTCCCCATTCTGATGCCCTGAGAATTTCTGTGGTGGGTACGAATACATGTCCCTCAATAAAAATAGCTTACAATTTGGCCCCACGAACTCCATCTCCAACTTTCTCCAATGAGTCGTCACTCGCCCTAGAGAGTAGAGCCACTACACACCCATAACCACATTAGCTTATGGTACATCCACCATGAAGAAATTATTCATCACTAAGCAGTTCCACACAGTCACTGTCAAAGTGAGGACATATCAAGTACACTGCATGGTCTGATCCCCCGTCACAAGAAATGAAAACCCTTAAAATCCTCTATAGTGATACCTCACCTCTGAACCATATGTGCATCAATGACAGGGACACACTGTCCCTGCATTTTTCCTCTAATCCTCAAGGTAAAAAATTTGGGAACACCACTCAATGAAGTAAGGACTCCTCTAGTTGGTGCGAAATGTGCTCACCCTGATGTTGGTGGTGGAGATGGTCCCCTATATGCATGTGTCTTGTTGTCACCCCCGTTTATCTCCAACTCCATGTCATCCTTCTGATCACTATCAAAGAGACCTCAATGTAATGTGTCTTTCCCTCCGTGGATATATGGCCTAGTGCCTAAGGCTCCTAATAGGTGAAGCATAGCTTCCTCTCTCGTAGGTCTCTCCTAGTCTCCTCATCCAACTGTCCAAACTCTTGGTTGGATCTCGGTGGTGGTGGAGCCTTGGTGTCATGGCCCCTAGGTGGGAAAGGATATCATGGTGGGATCAATGCCCTAGTCTTTGGGATTACATCCTGCAAATCCAGGGTGCAAGTCACAACCTCTAGTAGTGTGACTGGTCTATAAGATCTCACCAACCTGCGTAAAGTCTCAAGAAACCCCTCAAAAAAAGTGTAGACCCTCCTAACCTCTAACAAGTTTTGCACCATCACAGATACCCTCAAAAAATCTGAAATGTACTGCTCATGTTTGTCAGTATGTTTGAGCTGTGTGAGCTCTCTAAAATGGGCCTCCGAGTCCTCTCGATCAAAATGATCTATCACCCTCCCTGTGAAGTCCTCATAAGAATTTACACTTGCATTCCCAAGCATAGTCATCCCATGGATCCACTTGTCATGGGCTTCACCCTCCAAGTGTAAAGTAGCCATATTGATGGCTTCTATATGCATCATTTGACTGAGCTGGAAATATGTGTCTAGCTTCTCCACCCAAGCCCTATTCTTGCACTTAGAATACCCATTGAATGTGGGAAGGTACATCCTTTTGACTGTGCATTGTAGCTCCATGATATGCATGTTGGAACCCCATGTTCCTCTCTCCTTTTGGTTCTGATTGAGCTGGAAGAATTCCCTGAAAGATAGGGCAACTCGAAATTCATCCCCAATAAAATACCATTCCTTGACATAATCTCCCATGGGCATCTCATCTTGCCCACCCTGTTGAGTAGGTGTTGATGGAGAAAACATGGGCATAATAGTCCTGGTTGGACCACTGAAATATTTTGGGTGAGTAACAAGTAAATGGTTGTCATAATGGTGGGAGGCCCCTGAAGTCTCCCTAAATAGGAATTTTTGATGTAAGCTCTTGTCCCAATTATGTTTCTTGAGTTCATCCAAGATCTCCTTCTTCCCTTTGGCCAAATCATATAGGGCCTTTAAGAGGCCATCAAATGATGCTTCTTCTTTACTCCTTGGCTCCCCCATATTTACCTCCTCCAATTCTAGCTCTGATGTCTTGGTATCTAGCGTAATTTCCAACTCTCTTTCCGTGATCTGTTACCTTTTCCTCCGATATGAAATGTTTTTCATGTCCTCCAAGTTCATAGTAAAATCCCCATGGTTGATCCAAGATGTGAGGTCGCATACCACTGTAATATTCCTACTTATTAGGAATACAGTGATAAAGAAAGAAAAAATAAACAAGCACACATAAAATTTCCTATACATAAGTGAAACCCATAAAATATCCAAAAAATTTATCTAGCCGAGCCAGTTTATTATGTGAAGCATTATTACAATAGGGGTATGTTAGGAGTGCACTTGGGCTTTCCAAAAAGGCAATTTAGACAAGCTCCAATTAGGAAAATACAATTTCTGGATGTGGAAATGAAGTGCTCCAGCTATGCTTTGTGCTGACCTGGAAAAAATTCTCCTCGAGTGCTCAATTTTTTTTGGGAAATTAACCTAGAAAGTGTTTTTCCTAATTCCAACCCCCAAAATTGACCCCAATTTCAGTGTGCTCCTCAGCTAGCTGGGAATTTCATCCCGCCCGATGAATCACTTATTTAGCCCTCAAAATGGTGCAAAATTCTAAGGATTTACCCCTCCATAAATATCCCCAAATCCCTAACTCAAATCTCCCCCAAATGATAAAATCCCTAGCTCCCATGTGTGCCTGAAAAATATTCTTGCATAGGTCCACACAGTCACCCAGATGGTTTCTTTTGTATAGTAAAAATCCTCGTATATTTGGTTGATATCTCCCTCAAAAACTTTAGCAAATGGTGATGTAAAACTCTCCCAAAAACCTTAGCAATACTTTTGCTCTATGCTGACCCCTCAAAGAAAATCGTACTCCTCAACTATGCCCTAGAAACTAAAATGAAATCCCCACTAATTTCTTGAAGTTGATGTTGTATAGGCTCAATCTACTTTCCTCCTTGGGCTAGCACTCAATGTCCACTGAAGCAAGGGGTGAGAAACTCGCTTGAGAATATTGGGTGCAGACTCGGTTACACAGACCAAGCACACTAGGTGCAAGTAAATGCAACTGCCATCCTCCTCCTATTTATAATTTTCTTCTTGTCTCCTAATGTGGCTCCCTCCATCTAACATTTCGACCTCACCACCTTAGCAATTCAGACTTCTCTCCAATGGGGTGCACATTTCATGAGGGAGGGTGGCCCCCACATTCCACTAACCAAGTGATATTGACCTCCCTTCTCCTAAGTATTATGTCCAAAAATACATGGGTCCCCCATATTAGCCAAAAATACAAAATTGTGAAGTTTCTTTAGCAAAAATTATTATAGGAAGGGACATGACACATTTCTTCCTTGATAAGGGAGGAGGTCAATGAGGATTAGGGCTCCCCGATAAGGGTGTTCTTCAAGAGTAATGGGATTACGGAATGATCCCACCATGCCATAACAATGAGTTAATTAAATACTAGGGGTTGTGTGTTTGTCCACATGCATTTACAAACATGCAATCAATAATGATGATAGGTTTTATGGGTTACGATAAGAAAGTGACTCTCGGTTGACGTGGGAAGGGGAATAGAAGTTGTGTATTCGTCTCCAGTGTTGGGGACAAAGGAAAAATCCAAGTCCTTTGCTATAGGAGGACAAGCTTGGGGAAAATTTGAGTGTTGTGAGGAATGAGGACCATAATTACCCTTTTACTGCTAATTCTAGGTATCCTTTCTTATTTTATTGGAGTGAATTTTAAAGGAAAAACTATCATCCTAGATCTAAATTTCATTTGTTGGGTGGTATGCATTGTTATGGAGAAGATAAATCCTAGATATCATAAAAAAATAGGGAGAAGATGCATTCTCACAATTTCAATATGTAGCTACTATGGTGCCCCTCATTCGTTCAATGCTTGTAATTCTATATCTTTCCTTCAGTCCTTGAGGTTAGTGTCTCACATGCCATTTTATCAACTAATAAATTGTCACCTTATACAAATCTTTGTCATTTTGTATATTTGTCTTTTGTCCGAATTTTGGTGTGGAATTGTGATTCCCCCCAATTAGGTACAATGTAAGTCTCGTTTGACCTTTCCTTTTGTACTTAATAATGTACATTTTATCCTTAATATGTTCTTCAGAAGGTTAAGAGATGATTATGATATATTGTGTGCTTAATGCATTTATTATGTATGATATTAATAATATTTTATGTGGATCATGTAAGAATCCAACCAAGAGAAAAATATCGGCTTTCCCATGTCGAATGATGGTAAAAAAACATCTATCTCAAGGCCATTATCACTCCCCTATACCTGCGAAGTAATCAAGGAACCATATCATATTTTCTAGGGTCTTGGAGGGAAGAAACCTTCTCTTCAAAGCAGGCCTCCGCTATACTATTTTCATATAAATAAGGCACCTGAGTAGCACATTAGGGATTTGAATTTTTCAAAGATCAGAGCTAGCAGTAGTGAAGGATTTTTTCCTGAAATCTCAGTTATGTAATATTTCATGTATGAGCACATTTCCTTGAGTCTCCTTAGGTTAGGGCCCAACTAATGGGCCCCCTAATTAGGTACAACTTAAGGCCCATCTAACCATCCTAACCATTATAATTAGGTACAACTTAAATGTTCCTTTCGTAGGAACATTTAACCATTTTTTCTATAGACGATAATGTATTTTTCAACTTTAATATTCTTAGGAAGGTTAATAGATGATTGTCTTGAAATAAAATAAATTAAACAAAAGCTCAAAATTTATTACTAACAAAAGTATGATATTAACATCTTAGACAATGGAATTAATCCTTCACAAAAAGAATCATGAGAATCATACAAAAAAAATTCACTTGTAATCAGTATATGGGTCAATCTACCTATTTTGAACTACAACCTATTATTTTTTATAAATGTTGAACAAAAACATAATTCATCATACAAATAGTTAAAAATTATTATAACAGAATACTCATATGAAAACTTGTAAATACTAATAGAAATCCAAAGTGTTCAACGCAAAACATGAACACATTAGTTACAGAAAGATAGTGAGATTAATCATAATTGATTGATACTATCCAAGTAGAAATATTGAATCACCTGTAAAATATTCAAACTAGATCCATCCTAACTCTGGATCTATCAAGTGCTAAAAGGGTTCAAATCTCTCAAAGTACGAACCTAATTTTTGAGTGCAAAACTTGAGGAAAGGTTTGTGGTTGGAGTGGTTTGATCTCTCTCGACACTTAATAGATCTAAAATTAAGATGGATCTAGTTTGGTTTAGTATATATTCAAAATTTTCCATTCATTGTGCCAAGAATTTTGGGCATTGATAATTAATAGCACTGGTACACGGAGGCGTCAAAGGGCAGCCCACGGTTGCAAAGAATGGCACACATGCTCATGGGAAAGTGACCCATGACACCGAGTGGGCACCATTGGAAGTTGTGGGTGTGCATATCTAACAACCAACATGGAGACTGATCGAACAATATATGCACCTCCACATTGGAAAGGTGTGCTAGTGTTAAGGCATCTTGGCAACACGAAGGGAGAGACATGACAAACCCTCGTGACCTCCAAACACATCCATGATTTTCAATTCTAAATCTCCTGGGCATGCAGGGGAGGTGCCAAATTAGCTCATTGCACCTACCACCTCACTACATCCAAGTTATTAGAACCACCTCTACTAGGTCAGCACACCATCTCTGTGCCACATCATTCCCTGACATGTGGCCTTGACCATGTAATGTTGATGTCATCATGAAATCAACATGTCATCGCCCTTAAAAAGTGAAAAATAATTCCCTACCATGTGTTAGGTAGAAAAAATTGTTCAAATGAGTAATTAGGCTTGTTTATTTTTCATTTTGTATAACTCGAACTCAAGCTCACACCTTTGACATGTCCATGAACTTCACAAACCCAATTTTACCCTCTCTAAGCTTAAATTTTCCTAACCAAATGGTCAATTTTCCTTGTCTTCTTGGATTTGTCTCATTAAAGTCCTTGCTTAATTTGAATGTGAAGGAATTCAAGCTGAAAAAACAAGCCCTAGATCATTGCAAGAAGAAAAATATTTCACCCCAATATTTTTTTTTCCACGTGACTTGAGTGCCATTTCCTAATATTAATCCTTTTAAAACCTCAAAAGCCCAAAAATTTCCAAATTCTAGGTTGGTTTCCCCAAAGGTTTGTAGTGGTGAGTCTAAAAATGTAGAGGCATCTAATGAGAATTTTCATTCATGAATTCATTATACTGGAATCGTGAAACACAAAATGGCATTTCCATATAAACAGAGCTAATCAATAGAATTCTACCTATAAGCTTTAAGGAAATCAACTAAAGATATAGTATATTAAAGAGAAGCTATATATCATCAATAAATACTATAACAGAGAATATACATGATCATAAACTCATTACATCTCATTTACCATTTACCAGCAGAATTACATCTCATGACATCATCATTTCATCAATTGCATCAGAAAAAAGTCAAAATAGGTCAAAATTTCATTGAAAATTGCCTTATGTAGGAAGCATATCGCAATCAGGAGGCCTTCAAGGTGTCCAAATCAGGATCTGAAGGTACCATTGGAAATATCTAGATGTTTGCCACATGATAGGCTCATGAAGCACTGAAAAGGGTAGCTCCTAGCCCTCATAATATTCAATCTCCCAAGACTACTCAGAAAGCGTAGCGAAGGTTCCAAAAACAAGGTAGAAAGGTGATTTTTAACATGTTTTTGGGCATTTTGACCCCCCAGAAGGGGCTAAATTGGTCAAACCGCTGAATCGGATTGATCTTCTCATCAAAAGGAATCCAAAATTTTCAAGTTTTTCTCTAATGGATGCCCCCAACAAAATCATAGTGTGGCCCACTTTACGCTTTTGCCAGTATGACTAGTTTTTCAAATTTCCAATTTTGACCAAAATGTCACAAAAAAAAAATTGCCCCAATTCTCCTCAAAATTGGTCTAGAGGTGCCTCATGAGGTATGTTATGCCACTAAATAATCATCAACAAGAATCTCCAAGTTTTCCTTTTCCTTTTGATTTTTTATGGTTTCCTTCAATTTGCCTTGCAATTGTTTGAATTTGACATTACAAATTTGGTTTCTTGCATAGTAATGGCCAACCATGTGCTTATGCATCTTGTTATCCTTGTTGGCCTTTTCAAGGAGCTTCTCCAAGTGAATGTTTACTTTCTCAAGCCAAAACTCCTTGTTTTCATTAATTTCATTGGCTATCCTTTCTTCAAAACTCAACTCTTCATCTGGTGGATTCTGCTCTCTTTCCTTCTGCAATGATCTTTTGAGACCCATGGTTCTTGGTCTTTTCCTTGTCAACTGCTCTTCATGCTTCTCTAAATCCTCAATTTAAATCACTACTTTGCGCTTCATATCATGCATGCTAGCCACAAACCGACTTTTCTCCAAAGACAATTGTTTTGCCTTCAACTGATTGTTTTCTTGCTCAAGGAAGGAAATGATGAAGTTAGCCCTTGCCAAGTTGTCTTGGAGCTCTTTGTTCTGAGAATATTTTTCCTTGATGATCCACTCTAATTTTTCATGTTTTTCACTAGCCTCCAAGTCTACTAGGTCAAAATCATGCTTCTCCTCATGCATGGATGTATCATGTTGTGAATGTAATCCATGCTCCGCTGATGTTGGCTTGGCCCCTTCCTCAATCTGAGGAAAAAACACAAGTCATTTACCTCTCTGGTAGGTCTTAGTGACCTCAATCTTTCTCATTGAAACACTGCTAGGTGAACCAACCTCCACATGTCTAGAAGGTGTTGATGGTACTGATGATGCTGATGGAGAACTAGGGCTAGTAGGCTGGCTACTAGAAGACAAAAAGATATTTGCCTGCATGAAAGTGTCCCAAGTGATGTTCTTCTGCTCAAGCTAGTGTAAAAAAATGATCTTGATTAAGGAATGATAGAAGAGGCTACTTTCAAGACTAATTTTCTTATGTGATCTGGATTTATGCAGGAACGCAACAGAATACACATATAACCATAAACACAAAGATGCAGCAGAAATAATGCTTCATTTTATTAAAATCAAATGAATGGAATATGATTACAAACATAATAGAAATAAATAGATAGGGCACTGGTAGGCTTATCTCTGAGAAGAGATTTTGTGGCTATAGGCCTCTGAACTATATTACATTGAGGCTTGGAGGCCTATTACAGACATAATGGAAATGAGCGGGCGAGGGACTGGTAGCGTATCTCTAAGAAGAGATGTGACATCTACATGCCTCTAGAATATGTTAAAATGAGGCTCAAAGTCCTATTTATTGTTGATAAACAATGGAAAACCCTAAACATCCAAAAACCTGACCCTAGGAGGTGAAGCGCCAAAGCTGTGGGTCCTGTTTAGGTAAATTGGTGTTTCAACTTTTCGAGGACGTAAATTTGGCATCCGATCTCCGTTTGACGCGCTCAATACCTCGTTAGAATAATCTATCCAAGGACTACAACTTTTGAGTGAGATACATTACTCTATAGACCCATGTTGCTCCCAATTTCCCCAAAAAATGTCGTTTAGGGCCTCAAAATGACTCTGGAAGTTCAGGACCTGAAAAACTTCTAAAAATAGTAAGTTGTGGTGAAACTTAAAAAATGAAAGAACTAATGGTGAGGGGTCAAATGAAATAGGTGGGTGGCCACTGATACCTCGATCATTAGGGCCCAAAAATGGCTCTAGGAGTGCAGGACCCGAAAAATTGCTAAAAATAGTAAGTTGTGTGGAAAGTGAAAAAATGCAAGAATTGATGGTACAGGTCCAAATGGAATAGGTGGGTGGCCATCGATATCCACCTGGATCATTATGCTGGACCTTTTCTGCCATATTTTCCAAACTTCTGTAGAGGTAATAAGGAAAATTGAGTGGCTTTACCCCTGTGAAATGCATGAGAAATATGACATGATACCCATATAGTCTAGAAAATATTCCCTAATAGGTGAAGTACTTCATGATGATTTTCATGAGTAATGTGTACTTCTCAAGGAGGTGCCCAACATGAAAAATCATCTTCATGTGTTGTTGATGATGTCTTTTGAGATAGGGCTGATAATTATGAAGGGATAGATCTTGGTTCTTAAACCATTTTTCACCATGATTGGGCATGCAGGTGGCCTTAGCTACTATATCAGTTGATATAGTGAAATCAACCCCTGCAATTGTTACTTTGTCCCTTTTGAGTTGAGTGGCAAACAACTTGGTCATTGTGTCATTGTATTTGACCTTCTCAACTAGTTAACAAAAAGGAGGGCACCCTACTGCTTGAAAACAATTCTTGGAAAATGGTGTTTAGGGGCTCATATCTTATCACCTGAACTCCTTTGTTATAATATTTCCTCTCCTCCATATGGTTGATTGCAAGGGGAAAAACCCTAGTTTGACAAAATAGTGGAAGAGGAAAAGGGATAGGATGAGTGAGTTAGGGAAGGGATATGAGTGTAGGAAAATTTAGGGAGATAGGCAGGGGTTTATGGATGTGTAGGAAGTGAAATGGAGTGAAATGGGCAAGGGAATTGGGCTATGAAATGTAAACACAGTCCTCGCTAGGAAAACTGCCCAAAATGGCAGAATGGGGCTAGGGTTTAGGTTTTGGGACTTGAGAAATTGAAATGAGGGCTTGTGAAGACTTTGGGGGATTTTTAAGGGTGTGAGGGAGGTAAATAAGTCTGTGGGAAATATTATTTGTCTTGAAAAATGTGAAAATATGGTCTAGCTACAAAAACACAACATGGAGGCCAATCTACGGTTTTCACACTAAAACCATGAAATTGAGTTGTAAGGAGGGGTTTGTTGAGGTGATACTTACTTTTCCATAGATTTTTGACACATTGAAAACATTTAGAATCCTTGAGAACTTGATTTTATGCCTCCAGGAGATAAAACACAACCTTGTGAAGAAAGCGTAGCGTGGAGGGCAGAAGGCGCAACGTGGCTGCTCTGGATCAATTTTTTTAGTGTTTTTGTCTTGAACTTGCTGAATTTGCACTTGGTGATGGATAATAGCTCTTCTTGGATTATTTGAATGAAAAAATTAATTGAATTGGAATTTTAATAGCTTGTATTGGTCACTTTTCTTCTTTGTAGTGGGATGGCCCACTGCATGTCTTTTCACTTTGTTATTGTAAACTTGTAACTTGAACACTTTATATGAAAATTTAGGAAAATGATGAAATTATTACATATAAAAACATAAATTACATTTGAAATCAAACTTTATTGAACCAATTTACCTATTACCACTCCTCCATTGCTGGATTTTATGCACGGAATGACATATTTTGTGACCTTGAAACCCTAATGACCTAATGGAGACACTGAACTGGATGAAATCATGATGGCGATGAATGGAATGATGATGATTATCTTTGAATGATGGTACACATATTTGAGTGATGACAAGGACCAAAATATAAAATTTTGAAAGGAGTGGAAATAGCCCTAGACCTACTACCTAATGACCAAATTTTTGCTTTGAAAACCTAATGAAATGAAAAAAATTTGACTATGAGACCCTAACAAGACATGATAATAATCCATTTGATCATTGGTGAAATAATGTATATACTGACACTAACATATTCCATGCCCCAAATCTCCTTCTTGATGGTTGCCCAAGTCTTTGGTAGAAGTACTGAAATCTTAGTAAATGATCTAGTTCTAGGATTCCTAGCCACTTTATGTGATAAAGTCACCATAGAATGGACCAAGTATGATTTACCTTAGTTTCTTTCTGATGAGATCCATACCCAACTAGTAGATTATGGGGAAGACAAATATTTCTAGTATCAATCATACCTAGTATATCGCTTAATCCATCAATATCACCCCTATATTGAAGACCTGAAGCTCAAAATGGTCAATGAGAAAAATACTAATATGAAAACTTGTCAATAATAATAGAATGTGATTGTGGTCAATAAAAATCATGAACTCGTTACTTACATAAAGACAGTGAGATCAATTGAAGCATTGGTCGATACTCTCCTAGTAGAAATTGTGAATCACTTGTAAAATAACAAGGATTAGTATGTAGGCAATATTGAGTATGAGGTTTTGACCCACTTAAGGACTTAACTTTAACATTATGAAAAATGTGAATGTAGAAAATGGATTTAACTTATGAAAGTTGTTTTTAATAAAATTATGAATCCAAGGAGAATTATGAAACTCTGATACTATTGCAACTCTTTTGTTCTGCAACTTTCTTTTTATTCCAACTCTTTTGTTCTATTGTAACTTTTTCTTTTATTGCTTGATATATATATATATATATATATATATATATATATATATATATATATATAGAGAGAGAGAGAGAGAGAGAGAGAGAGAGAGAGAGAGAGAATGTTATTATTTATGTTTAAAAAGGTGAATAAAGTAATGTTTAAAGTCTAAAAATGGGCATTGTAATAAAGTGAATAGTTTAAATGGTCTGAGAGGGGGTTGTTTTATTTCAACAAAGTTTTAGAAAATCCAAGAGCAAGTAGCAAGGATGGTCATGCAGATGGAGACTTTTTTGTATATCCAGCCTTCAAAAGTGGAAGAAATTCGGTTGAGAGGTTAGAAGTAGTTTTGCAGATTCAGTGAATATCATTTGATATAGGAAATGAAGGAATACATATCTCAATGAAAATTCATACTAGCTAAAATCCATCAAGCAATTACATATCCATATTTTCAGTGATTTTAATTCACAATATTCTCCAAAGAATCAGCAGACCCTTGGTGCAATTTCAACAAATATTTGTCTCTTTGTGTCTAGATTCAGGATTGAAGTACGAATAGTTTTGCCAATAGGGATAAACTTTACTTCTTAAATTAAATTTTGAAAAGGTTGTAAAATTTTACAATTACTTTCCCAGATATTTTGGATCTTAATATTTCTATATTTTTCCATACAATGTATGAAAATAGAAGTCAAAGTGTTCGGATTTTGAGAAGATTAGAGACTATTGTGTACATTTTTTACTTTGGATCTTAATCAAAGTGACCAAGATTAGAATAATTTGGCATTTAAGAACATGAATTCTTGTTTTGATGTTTCCCAATATGCGTTCTAAGTGTATGTTTATCTCTGCTTTGTTTCCATTCAATGTTTTTCTTCTTTGTATTTGAATGAAAGTTGAGGAAATAGAATTCATGTTTCATGCTTTTTTTCCATAGATTCAAGTACCACCATTCTATCTAAAGTTAAACAAAATTGATCCTTGTTAGATGCTTTATTTGATGGGGTTTTTTTTTTTTTTTTTATACCGCCATACTCGACGATAAATTTGTCTAGGGAAATATCAGCTACCCTTCTCTTGTAATTTCTTTGTATATCATTAGCATCTTGGTTACCTCTTGATTAATTTTGATACCCTTCAACTTAATGCCTAATGGATTTCTACTTCTCTACCCTACCACAATATTTTGAAATGATACCGAGTATAAGATCTATCCACTATATTGAAAACACAACCAATTACTGAGGTGACACTGGGTGGCTGAGCTATAATAGAGAGCCCTCTCTCGGTTGTAGGGGCTAGCCTTCAACTTGAAAGATGGGTTGAAATGGTTACCTTAAGATTTTTCTTAGAGGGCCAAGATGAAATTTTGAGTGATAACAATTCACATGGCACCTATCAATTGGAGGGTGGATCAAGGGCATATCACTTCCCCTTGGGGGCTGAGAACACCTAATAGGGTCATCTATTAACCACTCCAACTTAGGGAGGCAAAACCTTTAAGTGACCAAAACCAAAATTTTGGAAGGGAAGCCTTGTATTAAATGTTAATTTTATTTTTACTCTCAAGCTTGGTTCAATTAGATGCTATAATGATTAAATGTACCTAATGGTGAAAGTTACAACACTAGATATTGTGTGTAATTGATAGGAAACAAAGGATTTTCTCAAAAAATACCCTTGTTAATATTAAGCGCTAATTGTAATTAATTTAATTAAAAATAATGATTAGTGCTAATATCAAGTGATTAGCATGATATCGATATGACTTGGAAAGTCCATGTGGATTACACAATGACAATAACGTGGCTCTGATGATGACATGGAAACCCCAAGTTGTGGCACATGGTAGGTGAAAATGATACTTTTTGCTAGTCTAATGGATAATTTGTGAGTGACACATCGAAGCCACACGTCAATAGTTAGACGTGCATGTTTTGATTTCTTACAACATCTAACGTGGAGCATGACTTGAAAGGGGACATAACAATGGTGAGCTCCGTTAGGGTACCTAGGCAGGAGGCACTCGAATGTCATTTTAATGATAGAAATACAAGGCCAAAGCTGGTATTACATGGAATAGTACAACATGGAAATGATTTGGTGGCATAGGGAAGCATGTGGCATGTATTTTGTTCCATGCTGGCATGAAGTGACATGTATCGAGATCTATGTCAGGACCCTATTGAGTAATTTTTTTATGTGTTAACACCTTAGTGGTATTGACACAATGGAAGCCCATGAGAAATGAGGGGAACCATACTGAGCGTTGGAGTATGAGGAGATTTATTAATAAAAAAATTCATGAAACAACTAGTGTTGCTAGGACTGACTAAAATGATGTGTGTGCCATGTGGACCCCACGTGGTAGTGGTGTGGCACCACGTGGGTCAGGCATGTCCATGAGGGTGCCACATTGATCCCTATTTATGATGTGGCCTCTATTAACGCGATAAATTTCCAAAGGACATAACTTTCTATCTTGGAATCAGATTGGTGTAAACTTTATATCGGCACAAAGCTCTCGATGAGTTGAATGTAATGGTGGAATTAGTTTTAATATTCAAAGACTTCAATAAAAGAGGTTATTGTAACTGCATCTTCATAACAAAACTTAGATATTGGGTCAAATGAGTAACACTCCCACATATCGAGATGGTATAAAGGGGTCGGAGGTGTTATAGATTTTTATCAGAGTTAAGTTTCAACACTAGACTTGAAGGCGCTCACACACAGAGAATAAAATTAAATTTTATATGGATGAGTAAATTATATTGTTATATGAATGTTGATTTAAACTTGTATTTGATGTGATTGCTATCCAAGATTACATTCTTATTTATCCTTTTGTTTTATGGAAATATGTAACTAACATGGGTTTTGGTTGTGTGAATAACTTGAGGTTATCATTCTTGGTGCCTACTTGCTAAGGCTACGATTAATATGTTTATGCTTAATTTGGCTAGCAATTATGTGTGTCTCAAAGCACATAAGAAAACAAAATATATAGTAGAAAACATAGGAATGAGTAGTAGAATGTTATAATACAATATTCATAGAACCCATTCTAACTAGGAAGAAGATTCAATTGGAAATAGGTTAGAAGAAAATTTCCCTGATTGGGCAATTACCCTCAGAAGCTTGAGAGTTGAACTCAGGAGCTACGAGGCTGACAATGAAAATATTTTTAGAGCCCAAGAAAGGAAAGAATAGGTGAATGCATTGATATTTCAGAGCTTTTTAGATCTACAAATACAAAAGAAACATGAACCTAGTGCTATTTATTTGGAAATGCACAAATCTAAGAAAAGTCCATTTGAAATCTAGAAACATGAATTGGAAACCAATAAGGAAAAAGGTAGCAAGTCAAAGAAGATGCACAATAAGAAAAGTGAAGACATGATAGAGGAGGAACTCCACTCAACACTCTATAAAGAGAAACAAACATCCATGACCAACTATCCAATGTCACAGCTAGGAAAAAAAGACACCACCATCAAAGGAAGAGAGAGAAAAAAGACAAAATTGGAAGAATTCAAGAAAGAAAGTCCCCCTAATTTTGATGGAGAGATTAAGAATATTGAAGAAGAAAAAACTTGGATTTTTGGCTTAAAGAAGTACTTCATAGTTCATGACTATTCTAAAAATATGACAACTAGGGTAGCCATTTTTAACTTGAAAGGAAAATATGAGATATGGTGGATCGATCTTATAAATGTCAAAGACATCACAGAAAAGGACAAGACTTGGAAAATATTTGAGGAATATTTCTAGGAAAAGTACATTTCTGAGAGGTATAATGATAGCAAAATCAAAGAGTTCCATGAACATAAGTGTGTTATGCAGGTAAATCCTCTTTGCGGACAAAGATGATCCCTCTAGCCCTAGAGTGGGTCTAGAAACAAAGAGACATGCTAGAGTGTTGATTCCTAATTATTGAATGAAAGAAGACATGGTAGATCGACCTACTTGGAGTCCAACGTTGTCGTAGTTGTTGTAGTGGTGGTGGCCTCTCGCTCCTGTCTCGGCAAGTCACGGTCCTTTCATAGTCACGCTTGGATACCTGCACATAGAACAAAAACAAGATCAACATACAACATAGTGATTTCACTCATAACTACTAGCCAGTCAAAGAGGGCTAAGCGTATTGCATTAAACATCTAACATAATACAAAATGGGAACCAAACAATAGTCACGTGTATGTATTAATAGAAGGAAGAGTTACAACCAATGCTTTGACGTCGCAGTATCCTCCAGATGCGTCTCAGATGCACGTCAGGGAATTCAGACAGGATTAAGGCATGGAATCAAGCTCTCTCAAAAGCCATGGACTCAAGCTCTCTCAATGTAATTCCTTCTTATTCCATCTCTCCATTACTTCCCCAAGTTCAACTCTTCAGCTAGTCAACCATTCAGTTATTCATCTAGTTTTTACAAAGAGAGATGGCTTCTTTTTATAGAGGAAAAGGAGGAGGTTAGGATCCCTAAAAAGGTGGGAGGGAGGCCTATCCTTTAGGGATTTACCATAAGAGGTGGAAACCATAAACTAAAGGAGAGAGTCCATGGTTTATCAGTTCAACCACTCCCAATGACTCATCCTCGAGGTGGTTGAAGTCGAATCTCTACCTCTATTTTAAAAAAAAATTCCATAAACAGCTTGGCATGGGTGGCAAACTAGGACAGAGTACCGGCTGGCGTGAGGCCCAGTGTTAATCTTCCCCTTTGGCGCGAGGGCACAATTGACTACCCGTGCCAAGGCAAAACAAGGGTTTTTGAGCCTCTGCTCAGGGAATTGTCAACAGAAGGAATATTCATGTAAAGGGACATGATGATGGTCTTTGCAAGGCATGACACTACTTATTGATCATGGAAATGACCCTCCAATGGGCAAGATGGGGATTGCAGGGACATTGACAAAATGCTGTGTAAAAAAGTGTTACACCATTTTTTGGTCATCTAACCTGTTACTATTAGATGGACCAAAGTACACCATGTAAGACCAATTTTACCCTAAGTAAAATTGCTTTCACTATGAAAAATAACTTAGTAAACCACATTTATTAAGTTGTTTATGGTCTAAATAGGAAATGCCATGAGGAAATATTGAATAAATCCACATTTGTTTGATTTTCCTCAAGGAAGAATTAGTTAAAAAACAATTTAATTAATATTCTTGGTCATATTTAACCCAAAAAAGGAAAATTAATTAGATAAATTATTATTTATCTTATTATTTTCTAGGAATAATTATTTAAACCTTATTTAAATAATATTCCTTGTTAAATTTGACTAAATCGTTTATAAATAATTGAATAAATCATTATTTATTTAATTATTACTCTACCACATACTTAAAATAATAAATAAGTCATTTATCTATTTATTATTTACAAATAAAGGGATTTGACCAAATTCAAATTCTTTTTCCCTCCAACAAATATAATAAAATATTCCATAAAAGTTGGATCTAGATTTGGTTAATAATATTTTAATTTTGCACCAATATCTAGACTAACTCGATATTTTGTTATAAATAGAAAGGTTTTTCCATTCACTCACTACCTTTGATGCCTAAAGATCACTCTGGATCTATACTTTTTGTCTGACTTTGATTCTCCATCATTGTCATCTTTTGCTACCATTTTTCTTGTGAGCTCCCTTTGAGTACCATTTTCTGAGTTTTCTACACCATCAAGAGAGAGAGAGACTTTACATCTGAAGTGTTGAGGACTTACAAGAACCCATCCCATTGAGGGGGACTGGTAACATCTTTTTATGTTCCCTTCCCAGGTGTCAAAAAATACAAAAATTCCTTAAAACAATCTTGTCTTGTCTATTGGATGTTGTGGACAATTTTGTCACCCCCTAGAGACAGTCTAGAGTTGCCATAGACCAGTGCCTAGGACATCTTAATATAGCAAGGAGCTCTTCATATAGCTTGGGTTGTCAATCCAAAAGCTCTCTTACTATCTCTTGTAAAACAAGGAAATAAGTTTAAATTGGGACCAATCTCTCTCAGAAGCTGATACTATGATAAGAATAGTGTAGGGACATTATGCAAAACTCCAATACAAAGGCATCAGACAGTTAAGAGACAGCTTACTGTAAAGAGGGCCAGTTCAGATAATATACCACAGAAATCAAATATCAGAGAGTGGGTGCAGTGAAAGAAACAAGGAGAAAATACCAGTTGACATTAGACTGATACCCAGATATACAACAGAACCATGTATGGGCTTGTCAATTCAAGAATCCATACATAATCCTGGCATTTTAAAAGCACCCTTCTAAAACGACTGATATAGCATAAACATGAAATAGATGAACATGGAACAGTATATCACGACTAGGCCTATTTAAAGCGCTTGACTAATTCCAGAAAGGGCACCAGCTGGGATGAATCCTTACTGCAAACTAGTGAGCCACTCGCATTCTAGAGCATGATACAAGAAGAAAATAGCATGAAATGAGAGATTGTATTAACACATAAAAGAGAATTACATACTGTGAGATACCAAAGACCAGAATCCTCATTACAGTTATAACTCCTCCTCACTGAGACCCTACGGGCTCTGAACCTTCATACAGAAATATTACAGAATGCATACAAAATCCTTTTCACTGCACAGTCTGCTGATAGAAATCTGGAACCCTTCTAATGTCTTATTTCTGGGCTTTTATAGAAAAGAAAGAGAATTCTCGAGAAGGAGGTAGGTGGAGCGCACTTAATGACTTAATTTGAACAAAATGGCGGAAAACATTCGCGCCCATACCAGGAATGACTACCATATAAATGACTGTACTTGGCTGGAGGGGAAAATCTGCTGCAATAAAGCCTTGAGGTTGCTTGTGTTCGTGCATGGTACTCTCGGCCCCTTGAGCCTGGAGCCGGAATTTTTATTTTCGGTGCCGGACACTGAACTCATTGGTCTTCTGTTGATATTCTTTGTAACCTCATTTATGTTTCCAGCTACCAGCACCCGCCCCTTTTGAATTGCCCTGGGAATTTAATTAATGTTCATTTAGCTTCCATAAATGATGGTCTTATCAGTATATCTCCCCAGATCTTTGCTCCATTATTCTGCATCTGTTGAATGGTCCTTTGAAATGCATTCGGTCTCCGTTAATGGGAACGGAAATTAATGAGGGCTCCCTGTTGCTGCAACCTGCAAAAATCCACAAACATTTTAAGGAAAACAGGCACTGGGACAATGGCGTGATGAGTTATATGCGTGTGAAGGTGAAGACATGCAGAAATGGTGAACAATGGGGAACAGTGGAAAACACAAGAGAATGGTGGAGACGTGAAAGGCAGCGGTAGGATTTACAAATGGAATGGCACTAAATAAACGGGGAAGAGGTACATATCATGAATTTTATGATAATATGCGTCAATGGAGAACACAAATGACTGGGGTGGATGTAGGTGACACGCGGGCGTACGAGAGGATTAGCGGAAGGGATGATGTGGATATCATGGAGTGGGACCCGGGGATCTAATCACAATCGGAAATCATAAGAGGGAGAGGGGAGGGATGACACACAGATAACTTCCGATACGATTGGGGGGCGAATCCCCTTTTAAAACTGAAATTACAATGAATTTCTGATTTACCAAGGAAAAGGCTTTTTATACGGACAGGCGAAAGTATCATATGGTGGGGCCTAGCAGGTCAATCACGATCGGAGATCGGGGCATGGAGGTGATTGCAATCGCAACTGGGGGGAAGTGTGACGCGATCGATCGAGGAGGATGGAGTTATCAAAGTGATGGGATAATTGGAGGAGGTGTGATGATTCATCAATGTTCTGACGCAAATATTTATGTGGATTAATCTAACAAATTGTAACTCAACTTCCGATTGAACTAATATTGCGATTTGCTGGGACACTAAACTATGTTTTATATACATAAAACTTTATAATGAAGTTTCATAAATGACGACGCATGGGAAGTGGTTTGAGCTATGAAAAGGGGCCAGCCTTAATGTAGTATTTGAATATGGCATTTCAGTCTATTTGAAAGATTAGATGAAGATCTTGTTGGGTGAAAAATGATGCATGGAGAAACTCTTGCTTTTATTTATTTCTTAATGTCTTTTAATGCATGATTCAGATTTTGCAGCATTTATCTTCGTTAAATAATTGTAGATCTAAAGATATTGGCAAATGATTTGTCATGAATATTTTTATGCGGCTAAAGAGTCCCTTTTCGTACGCTTGCGATTAAGATTCATACCAACAATCGGTGATTCCACAAGGTTTATGATGATGACCTTTTGGGATTTTTCGTATCTCTGTATATCTACTGCTGAAAACCCTAAAGATTTCCCTTCGCATTCTTGTTTTTATTTTCTTGATGTTGTTTTTAACCTATAAAACCTTTAAAACATTGAAAATTTAACTTTTTGTGTGTTTTTCGACCTATTGCGCAGGGATCGCATCACCATAATTTTCGAGATGATATTTTTTTGTGAAACCTTTCTTCCGAAAAAGTAAAAGTGCATGTTCTACTTTTGGCCAAAACCCTAACTCCGAACCTCCAGTATACGTAAAAACGTGCCAAAAACTGCGACTGGCAGAAATAAAGCAAACTGCGACCGCAGAAACAGCTCGTGCCGTAATTCGAACTTTTGGCAATTTTTCTAAGATTTTTCTGGGTTTGTCTGGGCCTCTGTTCAGGGTTGTGTGACCTCTGTCTCCGCCCGTTTTGGACCTATAATTTTTCTGTTTTACTCATCAAAGTGGAAACTTAGCCCCCTAGGGCTTCAGTACCCTCCACCTTTTGTGGAAGAGTTTTAGTTGCTACAGGTTGTTTGAAATTTCTGTGTGTTCAACCATTTTTTAGATGTGATCCCTTACCTTCAGATCCACTTCAGATTGGTTATTTATTCATCCAAAACACCTCCTTTAGTTTTTTTTGGGTCTTCCTCCAGGGTCCCCCCTGCTTCCCTCCAGGTTGTAGCCTTTCGCCACCTCATTTACAACATTTTTTCCTCTAATTTTTTGCTATTTTTCTGCACCTATTTCTAGCAGATCTGACCTTTAGATCATTGTCCCTCCCAAATTTAGATCTATTTGATATTTTGGTGTTTTTTGACTAGATTTTTACCCACCTATAGACTATTTGTTGAGAGGCCCGCCTCCTTGGGTTTAGATTAATGCATAATTAGCTATTTATTTTCTATTATTTCAGTTTCATATACTGTTATCTATAGGTTTATTTACAATTATATAGCACACTTTTTTTCTCTCTACAAAAGTCTGGGTTTAAAAATTAAAATTTACACACATAACACACGCACCCTAAGCGAAGAAGAGCCTAGTTAACACCACCAGGCAAAGAATTTAACATTGTAATCAATTGATCCTGCACCTATCTGCCCTTGTTTCGACATTGTAATCAGTTGATCCTGCACCTCCTTGCCCTTGTTGGTCTCTCTTTCCTTTGTGCCATGTTTATGCCTTCATCATTGCGTCCCCAAGGCGTTTATCCCTGAGAGTTCTTGGCCTTCATCCTCAGTTTCTGGTAGGAAGACACACTCCTCCGCGTAGGATTCGAGTTAGTCCTCCACAAAGTTCGCATTCTGACTCCTCTTCTGGTTCATTGGGTTTCCCTTTTGGTTCCATCCCCAGTTCTCCCCTGTCACCTTCACCATGTCTGGTTCAAGCCCTAACACTAGTGGTAGCCCCGACCCTAATGCTGGAAATACTACTAGTGGGACCGCAACAGGAACTATCCTGGCTGCTCCCTTGCTCCCCTATATGGCAGGCCTCAGTCTTCCCGATTTTAACCAGTTGATCAATGACCCTATATGCCATGATGCTAGTTGGCTTGCTATGCCAACCAATCTCCCTTTCGACATCCCCAAGTTTGAAGGTCTTGCTGGAGAAGATCCTACAAATCATGTTTGATCTTTCCACATGTGGTGTTCGTCTAATTCCATTACCGATGAATATGTTCGTCTTCGGTTGTTCCAACGTATGCTGATTGGCGAAGCTTCTAAGTGGTATGTTGATCAAGCCTCATCCTCTCATACCACCTTTGCAACTCTTGCCCGGGCTTTTCTATCTTATTTCCAGCTTCCCTTTCGTTATGACACTAGTACCTAATTTTTGACTTCTTTCCGTCAGTCGTCTCCGACCCGCTTATCCGAGCATGTCCAGGAATGGCAGAGAAGAAAGAGCCTATGTCGAGCCCCTACCTTCGAAGACCGTGTCTACATGGATTGGTTCCTTAGATTCCTTTTTCCTACTATTGGAAAAGATGTCGCATCGCATTTCCCCCAAACCGAAGAAGCTGCTCTCCAAATTGCGTTAAAATATGACCTAATCTACGCTCAGTCAAGTTATGTTTATACCGTCCTACCTGATCTCCCTAGACCCGGTGGTGCCAATGCATCGAGGGAATCCCATGCCACCGACGGTATCATTGGAGCTCTTTCTCATCCATACACATAGCCTCCCATGGGCTATGGTTTCCCTTGGGGAGGGGCCAACATCTCCAGCACTTTGCCCCTCCCGATAGCATGTATCTAGGATACGTCATGCCTCCTCATTTTCCCAACCTTTTTACCACAATGTTACTCAACCTCCTTATTATTCGTATCCGCAACCTGGTGCTCCATCTCATCAAGCATTAGCACCCCCACCTCCCTTGCCTTCTGTCTTCTTCCACACTGTAAGCCTCTGCTTCGATGAGCATAGATCCGGCATATATCCCTCTCGCAACGTAGATAAGCCAGCTAGAGGAAGATACAGAGCAGGCGAAGCTGTGCCTTCTGGTGGGCATGTTAGTTCCTCGGTTCCATTTGGAAGAATCGAAGTAAAAAATAGAAACAACGTTCTTGTTTCTTGAGCAACCCATGAAAACTAGCTTCCCATTAAGGCAAACGCACCCACAATGCGATAAATCATTTCCCACGAGATTCTGACATAGCATTTCCCAGGTGCGCATGACAAGGTATAACACTACCATTCTGTTGACATATCCAATAAACTTAATCATACATATCAACTGTTTCGCCGTTCCATTGGTCATTCAGTTCTTGTAGAACTTGGGGTCGCTAACTATCTCTTTCCATTTTCTGCACACCAGTTTGAGCATATAGTGCCATTTGTAGGGCACTCTAAGCAAACAATTTCTAGCTATATCATCTGGAAGATTAGGAATGATCTCCTCCTGTCCTCTAAGTGCTAGCCTCTTTGACCTGCGCAGCATGGTGTTGGATTTTACCTGAAATAAAAGTAATTAAACGATAGCTCAAAACGAGAGCTCAAAAATCATTACTCACAGAAATATGATACTAACATCTTACATAATGGAATTAAAAAAATCACGAAAAACAAATATGGTACTTATAATCAATATATGGCTCAATACATCCATTTTAAATTACAAAAGGTTATTTTTATGATGAAGAAAGTGGAGACTGAAAACATAAAATTATCATATTAATAGTTTGATAAATTATGAGAAACTAAATCATGAGAAATCATTATAATACACAATAAAATTAGTTTATAATTAATATATGGTTCAATCCACTTGTTTTGAATTATAATTTCTTATTTTTATGATGGAATAGTTAGATACTGAAATTTAAAAATAATAATGAGAAACTATTATGGTACAAAACAAAAGTAACTTATAATCAATATATGGCTCAATCCGCCTATTTTAAATTACAAGCTGTTATTTTTATGATGGAATAGTTAAATAAAGGAATTAAAAAAATCATGAGAAACTACTATGGTACATAAAAAAAGTATCTTATAATTAATATATGGCTCAATCCACTTGTTTTAAATTATAACTGGTTACTTAAAATCAAGAAAAACTGTCTGTAGGGTCTTGGTTAAACAGTGATGAGGCGGGTTGTTATGGCACTCGTCACAGGTTCAATTCCCTTCCCTGATCGGGGTGATGTATCTAGACATGTTGATGAAGTTGTAAAGATGTAGTCCTACCAAACTTAAAAAAAAAAAAATCAAGAAAAACCACTATGGTACAAAACAAAAGTAGCTTATAATCAATATATGGAATTTAAATTACAATCGATTACTTTTATGAGGGTTAATATACAAAGAGATTATTTACAGAAAATAAAACGAAATCAATCAATTCGAGCACTAATCTCTGATCTATACTCTCTAATATGATCTATACTCTCTAACTAGAAATAGTAAATCACGAGTAAAATAATGTAGAAATCTTGAATCATTTGTAAAATAGCAAGGGTTAATATGTTGGGAAATTCCGTAATGAGAGACACATCAATCAATTTAGAACACTAATAAGGAGGAACACTAATGAATACTCTCTCTCCAAGTAGAAATAGTGAATCACCCTAGGATAATCAAGGTTTGTAAAATAATATATAAAGACTATTCTTCTTTTTTTTTCACATGGAAAAACAAACTTTTTCACTAAAAAAGAGTTTACATAATTATGCTTCTTTATAATGGTTAAATAACCATACCAAATATAGGGAAATTACTTACAGAAGGCTAAATATAGTGATATCCCAAATTCATAACACAATTTTTAATGGCTAAATAACCATACCAAAAATAGGGAAATTACTTACAGAAAGACATGATTGATACACACTAATCGATACTTTCCAAGTTGCGATCATGAATCACCTGTAAAATAAGGGTTAATATGTAGAGAAATTACTTACAAAATTCAACAACACAATTTATAGTGGTTAAATAACCAAACCAAATATAGGGAAATTACTTACGGAAAAAAAAACCACTAATTGATACTTCCCAATGTAAAATAAGGGTTAATATGTAGGGAAATTACTTACAAAATTCAACAACACAATTTATAGTGGTTAAATAACCAAACCAAATATAGGGAAATTATTTACTGAAAGAAAATCATACTTCTCAAATTGCAATCGTGAATCGCCTATAAAATAATGGAGAAATTGTGAATCACCTATAACATACATAACTAGGATTAATATATTGAGAAAAATAATGGAGAAATTATAAATCACCTATAACATACATAACTAGGGTTAATATATTGAGAAATTACTTACATAATTCAACAATTCAACAACACAGTTTATAATGGCTAAATAATCATACCAAATATAAGGAAATTACTTACAGAAAGACACAATGAGAACACTAATCGATATGTATCGAGGGTTATACTTACAGAAAGGCAATGCTATAAATCAATCAGAACAGTGATTGAAACTCTCCAAGTAGAAATATTGAACGGACAAATCGTGGATCCTTGTAAAACAATAAAGGTTAATATATAGGGAATTTGAGTAAGAGCTTTGGATCCAGTTAAGGATTTAGCTTTAACATTAACATAAAGGTGAATGTTTGAAATGATTAAGTTATTTTTAATAAAATTTTAACGTTATAAAAAGATATGGGTAGGGGTTTGACCTAGTCCATAAATTAATGTGAATAAAATTTGAATATTAAAAAAAAAAAAAAAACAATCTTGGCTTAGTAGAATCTTGATTTGATTTACAATTTTTTTAAGAAAATTTGAACTCCATGAAATGACCGTGGTCATGTTGGATGTCCACACATTGTTTTCAATTTTTTTTTGTAAATGATTTATTTTATAAAAAAATGGTTTTAACAAATTTTTTCTTTTGTAACTTCTAGTATTTTCCCACATTTTATGGATGGTAAACCTGTAAACAATGGGCCGTAATTATGGAGCCTTACCCCAAAAAGAATATTTAGTAAATGTTGAAAATAGTTTTAACTTTATTCTAATTCTTTTTCTTTTCTTTTTTTACTTGGAATGAAAGTACAAAAAACCTGGAAAAGGTCAATCCTCATGAGGGAGAATCACCTTCAGGAAAACATCTCGTGGATAGTAAAATGGGTTAACCCGCTTGAAATATTTTTAACTTGTTTTACTTTAACAATCAAATAAATTAGATGGTTGGTAAATGTTAATAAGCATCAAAGCACATTTCACATTGTCTAGATTACGAAAAACCATGAAATTAACTAAATTATAACTTTGTTTTAAATTATTATTATTATTATTAAAAAAAATAATATATGAATTAAACAATACTCTTAACCATGGAGATTCACCTCAATTTTATCATGGAAATTCTTAATTTGTAAATAATTTTTGTTACAATACCATGGGTCATTACCATGACTTATCAATACCACATACACAATATGAAACTTATTGATATGGAATTTTCTTTAATTATTTAATTTGAGATCAAGTAATTAAAAAAACATAAACATAACTAACTTGAAGAGAAATATAAAAGCCTTGAATTTTGACATATTCCATGGAGGTTAAATCTCCACCACTCACCTAATAATTACTAATAATTAATATAAAATTTTAGAAGGCCTACATGATTAAGCTATTTTTAATAAAATATGAACCTATGAAAATGCTATATTGGATAGTAAGATTTTGACGTGGAATACAAATTTGAATGTAACAACAAGTGAGACAATTTAACTAATCATTTACACAAGGAAAAAAAAAAATAGTTATCAAAATAATAACTTTTGAATTTTTAATAGCTACTTTGACTTATTTAATTTAATTTAATTTATTTTCAAGTCATTATCCAATTTTTAAATAAAAAAATCAAATTTAATATATTTTTAAATTTTATTTTAAATTTAATGTTTTAATATTTTGAATAAATTTCATCATACAAATAGTTAAAATTACTTAGATAAAAGACGATTATGACAAATACTGACATGTAGAATGTCATTATGGCCAGCTTAAATCATGAACCCATTACATAAAGACATAAGATTATCTAGAGAACTTTCAAATAGAAATCTTGAATCACTTGTAAAATAATGAAAATAATATAGAAAAAAATTTAAATAAGAGGTTTTGACTTATTTAATGATTTAATTGTAAAGTTATGAAAAATGTGAATGTTGGAAATGACTTTAACTTATTATTAAGTTATATTTTTAATAAAATATGGAACTTATAAGAAAGCCATGTTGGATGGGTATGAATCACTCGTTGAATAATGATATATACTTAAAAATTGAATAAGAGGTTTTGATCCATTTAACACCTTAACTGTAATGTTATAAAAAATGTGAATGTTGGAAATGACTTTAACTTATTATTAAGTTATATTTTCAATAAAATATGAAACCTATAAAAAGGCTATATTGGATGGGTATAGTCTTGACCTGGTCTACAAATTGGTCTTATAAGAAAATTTGTTAACAAATATAATTTTTAAGTTAGAAAGAATGAGGATGTTTGAAATGGCTCTAGGAGTTTTTTTAAGTTAGAAAGAATGTGGATGTTTGAAATGGATTTAACTTATTATTAAGTTACTCTTAATAAATTTGAACATATAGAAATGATAGGTTGGATGGGTAGGGTCTTGACTTGGTTCACACATTACTTTGGAAGAGAATATGAATGTAATAAAAAATTAGAATATAAAGTGGCTACTCTAAAAGAGATTTTCACCTCATAAGATTTGATGCCTCTAAGAGTTTAATACCCCCCGTCGTTGACTACTTTGATGGAAAATAGTTGTGTGTCTGGTAATATGTCCTCCAAACTAGTTGGCTTCTCTCCACTTTCGATGCACGATAGTCGATCGGTATCTGCATTCAACCTCCATGGTTTCACAATTACTTCAAATTCATACTCCTGAAATAATAAAAGCCATATGTAGATCTCCCCCACCCCCCCTTCCCCCCCAACACAGGCTTTTTGACCAGGTACTTCAAAGCAGAGTGATCAATATACATCTTAAAATGTCCTCCTAGCAAATAATGACGAAACTTCTGTAGCGCATAGACCATAACTAATCCTTCTCTCTCTGTGGTCAAGTAGTTGTGTTCAACACTGGACAATTTTCTGCTCACAAATGCAATTGGGTGATCAATATCTCTAGCTCCTGGTTGCGCGAGTACAACGCCTAGTGCGATACACAAAGCATCAACATGTACATGGAATTCCTTTGTCCAGTCAGGGAATACTAGTATAGGTGAAGTTACCATTTTATCCTTAATTAGCTCAAAAATCCTCTAACAATCCTCATTCTAGCAAAAAGAGGCATATTTCTTTAGTAGCTTCTCCATTGACGCATTAATCAACACATAGCCTTGAATAAACTTTCTATAATACCCAATATGCCCCAAAATTGAGTGCAACTATTTTACATTTGCTGGAACCTCCAGATTAACAATAACAACAATTTGAACTAGATCCACCATCAATCCATGTGTTGGCTCACTAATATGTCTATTTAAAAACAATCCTAATGCCTACATTAATTATCAACCCAGGGTAAGTCTTTTTATTTCAAGAGTGTTCAGCACAGTCTATGCAAGTGAAATTTAGAGGTTATTACATCGAAATTGTTGCAGAAGAAAAATCTAATTCTTGAAGTTCAATCAAAGAAATAAAAGCAATATTTAAATAACTTCAAATAATTAACTCAACTTAATTCGAATATGTTCTATGAAAGCAGATGGAAATACAAGCTTTAAGGAATTCACACTGAACCAGAATTACGGACTAACATGTACATCAATTTATTAATCAGGCAAGGAATACTGTAGTAACTGAATAGAAAGTAACACAATCACGTTCTGCAATTGAAATTCTCAATGGCTGACCAACTAACAAACTCACTCTGAATGAACAACAATCTAGTTATTCAAATAAATTGCGAGAAATAACATTCATGAAGTAAATGAAAGCAATTAAGACTTTAATTCAATAAAATTCAAACTACTTGATGCTGATGAAATTAGAATCAATTATGAATTCTATAAAACACATAAATGATTAATTATAAAACAGGGAAATTAGAATATAACACAAGGCAACAATATAACTCCCAGCGACTGGGCTGAGGATCTCCAGAAGTCTCTGCCGGATGGTTTTGAGAATACGATTATGGAAATGCCAATATCTTTTTCATTAAATTTAATCATCAAAGTACAACATCGCTGAGTGCGAGATATTCTTGTTCAGAAGGAATGCAAATAAAATTCAATTACAAAAAATGGATAATCAACCCCTATTCTATTCCATCTATCGGTATTTTATATATTTACAAAGAAACAGAAAAGATAAAGATGAATCCTTGGGATTACGAGATCCTGAGGATTGTGCAACTATCTAACATTTTGTGCTATAGAATGAGCGAGGCCCTCCTTGATTGTCGCTGGCCTGTATAAACATAAACGAGATCGTTTTCCTTTTTCTAGATGGTGTTGTTCAATCATTTGGACAATGGTTAATCAATTTTGATTTCCTGCACCTAAAAACAATGGAATTTAGCCTTTTTCCTTCATCATTACATAATTTATTGGTAATTAGTTTTACCTTTTATTTATAATGAATTCTTCTAGATTTTATCCCAAAATGAAGGTAAACACATAAAATTTTAAAATAAATCAAGTTAATCATGAGGGTAAAACATACATTTTTCGTGACCCAAGATACTCCCCAGCTTATGTTATTTCATGTCCTCATGAAATGAGATGATTGAGGTGTAACAAATTCAAGGAATAGGCAGGCAAAATTCCTCTTTATATAGTCTGAAACCATGTTTCTGTTTAACTCTTGCAAAATCATGATTTTCATGACCTTATGGAAGCTCATAATTATGGTGGTAACCTTCAGGAGGGTACCATATGATAGGACACCTGTAGAGGAACCCTATCCATGTAGGACCCATACTTAAATTGATGTTACTGCATGTGAAAAATGAACAGGAGTTGCTTTGAAGTTTCTATTATTAAAAGGTTCCCGATTCTTAACACTGTTGATGAATGCCTGCCATCTTTGCTTGGCTGTTAACAAGGCATCTTCTTTGATCTCCTAGAAGTATTCTCTCCCAGCTTGTACAATATACTTGTGGAGTGGGCCCAATTTGGTTATAACCCCTTCCTGTGTCATAAATATTTTGTGTTGAGTGAAGAGATGCAGAGGTTTAGTGGGTTCCCCTTTGACCCAGAGATATAGACCATGTCCTCTTTTATGAAAAACGTTATAAGCTTTAGCTCACTTAATTTGATTATCAAAAAAAGAGATGAATGCTTGAAACTGGATGTCTCCTATAAAGGGACTTGGGTTGCTGTCTCTTTCATCTTCCAAAAATAAATTATGCAAATATAGCTCATGCAAAAGGCGCAAAACTTTCTCATTCTGGTCCCCACAACACTAAACAAATTCTGAAGTAGTCTTAAACTCGGTTGGTTTCCCTGCTTTAATGGCCTTTACTTTCAATAACAAATATCTTTCTAATAAGAAAAAAACATAATTAGTAGCAGGTGATCTACAAGACAAGACATATGAGTAAATTGGGCAAATAGCGGTAGTTTTCTTTGTGGCTTCTTCAAGCTGAACTTGTGCCTTATTTACCTTTTCCTGTTCACTTCTGAAGTTGGCAAATGTCTCATCTTCAGTTGTAGTAAGCTTCTTGAATTTTTCCAGCAACTCCTGATGTACCTGTAGTGGTACCACTTCCTTCTTCAAGTTGGCCAATTCTTGCTGGGTGTGTGTTAATGTGTCTTGAAGTCTTGAAATAACGACTTATTTTACCAAAGGATTATAAAAGGGTGTTTCATTTGTCTGAGTTTCCTGTCTCTGCGTCTCCAATTCTGTTTCGGTTCCCACTATTTGTGTTTCTAATTCTGTTTGGGTTTCAGCAGTGTGTGTCTCTACTTCTATTTGATTCTCAACAATGTCTATTTCTTTCTTAGGCTTCCAAGCCTTGTCTGCCTCTTTTAACCATTCTCTTAATTACTTGACAGTTCTTTTCAATTTTTTTTACTTCTTGTGCATTTTTCTCAATTTATCCCTTGCTGACTTACTTTTCCTAGTAGGGTCTCCAGTAGAAGAGTGTATATTAATTTCTTCAAGCACATAGCGAGCTGTACCAATTTTTAAACCATGATATGGTAAAAAAGTATTTTCTTCAGGCACTGAAGGAGTTGTGCCTATATCAGTGTTTTGATCCAATGGGACGTCATTTTGTTCAAGTACGATGGGAATTGTGCCTATATCAATAGTCCGGTCAAATAGGATGGTGTTTTCTTTAGGCACCATGGGAATTTTGCTGATATAAATACTCTGTTCTAATGGGACAGTGTCACCTAACTGATTTTCAGACTCAGGAGTTATTTCTGCAAAATTTCCTTCCTCAAGTTCAACACCACAAGGTACTGAATCCCCTGAATTTTGCATTTCCTCCTCAGATGGTAAAATCTCAGTGTGGCCAGAACTACCATCAGAAGCAACCTGGTCTAGAGGATCATTCAGTCCCTCAGAATTCCCGGGGGGGTTTCTTTCTTCATTAAATGCACTCATACTTTCCAGCACTCTAGCCATTTCCTCCTCATACTCTTGTAGAATTTCCTCTTCTATGTTTAAAGGAGGTGAATGAGATGGTCCTGCCTCCTTGGCCAAGGTTGAAGTCTTTTGTCGTGAACTTAATCGCTCAGAGCGTCTTCATTTCATCAACCCCGAGGTCAAAGGATGGTTCCTCTTTCCTCTGGCTTTCCTTGGAATTACTATTTCCCTTCTTGGCTAGTCAATTTCTCTGTTGTCTCGGTTTTCGCCTAATGGGGCTAGGACATGGTTTACAAGTTTTTCCCAAGTTAACTAATGCTCATTTAATCCATGGGTGACGATAAGCTTTATCAAACCATGATGGCTGATGACTATGTGCATATTTTTAGCTCTCCTAACCTGACTAGATATGTCATGAAACAAAGAATTCAAGAAAAATGGAAAATTAACTAAAATTTTATGCTTGAGTATAGCTAGAAGTTTGAGTTGTCGAGGTTTTACCATGTCTTGGTTACCTTCGCATGTAATATACTTTTGAACGATGATTTCCAGTTCCTGCCATGGTTCCTTCAAAGCCATAGGGCGAATCCCCTTCCCTTTGCGTACCAAATTATCGCCTGGATCTTAGAATACCGTAACTACTTCATGTGGTAGAACATGCTTGTCAGTCCACTTTGTTCCTTCTGCCAGAAGTCCATATACCTCAGCTATTACAGTTTTTGATATGGTTATATCTCTGCCTTACACAATTGTGTGTCCATTCTGCAGGAATTCTAATGCTACCTCAATGTGGAATCCCTGTAATTTTTCCAAATATGAGAGCCAACCAACATTCTGTAGTATAGCACGAGCCTATTATGTAATATTGATTATTGTGGGTTTGTTGCGAACATACCTTCCACCCATGACTGATGTGTCTCAGAGGCCAAATTCTACTTATGCATGTACTACTCACGATTGCATAAGTTTATAACAACACAAATGCTGCATGAAAATACTTTGAAACTATTAAAAATGATGTAAATCTAATTATATTCATTTTTCAAATCGACAGGCTTCAGCAGATTTTGATTATTAGTTCGCATGCTTTCTCATCATGTATACCTATATACAACTTTCCCCCCTCCATTAAGAGAAGGGCGTCCACACCCTTAGAGCACATAAAAATAGAAATACGTTGAGGATCATTTAATGTATTTAGAATAATAATCAAGCGACGTACAATGCGGCATAAATCAATCAAATCAACTCAAAACATGAGGATGGTGGGGAAATGAAAAAAAAAAGAGAGGAAAAATGGAGAAATAATGATTATGGAAAGGATTTTTGCTTTGATGGGAAATGTGACAACACATGATATGTAAAGAATGGTAACAACTGCTGGAATTAAGTGATAAGACATAATTAAGTAAATTCATATGTAGTTTCACATGCATATTGGTTTTTATAAATATAACACTATTCTTATGATAAGTTCTCCTTTGGGAATGGGCTAGTAAGAATGAGTGAATATGAAATGATCGGTTGTTCAACATGAAATTCCAATGCCACAAGCAAAGCCACTACTGCCAGCAGGCATCCATAGCCTTGACAGGGTTTCTTTTTAACCCAAAAATGAGCCAAAGTCCTCTATTTAGCGCTTAAATAATTCATTTTCTTTTACAGAAATACCACCGTGCTGGCTTGGTAACCAGATAGCCACAGTGCCATTCACTAGGATTTAACAAAGCACCGCCGCCATGAGACCTCCTGTCCTTCAGGCAGTTTCTTTTTTCTTTAGCTAGAAGGTCATTGCTCTGGTGTGGTGGGAATTGTGGGAATGTTACTTGTTATCTGCTTATGATCATGGCAGGCTGGTTCATGATGAGTCTCCCTATCCTCTCTAAAATATTTGCATATTATTTTCATATTTGTATATTTTTGAATCATAAATAGAAGGAGGCTCATTAACTCCTTAAGAGTGAGGGATGGTGTGAGGAGTGAAAAGAAATGCCAATAAAATTTATACACTTATTCCTAAGTGACCCTACCCTAGAAGATCAACCATTGATAGTATAAAAATATAAACCAACATGGTATTAAGATAATGATTTTTTTCATAATATATTTGAAGAAAAGATATCCAACAAACAATTACATGGTCTAGATTATATTAATGTCTAGAAATAAAGATACCCATCAAAGGTAAAGAAATCATAACTGTTATTAATATCACTGTTTTTCTCCTTTTTAGATTCTTATTCCCCATTCACATGATAATTTTCATAAAAAATGGCTATATGGCCATCAAATTGGCAAAAATTCATTTAGACAACTATTTCTTACAAAAAGCATGGTTGTTCAGTCAATTGAACATCATTTGTTCAATCGTTTGAACAATAAAAACACACAAAATAAAATCCACTATTCATTTGATCGAACAACGACTGTTCAATCCATTGAACAACAACTGTTCAATCGTTTGAACAACAACTATTCAATCATTTGAACAAAAAAAACACACAAAAATAAAATATGTTGTTCATTTGACCAAACAACAACTATTTAGTTGATTGAACAACAACTGTTCAATCATTTGAACATAAAAAACACACGAAAATAAAATCCGAAGTTCATTTAACCAAACAACGACTGTTCAGTAAATCAAATAACAACTGTTCAATCGCTTGAACAACAAAAAAACACAAAAATAATATTCGTTGTTCATTTGACCAAACAACGGATGTTCAGTCGATTGAACAACAATTGTTCAATCATTTGAACAAAAAAAACACATGAAATAAAATTTGTTGTTCATTTGACTGAACAATGACTGTTCAGTCAATTGAACAACATATGTTCAATCGTTTTAACAACATATGTTCAATCGTTTTAACAACATATGTTCAATCATTTGAACAACAAAAACACACAAAAATTAAATACGTTGTTCATTCGACCGAACAATGGCTGTTCAGTCGATTGAACAATAATTGTTCAATCATTTGAACAATAAAACCACACAAAAAAAAATTCGTTGTTCATTTGACCGAACAACGGTTGTTCAATCGATTGAACAACAATTGTTCAATCATTTGAACAACAAAAACACACAAAAATAAAATCCGTTGTTCATTTGACCGAACAGTGGTTGTTCAATCGATTAAACAACAACTGTTCAATCGTTTGAACAACAAAAACAGACAAAAATAAAATCCGCTGTTCATTTGACTGAACAACGACTATTCAGTCGATTGAACAACAACTGTTCAATCGTTTGAACAACAATTGTTCAATTGTTTGAACAACAAGAACACACGAAATAAAATATGATGTTCATTTGAATGAACAACGACTGTTCAGTCGATTGAACAACAACTATTCAGTCGATTGAACAACAACGGTTCAATCCTTTGAACATCAAAAGACGCAAAAATAAAATCCGTTGTCCATTTGACCGAAATTCAATTGTTCAGTTGATTGAACAACATTTGTTCAATCGTTTGAACATCAAAAACCTAGAAAAAAAAAATTAGTTATTCAATTGATTGAACAACAAAACTCACCAAAGCGCAATCATAATCAAATGCAAGATGACATATACATTATTTACAAAACTGAAAAGAATGGATTTTTTTGAAGGTAAAGCTGTCGGGTCATTACTCCCTGCAGCTAAAATTTTCATGGCGGGGTTGTCACGTACTTGTTGGCAGAAAGAATCCTTTGTGAGTGGTTTATGATAAATACGTACTCGATGTTCGTTTACTCGAAAATAAGAACCGGACTCGTTTATGGTGGTCAAAGTGAGAGTTCCAATGTTATGCACTTCTTAAATCTCGTATGGGCTAAGGCATCGTGTCTGTAGTTTACCTGGGAAGTCTTGATATCTGGAGTCATAGAGGAGTGCACAGTCTCCTTCTTGGAATGTATTTTTCTTAATAAGGCTGCTATGCCACTTAGCCCATTGTTGTTGAACGATTGCAGTATGTTGTAGAGAAAGTAATCGAGCTTCATCCAATTCATTTATCTGTTGAAGTCTCTTGATTTGGGTCTCCGTCAAGTACAATCCCACTTCTTTTGTTGTTCTGAGAGTCTTTATTTCAAATTCAATGGGAAAAATGGGTTCCTTGCCGAATACAAGTTGGTACGGAGAATGTCAAGTAGTATTTCACCAAGTTGTGCAGTAAGCCCACAAGGCCTCTGGTAGTCTAGTAGCCTAGTCCCACCGATGTGTCGATACCGTTTTAGTCATAATTGCTTCAATGACTTTATTGGTACTTTTGACCTGCCCATTCGCCTGTGGGTGATAGGGAGAAGTGATGCTATGCGAAATGTGGTGGTTCTATAGAGTGGTTGTAATCTTATTTCCTATGAATTGCACCCCTCCATCTGTTATCAATTATATGGGTAAGTAGTATCGCATAAATATTTCAAAAAGAAAATTAATAACCGTTTCTTCTGTGGCTCTTGGCAATGCTACTATTTCGACCCATTTTGTTACGTAGTCTATGACAACTAGTTTGTAAGCTTTCTGGTTTGAGGGTGGATTAAATGGACCAAAAAAATTCAGTGCCCACCTTTCAAAAGGTTCTATCACCAATTGTGGTTGTAGGGGAATTTCATCAAATTGACCAGGGTGGCCCATTCTTTGGCAACTATCGCAGGCCTGCACATATTTCTTAGCATCCTTAAATATAGCGGGCTAATAATAGCCCATTTGTAATACCTTGTGCCTAGTTTTGCGGTCTGCGAAGTGTCCACCGCAAGGTTCATCGTGGCAAGCCCTTAGGATGTCGAAAATTTCATCTTCCCGGATGCATCTGCGTATGTGCATATCAACTCTTGTGTGGAAGAGATACTCACCAATCCAAGAGAAGCGGGCGCTGCATTGGACAATCAGCTTCCTTTCTTTTTTTGTTAAATGTCTGGGAAATTTTCCTACTACGAGGTAATTTTCCACATCTGCATACCATGGTGATTTCACTGCTATAGAAAATAGGTGTTCATCAGGAAACTGGTCCTCCATTGCTAGCGGATCATTTACCTTTGGGACCCGAGACAAAAAATCTATGACTGGGTTCTCCTTTCCTGGACGATCTTTAATAGTGATATCAAACTCCTTCAAAAGTAACAATCAACGAGTCACTCTCCCATTTTTAATTGGTTTGTTATCTAAGTACCTAGTGGCATAATGATCAGTATACAGAAATACTTGATAGCCAGTTATATAATGTCTAAATTTATTTATGGCATATATGACTGCTAAGAATTCCTTTTCTGTGACTGTATAATTTAGCTCAGTAGGGGTGAGATTTTTGCTGATATAATAAATAGAGTAGGGATTTTTATCTTCTTCTTGACCGATAACAACTCCTATCGTTGTATCTGATGCATCTGATGAATTATGAAATGGTATTTCCCAATTGGGACCATGCAATACTGGCGCAATCAAAACTAACCTCTTTAAATATGTAAAAGCAGTGTCACACTTGTCAAACCATTTGAAATCAACATTTCCAGTTAAAGCATACAGAGGTGCAGCAATTTGTGAAAAATTCTTTATGAACATACGGTAATATCCTGCATACCCAAGGAAACTATGTACCTCCATTTGAGTACAGGGTGTAGATAGTAGGAGAATTACCTCTATCTTTTCTGGATCTACTTGTATTCCAGCCACAGAGATGTAGTGTCCTAGGATCACACTTTCCCTCATCATCATGTGACACTTTTCATTTCTCAAACATAACCTGGTGGCGATACATCGTTCCAACACTTCTTCCAATGTCTGCAGTGCTTATTCAAAATCGTCCCCATATGGGGTGAAGTCGTCCATATAAACTTCAAGACCTTCATTTATCAGATCAACAAAAATGCTGAGTACAGCCCTCTGGCATGTGTTGGGGCATTACATAAATCGAAGGGTAACACTTTGTAAGCAAACGTACCCCACAGGCAGGTGAACGTGGTTTTGTCCTACTCTTCAGGGGAAATTTGAATCTGATTATATCCGCTGAAACCATCGAGAAATGAGAAGAATCATTTCCTTGCCAATGTATCAAGGCCTGATCAATGAACGAAAGAGGGAAGTGGTCCTTCTACATGGCTTTGTTCAATTCCCTGTAATCCACATAGATTTTCCACTTTCCATTTTTCTTAGGGACAACTACCAGCGGAGAGACCCACTTACTATACGAAATAGGATAAATGAAGTTCACATCTACCAACTTCTGTAATTCCTCCTTCACGATATCTTTAAGGTGTGGGTTCAATCTTTGTTGGGGTTGCCTGATGGGACGAATATATTTTTCGGTGTAACTATGATGGGTACACAGTTGGGGATCCATGCCCTTCATGTCCGAGTAATCCCAAGCAAAGGCTCCTTTATATTTTTGTAAAAATTTAATGAGCTTCTTCTGTTGGTCATCGTTCAGATTTTCATTGATGTTTAAAATTTTGCCTGGTTCAATTTCGATAGGTTTGTTATTATGAACGACAGTTGTGGGTATATGCTGGTCATTGTTATCCTTCAAAGGGTCTTCATGTGCCTCATTATCAATGATTGATTTTAACATATGACATTTTTCATTTTCTGCAGCAGCTGGTTGATTAATAAAACTATTGATTATATCATCTTCAGTCTAATTTTTGAATTCAAGTGCTTCGGCTACTGTGAGTGGTGAATGAATGTTTTCTTCCAGGTATGCTGGTGGGTGTTTGTGAATTTTTACAATGGGAAGACTTGGTTTGGCTGGTGGATATAGAAAAGTATTTTTTACGGCCTCCCCTTTAGCAATGGTCATGATGCATGTACGAAAACCTATGTAAGCGACATCTGTGGCCAGCCAAGGTTGACCCAAAATCAAGAAATGTCCGTCGAGTCAGATTTTTGGATTTATGACTAGAAAATATACTAGGTACTCCCATGAATCAGCGGAAACCATGATGTCTTGAAAATTTCCTTCTGGTTTGACAAATGATCGATCAACGAGTTCCAACAAGGTGGAGGTTGGTTCTAAAGCGGTAATGGCAAGAGTTTCACAAGTATCTGTAGTCAAAATATTAATGGCTGTGCCCAAGTCAACTAGTGTGTTTGGAAAAGCGTGGCCATAGATTTGGCCTGTGACTATAGGACTCCTCGGATCTTCATACTTTATAGGTGTCTCCCTACCCAATAATAAATCAGACAAGGTTCCTACGACATGGACATTTGGCGAAGTTTTTGTTTTCCTCACAGAATTTTTTGTACATAGTTCTTTAATTGTCTTAGCATATATAGGGATGTCTTGAATGGACTGGAGAAGAGGAATTTTAATACAAATATTTTTAAGTTCCCCCAAAAGATCAAAATCTAGATAGACAATTGGTTTAGGTATCACTAATCTTTCGAGGACTAGAGGAGAAGCATTAACAAGTTTCCCAAAGTCGTCTTGTTCATTTGTGACTTCTTCCTGTATTATTTCTGTTGATGGATTAATTTCAGTTGGGGGTTCTAATTTGTCTTGTTGTGGATCTAATAACACGTCCAGATCTCAGCCTAAGTTCATTGCATGATTTCTGCTCGATCTCGAGGTCTGGATTTTCAATGATTTGGATCAACTGCACTAGTCTATTGTTGGGATTCAGGTTCGGTTCTGCTGGTAGTTGAGGGTGTATCAGAGGCTAAGGATACTGTGGTACCAGATATGGAGCTGGCAATGTGGGTTGAGGTTGAGGACCCGTTCCCATAAGCGAATTGGGTATTCCCAAGGGCTGTTGCTATTTTTGGGACCAATTGCGATTTTGTGAGGTAGAGGCAAACCACTAAGATGAATATGGATTGTTATGCCAAAATTTGAGGAGAGAAAGAAGCATTTGGCCAACCGTCTCTTAGAAAGGATTAAGTTGACTAGGGGGCATGGAGAATGGTTGAGATGGCCAGGTAGAAAAAGGTGGTTGATTTTTCCATGATGCCCCAGGATTTTGCTGTTGATTAAACTGCGAAGAAAAAAAGAACTAAGATGGATCTTGTGACATACTTTTATTTCTGACTTGCTACTATCGACGTTGATTCATTAAATATATTGGTTCAGCTTCCTCCTCTTCTTCTTTGAATACTTCTTTCAACCTTGGTAGTGACAAGCACTGTTAGATGGCATGGTCTTTGGTACATATGGCACATGTTTGGACGATGTCCAATGGGAATTCTTGCTGGTTGTGCTTCCTTCGACAACGTGGGAAAAATACAACCAAGTTTTGTTCTGCTAATTCTTGTTTCTGTTTGGACTGCAAGACATCTAATTGTGTTGTAAGGGTACCCACAATGTCAGTTTTGAAATCTTCTAAAAGATTGCCGATTTCTGTTCGTGTTACGCTGCCACCTAAAGTCCTGTTATTTCTAACAGATGAATCATGTCTTGCTGTTCTTATGCGCATGCTGCCCCTAGAGCACCTCACACACAATGAAATAATATCATCATAACTTTCCTGATAGATGTCTCCTTTCCCCATTAGATTTAATGTTTATATCCATTGATCTTTCATTCCTTTTACCATTGTTACTTTTAGGACATCTTTAGATAATGCAATATAAGGGGAACTTTGCAAATTTTATTGGAATCGTTCAACATATTCTTCTAATGTCTCATTATCTTGTGAAGTCATGTTGAAGATTTCATCTTTTAATTCTCTAGTTCGACAGTAATCTTGATATTTAGTGAGAAAATAATTTTTCATTTGATCCCAATTATTAAAGGTTCCCCCACTGAGCCCTGTAAACCAGCATAAGGCTACCCCTTTCAATGTAGAGGGGAACAGTTTCAATTTTTGAGGGTCAGTGGTGTCATCATATCCCCTACACAAAACATCAAATTCAAATAAGAATGCATCCAAATCTTTCGAAATCAGTCCATGGAAAGTGGGGATGTTTTGTAATGGAATAGCTTTCATATGGGCATTGGCGACCAGGTCAATAATGGGGTAATCCAATGTTGGTGTTTGTCCCTGGGGTTGATTGTGCGCCATCTGATCAAATATGTGCCAATAACCTTAAGGGATTTCCTGGTCTGGGAGAATAACTTCAGATGGACTAGAAGTCAGTTTTGGAAAAGGTCTTACACTACTACCACGGTCTGGGATGTCAAGCATTTATTTTTCAACCAAGATTTTAGGAGATTCAGGCTCTGGAGATTTTAAATTTTTTTCCACAGCACCATTGGTTTCTCCCTCTCCTTGCAAATTGAAAGAATTTCCCTCTTGTGAAGGGCCATGATTTATATGGTCCATTATATGAAAGCTTTGTTCTGACTCTTTTGTTTCACTGTGGATCTCGACATAAGCTACAAATGGTGAGCCTTCTTCCTAAGGGATTATAGTAGGAATATTTTCAGAAATGATTTTGGGTCCTACAAATGCCTGAGATTCAGCTTTCCTTATGATTTCGTCTATGAATGTTGTTCTTCTAAGGGTCACCGGTCCATTGGGTTTTTTGGATTTGGATGGAGGGTTCAGATTTGTTTCTATCTTTTTATTTATATTCATTCATAAAAAAACTGATTCTATTCAACCTCTATATTTTTGCTGAAAAGCGGGACAATGGGTTAGCGTTTTTCTTACCAATATGCAGGTTCTTACCTTTCGTTTTTAATACCCAATTCTTCTTCAACAAAATAAAAATAAAACCATCACTTGTAAACACTCTCCCTGGCAACGACGCCAAAATGTTGGCTCACTAAGATATCTATTTAAAAACAATCATGATGCCTACATTAATTATCAACCTAGGGTAAGTATTTTTATTTCAAGATTGTGCAGCACAATCTATGAAAGTGAAATTTAGAGGTTATTAAATCGAAATCGTTGCAGAAGAAAAATCTAATTCTTGAAGTTAAATCAAAGCAATAAAATAAATCATTAAATAACTTCAACCAATTAAATCAACTTAATTCGAATCTGTTCTATGAAAGAAAATGGAAATACAAGCTTAAAGGAATTCACACTGAACCAGAATTACAGACTAACATGTACATCAATTTATTAACATCTACAACAATCTATTAATCAGGCAGGGAATACTGCAGTAATTGAAAAAAAAGTAACATACTCATGTTCTAGAATTGAAATTCTCAATGGCTGATCAACTAACAAACTCACTCTGAATGAAAAAAAATCTAGTTATTCAAATAACTTGTGAGAAATAACATTCATGAAGTAAATGAAATGCAAACCACTCGATGCTAATGAAATTTGAATCAATTATGAATTCTATAAAACACATAAATGATTAATTATAAAATATGGAAATGAGAATATAACACAAGAAAACAGTAGAACTCCCAGTGACTGGGCCCAGGATCTCCAAAAGTCTCTGTCGGATGGTTTTCAGAATACAATTATGGAAAAGCCAATATCTCTTTCATTAAATTTAATAGTAAGAGTACAACATCGCTGAGCACGAGAGCTTCTTGTTCAAAAGGAATGCAAATAAAATACAATTACAACAAACAAATAATCAACTCGTGTTCTATTCCATATATTGATCATTTATATCTTTAAAGAGAAACATAACAGATAAAGGTGAATCCTCAGGATCAAGAGATTGACAGTACCTGTGAATACTCCCAAAATGAATTTAAACACATGAAAGTTAATAATAAATCAAGTTAATCATGAGGGTAAAACATACCTTTTTCGTGACCCAACACCATGTTGACATATAATGTGACCCGACAAAATCCCAAAGGGGATGCAAAATATGAATTTCTTCAGATTCAGTGAGATTTGATGCTTTCGACAAGTATCCAACATTAAGCGCTAATTGGAAACATGCTTCTTTACTAGGCCAAATACATTCCAGTCATAAAAATACACTTCTAATAATTTGTGTATGTCTTCCTTAAATGCAACTACCACCACACGCAATAAGATTGTTGGTGCATTATTAAGACTGAATGACATGACTGTGTATTGGAATTATCCCCATTCCATCACAAAGGTTGTCTTACTTTTGCCTTCAGGCGCGATTCTTATTTGGTGGTATCCAAAAAAGCCATCAGTGAATGAGTAAGCCTCCTGCCCTCCCACATTATCCAATATTTCATCAGAAAAGGGAGTTAGAAAAGGATCATGCACATAGGCATCATTTAATTTGTGCAGATCCACACATATCCGAATTTCTCCTTTGGTCTTCCTTTCTTGGACCACCATAGGGCTGACCCAATATGATTCTTTGACGGGTTCAATGATTCCTACAAAAACCACCTTCTCCATCTCCTCTTTGACCTTCTACTTGTATTTGGGATTAGCCTGTAAGGACACTTCTTGATAGGCCACACATCTGATTTCAATGTGATATTCATTACACCCAGAGCTCCAATGATACCTTTTAACTCATAAAACTTTGTGGGGAATAATTCCTGATATTCAGCACACAGTTATGCAACCTTAGATATTGTATCTTCATCCCAGTAATCCCCAATTTTGGCAATCTTAGGTTGCTCTTCCATTCTGATGTTGACTTGCCTAATCTTCATTAGTTCAGTCACATCTTGTACTGTAAGCGACAATACAACAACTGCGCATTGTCCTTCAGACTCTGGAATATTGATGTTCCTTTGTGATCTGAATGAAGTATGTTAGTGTTGATGTGTTAATTACTCATTCAGATTCTACATTCAATGTCTTATGTGTGCTTAAGATTTCAGGTTTTATTGCAAATTATCAAGTCTCATCTGTGCTATTCATGTCAATTTAGTGAGAAATTTAAAATAAAAACAAGAGCTGAACAACAACAATAAAGTGCATAACATCACCATACATAACATTAACACAGGTATTTGATGAAGGAGTTCACCCCTCCTGGGCTACATCTCCTTGGTCCAGCTTCCATGGCTTGGGCCTCTATATTATCCTCAAATTGTCAAATTTACCTATTTACAATGCTCTTTTGCTCTCGTAACCTCCTCCCATGAGTCCAGAATGGCTCAAAATGGCTATCTAGCCTCTTTATGAGCTTGAATTCATCGAAAACGTGTAATGAGGCCTTTTAATGCATCACTATCTTGAAATACAAATTAGTTAAATGCCACTAGGAATTGGAGTCGCCAAATCCTGAGGTCCCACAATTAATTCATGGGGATGAGTGTTATTAGCAGGCGGAATACGTGCTAAGTGCACTTTAATTAATCCACATTTCATTAATGGATAAGCACATATTAAACAAGGATTATGGTTTAATTAAAACATGGTTAAGTTCGTTAATACTCCGTGCTTAATGGAGCTTCGCCGACAGTCATCATAGCATATGGTTATGTGAATTGGGGTTTGGCCCCCAGCTTACCACACCACAAAATTTGGGTTAAAATAAATATATGTAAACTTCGTTATATAATAAGAACTAATCGGTAGCAGAGGTGGTAAGTCTTGGCTTTGTGTGGCGGGAGGTCACGAGGTCGAACCCTAGCACCTCCGCCCATAATTTGTCCAAAATTTTTACACAAAATTTTGACCTTGGGGTGGGGGGGGGAATGTGGTAGCCTCCGAACTTTTCACGTGTCATGAACTCATTGGTCCAACCCAACACCAATAAACCAATCCGAAGCCGAAATTTGTCATCACCTCATTTGTCCACCTATGGGAATATTCCAAGAATATTCCAAGGAATTTTCTAAGAATATTCTAAGGAATATTCCTTGGAATATACCTTTTGCTGACTGGACTATATGAATTCCTAGTCAGCATCCCTAAACAAAATTTACCTATTTAGCCAAGTGAACATATCTGGTTTCCAGGAGCATACAACGACCATTTTTTGTGAAACAAAGTGCGTCAGATTCAGAATGATGAGCACTACGTGGTCGTTTAGGTTTCGAGACAAAATGAGAACTTTTATTTTAGCATAAAACTGAGCACCTGATTATTCCTCCCTAATAGAATCCTTTTGGACCCCAAAATCTCTTTCATTACTGAACATGTGGATGAGGGTATAGTTCCCTCACCGTTTCAGTCTCAATCCACTAGAATTTTTCCATTTTCATCAATTTGAGCTTTTCACAAAACTAATATTTTTCCTTGACTCTGAAGACCCCATCTTCTAGTTGTAGACACTGTCATACTGCAATTTCCCTTAATTTGCATAGCAACAAGATTTCCTTTCAGAAACAAACTTATTTCCACCTCGGTCGTCAATCAAAGGAAAATTGAAAACTGTCTCACCTCGAACACTGTCGACATGTCAAATTTTTAGCTTGTCTTGCCTTGTACTTGTGTCGACTTTTGACTAAGTGTTTTCGCCATTGCAATGTACCCTTTGAAAACCAAAAGAAAGTACTTGTGGAACCTATTCCTTCTTTATCAAAATTCTTTGGCGCTTTCTCTTTGAACTTTTCACTCTCTTGCACTGACATCTTGTTTCCATCATTGCTCAACACTGATGTTGACTGCTGCAAATATTTCACATCTTGTTTACCTCCTTTCAAAGGTAATCTGTTAGAGTCCCAAAAAATCTTATTAAAAGCATTATCAACTTCAATGAAATCAACTTGTTCATTCGATGCATCTTTTTGAAAGGTATCTTTCAAAACATCTCTATGCTTGAACATTAACAAAGTAAAATTTTGACTTGCATTCACTATTCTCTTCATTTCTCCTAGATGTATAAGAGACACAATTCTCTTCTTCTTATGTGCTCTAACTATGTACTCAATTCCATCCTTAAACAAGTGATACTTATTCTCATGGCGATGAAATATTTCTTTCCTATTATAAAGATAAGGATTTCCCAAAAAATACCTGAAATCTTAAGCTAAACCACATCAAGTTCAACTTCGTCAAGAAAGTTTGAATTGATTGTAAACCTTAGGATGCACTTCCTTGTTACCTGCAAATTTGCATTCTTGCATATCCACCCTAAAGGATAAGGTCTTGGATGTGTAATAGTTTCAAGATTTAACTTCTTAACTAAGTCTTCAGAAATCAAATTAGTTTGAGAACCACTATAAAATAGTGTGTCTATCTTGGTATGTTTTGAAACGACTCTAATATGAAAGAGTTCAATTCTTGTATCTTAATCTTGAGTTACATTGGAACAACTCGAAGAACTAGTGCTTGTTATGTTATTACCTTTCAAACCCATTGTTGTAATCTTGGTTTCATCTCCTGAATTTGAACCTAAGTCATGTTCAATGATTGCAACAGTTTTCCCCTTCTCTTTGGCTTTAAGTTTGGTTGGCTTCAACTCTGGATGGAGTTTCCAACATTGGTATTCATCATGGCCATTCTTCAAACAATGTTTACATGTGATTTTCTCTTTCTCTATTTTGATAGAACTATTTTTCTTTCCTCTTCCATTAAAATCTCCCTTTCCTTTACCCTCATACTAAGGAAACCATCAATTTTATCATCTGCACTATGTTTCCCTCTTGCTTCTAGATGTATGGCTTGAACTCAAACCTCATCTAATTTTGTGGGATTGAACATGAGAATAATATGTCTAAGATAATTGTGCGAACCCCCAATATACTTTAACAAAGTTTCTTGAGAATATAAATTGACACCCAAAATAAGAGCTCTTCTCCTAAATTCATGAGTATAATCATGCACACTTTTCCCTTTCAATTATCTAAAAATTTTCCAGTCCATAATGGATTTTTCCATGTAAGCTAGAGGATATAATTTCCTTTTGATGGAAGAAATAAAATTTGACCAAGACATTGAGATCTTACCGTGGTTTTTAATCTCTTCTTGAGTCCTTTCTTCCCACCATACAAGTGTTGAATCCTCCATTCTCAAGGAAGCCGATTGGATCTTTACGTCATCTTCTTGAAGGTTCTGAATTCTGTAATAAACCTCCAATTGATGAATCCAATTATCTAGCTTCTCTACATTCACTTCGCCATTATACATTTATAACTCAAATTTTACATCAAGTTTAAGTAAGGGTGATTTACCGGGTCCTTTGGATGTATGTGTATGCACATATTGTAAGGGTTGTGGTAGTGGAAGATGATGAAGAGGAAGGTGAAGATGGTGGTGGAGTGGATGGTGGCTTCTTAACATTTCCATGGCCTCCTCCTCCCGGAGAAACCTCTCCTCTTGGAGGCCTTGAAATCTCTCCTTGCATCTTTACATTCCTTTCCTCATAGAGGAATTTAATCATCTTAGTCATATCAAAGAATGCCTTCTTGAATGCTCTCCTATCTTCTGTCATCATAGGTTCTCCTTCATGAGACATGCTCACTGAAGACTCAACTTCAACTTGAAGATGTTCTGGTGTTGAAGACTTTTGAAACCTTTCCCTTCTTCCTCTTGAACCAACTACAGGGTTCTCAACCAACTTCCCTTCTCCTCTTTTGAGTTTTAACCTTGTAATCATGACACAAACTTGCAAACAACTAGATCCCTTCTTGGACAACAAAACCTAATGAACTTGAGATATGATACCAAAAATTATCTAAATGGAGTATGTTAGTGTTTTTGTGCTAATTTCTCATTCATATTCTACATTAAATGTCTTATGTGTTCTTAAGGGTTCATGTTTTCTTGCAAATTATCAAGTCTCATGTGTGTTTTTCATGTCAATTTAGTGAGAAATTTAACATAAAAACAAGAGCTAAACAACAACAATAAAAGTACAAAACATCACCATACATAACATTAACACATGTATTTGATGAAGGAGTTCACCCCTCCTGGGCTACATCTCCTTGGTCCAACTTCCATGGCTTGGACCTCTATATTAGGCTCACATTGTCAAATTGACATGTTTTTAATGCTATTTTGCTCCTGTAACCTACTCCCATGAGTCCAGAATGGCTCAAAATGGCTATCTAGCCTCTTTCTAAGCTTGAATTAGTCGAAAATTGCAAAATTTATGGTCTTTTTAGTTTTCCCCACTATCTTAGGCCCTAAACTAGTTAACTGCGACTAGAACTGGTAGTTTCCGCCAAATCCGGAGGTCCACCAATTAACTAAGTGGGGATTAGTGCTAGTTAAGTGCAGTTAACTTGCTAACTATTCTTTAATTAATCCACATTTAATTAATGGATAAGCACATATGAATGATTATGGTTTAATTAAAACATGGTTAATTTCGTTAATACTACGTGCTTAATGGAGCTCCGCTGACAGTCGTAGCATATGGTTCTATGAACTGGGGGTTAGCTGCCACCTTACCCCACCATGAAATTTGGGTTAAAATAAATATATGTAAACTCTGTTATATAATAAGAACTAACCGGTAGCAGAGGTGGTAAGTCTTGGTTTTGTGTGGCGAGAGGTTACGGGATCGAATCTCGACACCTCCACCCAGAATTTGTCCAAAATTTCGACCTTGGGGTAGGTGGGGCATGTGGCGGCCTCTAGGCTTTCCACATGTCATGACCTCATTGGTCCAACCCAACACCAATAAACCAATCTGAAGCTAACACTTATCAACACCTCATTCGTCCACTTGTGGGAATATTCCAAAAATATTTTGAGAATATTCAAAGGAATATTCCTTGGAATATACCTTTTGCTGATTGGAGTGTATGGATTCCTAGTCAACATCCCTACACAAACTTTACTTGTTTAGCCAAGTGACTAGATCATGTTTTCGGGAGCATAAAACAACCATTTTTTGTGAAACGAAGTGCTCTGGATTTAGAACGACGAGCACTACGTGGTCGTTCAGGTTCCGAGACAATTTGAGAACTTTCTTTTTTTAGCATAAAATTGAGCACTTGATCACTTGGGCCTTCTTGATTATATTCAATAGTCACATTCCTGCAGTCAATTATATCCTTCATCTGCACATCCCAAGCTGGTATGGTTCCTGTTTCTAGTGTCTTGGTTGTGTCAAAGAGGAAAATATGGATCATGTGTAAGGTGGTACTGATGCATGGGAATCCACTCTCAAAACTAACCGTTAATACAAAGATTTCCTGTAGCAAAAACCATTCCACTGTGCCTCATCACATCTCAACTTCTAGGTACGAGTTCATAGGAATCTGGCTTAAAGTATGGACAAATGTATGCACCCACCCTGGCTGTGGCTCTTCTCCCCAAGCTGCAACCCATCTAGCTAAATGAATGCATGGATCTTCTTTGCCTACATAGGTTCCTTCCAACCAGGTATTGGGCTGTCCAAAGCGCAGTTGTATCATATGGGTACATTCTTCCCATTTCACCAATTTTTCCTTGTGTGTCTCGTACCAGCGTGATAGAGTTGAGCACAGAACTAAGTCGAGCGCATGGAGCCATTGTGTTTCTAGAGCAACATTTTTGAACTCATCCAAGAAACAAGTGACACTGCCTATACCATCATAATAAGTTATTTCTCGTACCTCAGAGGATATGCACCGTAGAGATCTGGTGACTTGGTTGCAACGCAGTGTTGAAACCTCATGCAAACGGTTCTACCAATTCTCCAATTCCTCATCTGAGTCTGAGTGGCATGAGATATCTCTATCTCAACTAAGCTGACCATCTACTGTGGGGTTGGTCCAATCTTCATCTTGCACAGTAAGTTTGTAGATATGATCAATATCCTCCTATGCGCACACCGGTTCTTTATATCTTTCTCCTTTTGTTGGATCCAGTGGGACCACCACTCTAGTTCCATTGTTTTCAAATACCATACTTTTGCGCTTGAGATTGATGATAGCGTCCATGTTAATATCCCAATCTAGACCCAACAACGTGGGATGGATCTGTATCATCAACAATCCGAATAACTTCAAAATGAGGAAGCGCCTTAACTCCTTCGATATCAACTATGACCCTAGAAAGCCTAACCATTGAGATAATATTTTGTTGATTTTCCATGTATAGATGTATTGTAGACCATTCTAGCCTAGGTTCTCCCATTTTTTTCCAAGTCTTCTTTGGAATCACATTTGCATCAGAACCCAAATCCAAAATGACCTGGTCCATTTCAAATTCTCCTATCTGAGCAGTCAGGTGCATCTCTTGGCCAATTATTCTCTTGTTCTTATAGATCTTATTAGGAGCCTTCTTCTCGATCTGGATTTGTTCCTTTTCAGCGCAACTGTTAATTAAAGCTTGAAGGTTCTCAATGACCTTCTTATTGCGAAAAATCTTGATACAGGCCTATAAAAACAGTTTCATCTCTTCAGAATCAACCCCTTCGTCGGTATCCATGGCAAGTTTACTTGATACTTTTGATGTGACAGGATTCGCGAAGTCCTTCTTTGTTGCGACAATGGTTTCCTTCTCCCTTTGTAGATTGAATCATTCCTTGTTCTCAGAAGCTCTCCAAACCCAAACATCAGTGACAGGTCTCTTATATTCTGCTTTATCTCCTCTAGTTGCTATGCCACTTTTGGTTACAATACTTATATTAGGGTCTTTGGTGCGTGGTTCCGCTATCATCATTTGAACATTTTGTATAGGTGTCTATGATTTCTTCTCCTGCATTTTTGCAAATAATATAGGGCAATCTTCAAGAACATAATAACATTGTCTACAATACCTACAAGACTGTCGTGTTGGGTTCGGGAAATCACACGCATAATGACTGACTTCTCCATAATTATAACAAATGAGTTGTCCTCTTCCATGACCAGCTCCTCCACCCCTTCCTCGTCCTCTACCTTGGAATCTGCCACACCCTGACAGAGACAGAACCTCGTTCGTCTCGTCATCATGTCCCGCTAATCGACAATATTTTCAATAAGGTTGCTTCATCTTTGGAACATATTTACCAATCCTAGGGCATAATTATGTCGCGTGCAGAACAATTACTTGAAAAATCGCGCACCATAATGTGGGGGTGCCAGTTGGTATTTCCGTGCTCTTAATCATACTTGGTCCTCTAGCTTCTATATAGTCATTGTATGCAGGACATTGATATTTATGATCCCATTCAACTTTACAACGTATACACCATACACTTGCGCATACGCCCTTCCCTTTCTCTTGGCGCAGAATTTGTATCTCTAAGTGTAGTGCAGCTAGTTGGTTTTGAATTTGCTAAGCCCCAGCTTGCACAAATAGTACAGGTGAGGCTTCTAACTTCATTGCAATCTCCACAGCTTCAGCCTGCGTCACAATCTTATGTTGATTTAAGGATTGGTGCAAATGTGGTAGCAGCATGGCAATGAACCATTCTTTGTGTTGCATGTCATCAATAGAAATCCTCCATCTCTGATGGTGCGCTTCAATCATTGATTCTCCCATACAGATTCATTTACTTCTTGGTGGATTTCCTTTAGTTTAGTCACACATTGAGAGTAGGATTTCTGATTTTTGAACTGCTCCCTTATTGCAGTCTTGAGCTCGTCAATCGTGGCATTAGGATTGATTTACATATAACTTATGTACCAATCCAGCATGCATTCTTGAAATGCGATAGCCTGCTACGCTCCCTTAACATTATCGTTATTTATCTGCTACGCTGTCCACACAACATCTGCGACGAACCAAAATTGATCAACATACATTTCTAAGATCCTTGAAATTCTGCAGCTTAATAGAGGTAGCCATGTCTTTGGGAGGTGGAGTTGGAGGTGGATGTGGATGTGGACATGGAGTGGATGGATTGTTAGAGTGAGACAAGTTTGGAAGTGGAGTGGATGGGATCTGAACTATGGCCAATGACCCAAGAATAGCCTAATATTGCAATTCCTCTTCTTCTAAGTGCGCAAATTCACCAGAGCTACTGGTTTTAGACTCCTTGTTGTTGTCATGTTTACCTTCGAGAGATATATAAACAAAACCATCTTCTAGATCTACTTTGTAATTTCTTCCACTACGCGTAGTCGGGCCTCTTCGGGAAATTCACTCAATATGGTTTCACAAAGTACTCTTTTAGCATAAAATCATTTTAATCCATAGTTTTAGTGAGCGGAGGAACTTACCTCTAGGGCCCTTGAAAAACCTTATTTTAGCTTTAGAATATGATACAACAATATCAATAGAAAATTAAGTCACAAACCCACTTAGAATATTATCAATCTAGTAATCTACCACGAGGGTAATCTTGTTGCTAGATTCTTCTAACTGATGCACCAATTCTGGGGTCCACTTGGTGATCGTGTCGTCCTTTGCGCAGGTCTAAAATTTAGTCAGCTGAGATAACCACTCGTGTAACTCAGTCACAAAGGAAGAAAAGAAAAATTCGTGGACCTCTGTGTAGATATACTTTTGCTCCCAATCCTGAGCATATAATTTAGGGTTTCAGTTCTCATGGGTTGCTCGCGCAAATTCTTGGCGAGCCAATCTTGCAGTTTGTTCTATGTCGTATGCCACAACATAAAATCTCCCTCAAAATGATCACGGTCCCGGTAACATAATCATTTGTTGGCTTGAGGCATCCTAACCCAAGTTTAGAGTAATCGCACAACCAACAAAACCCTCCAACTACTGGCCCTTTTTGTAGTGATCTTCTTGCGCAGACCAAAGTATCACCCGAAGCAGTGTGGGGGTGTGTTGGAACCAATTTTTCGCACCTAAGGGAGCTTTTGATGTGGATCCAATAGATCTAATGCCTACTTACTTGCGCACAACTTTAGAGAACTAGATCTAAATGCAAACGCGCCTAGATAGTGATAAAAAAAATTATCCCTTGCACATTCCAAATTATTATGTTATAAACCCTTACTTTGATCTAGACTTCCACATAACAACTTACTACCTTTAGATCTAACACTTAAGCAAAAAAATACTTTTGCATAGATGCAATTTACCAACTTGACTTATCAAACATGGAAATACATATGCATTCAACAAAACAGATCCAGCTCTATAGTAAGCAACAGATAATGCACATAAAAAATCTAAGACAATTAACTAGAGGAATCATATAGAGTCTGAGTTCGCCAAAATTGCCTTCTTTATTTATTAGGAGATATTTAGTTCAATACAATATTTCCCTTTTGTGCACACAGCCGCAGAGCCTGTTGTTATGAAACCAACTCCAAAAATAGAATAAAAGAGAGATCAACGCCTTATAATTCAACCACTTCAAGGGGGAAACCTCCTTTACATTACATAAATGAACAATTCTATACATAGGAGTCCATGGGGTCACAATATAATCCTAGCCGACCTAACAATAATAATGTAAGGACACAATAATAACAATATGGGGGTTACAGTGGTACAAAAATAACAATAAGGGGGCTACAATAACAACAATAAGGGACCACACTAGTAATATAGGTACCTAACATGCCCCTCTCCTTCAAACAAGTGTTTCTCTCAACGCTTGATTATTTATGGATGCTTCTATATAAAATTCTCATCCTCGCATGTGGAATTTTCAATAGGTAAGTTCTTCCACTTGCTGAGATACTATGAAATTGATCGATTTGGTAGTTGTCAAGTTCTTGCTTTTGTGACTGCTTAGGAACTTATTTTGTTGCGATGTTGATCTTCCTGTTGTTTCATTCGATTCTGCACCAAAGTTAGGTTATCCTTTGAGAGTTGGAGAACTGGTTTTTGATGCTCGATGTGACCTTCCACAAATTTATCATCCATATTATCTTTCATTTGATCCTTCAAACCATCCAACTTAGCCTCCTTTTTTGCTTTTAAACCATCTATGTCATCTTTGATTGCTCTTTGTAAGATCAAAATTTGTTGCACTTGGTACCATAATTGTGATATATGATACTACAATTATTCCTCTTCATAGTAGAGTATTCTGAGGGCCTAATGGGTGTTGAATTATTTTTAGGGGGAATATTAGAACCCAATACTGATATCTATGCTTCAATATGCCCTTGGAATCACTTCAAACTGATTTTTAAAACAAGACTTATGCAATTTGAAAAAAAATACACACCCTTTTCTTGCTTTTGAGGAGCTTGATATTGAAATTTTATTATATCCGTGATTTCAGAACTTCAATATCTGAAATTTGGTCCTGTAGTATCCCTCTGAATCTTCTTTCGAATGCCATAGGTCTGACCTGATTTGGATGCTTCAAGACAAATTTATTCCCAATCTCCCACAATGACATAATTATGGACTGGTTTAGTAGAGCGAAATTTTACGGCGTGCCACCTGTCACTGTTTCCTCCTTCGGCTCTTAAATTTCTACATAGGAAACTAAAATCCATTTAATTTCAACTACTTTTAAAAAAATTCCAATCTGATGCTCAGACAGAGAGTTATGATGATTTTCCCAAGGTCACCACTTTAAGATGAAATTCGAGAGCCTACAAAAACCCTAACTTCCACAGATCATATCTTCAAAAATATTGTGAAACTACATCTGAAATTTTTACACGAAGTTCCTCGGGATTTCGACTTCTCGTGGTAAATTTTTTAGCTTCTGAACCTTCGTAGAAAAAAAATTATAGCGAAAATTCCACGATGACCTGATTGGAGCAGCGAAACCCAAGAATCCAAAGCTATGATACCAAATGTTATGAAACTAGATCCAAAAATAGAAGAAAAGAGAGATCGACGCCTTATAATTCAGCCACTTAGAGGGGGAAACCTACTTTACATGACATAAATGAACAATTATTGGATGATACAAATGACAAAACCTTCTTTCTATATATAGGAGTCCATGGGGTCACAATAGAATCCTAGCCGACCTAACACTAATAATGTAAGGGCACAATAATAACGATATGTGGGTTACAAGGGTACAACAATAACAATAAGGGGGCTACACTAACAACAATAAGGGACTAGGCTAGTAATATATGGACCTAACATCTGTGCACACAGCTCAAGACTAGGTCTACACGCACACAGCCATTAGGAGCCTTTCTACCCAGACTTACCCAAAACTTAGATCAAAACATTAATAAGATTAAACATCTATCAATCTATTTTATCTATATTTCTTGATTATTAAATATTTATATCTTTCGAAAATTTCACATACCATGGTCTCAAACCATGGTTTGAGACTCATGGCTTCCCATTTTACCCGTTACAATAATTAAGGGATATTGACTTGCCCCAGAGCTCCTTTGACATTTGCGCACAATGCTTACAAAAAAAAACTTGACCAAAATTTATCCAAAATTTCTTTACCAAGGGGAACTTGCTCCGACAAAGTAGTAGTACAACAGGGGTATGTTAGGACTACACATGGGCTTTCCAAAAAGGAAAGCTAGACAAGCCCCAAGTAAGAAAATACAATGCCTGAATGTGGACTACACATGGGCTTTCAGTTATGCTCTAAATTAGCATGGAAAACTACACTGTTTGCTAGAAACAACCTATTAAATGACCCTCCTTTGGTGCTCAAAAAATTCTAGGAAATTAACCATAGGCTCCTCTCCAATAACCCACCAAAACCCAGAAAGTATTTGGCCTACTTTTGACCCGCAAAATTGACCCCAATTTCAGCGCGCTCCTCAACTGGTTGGGAATTTCATCCCACCTAATGAATCACTGCTTAAACCCTCCAAAATGTTGAAAAATGTGAAGGATTTACCCCTGTGGAAATCTCCAGATCAAATCTGCCTCCAACGATCACCTCCCTAGCTCCCATGTGTGCCCAAAAGAGCCTCCTTCATAGGCCCATGCAATCACCAGATGATTTATTTGCTACAATAAAACTCCTCGTGAATTTGGTTGATATCTCCCTAAAAAACTCGAGAAAATGGTGTTGCAAAACTCCCTCAGAAACTTCAACAAGAATTATGCTCTATGATGGCCCCTCCAAGCAAATTGTACTCCTCAAATACACCCTCGAAACTACAATGAAATCCACATGAATTGCCTGAAGTTGATGTTGAAGAGGCTCAGAAGGAAATCAAATTCCCTCATTGGGTTGGCACTCGAATTCCACCGAAGTAAGGGGTGAGAAACTCGCTTGAGAATATTGGGTGAAAACTTGGCTAAACAGCTCAAGCGTGTTAGGTGCAAGTAAATGTCAAATTTTCAAAAGACTCTATAGCTTCCATCTTCCTCCTATTTATAATTTTCTTCTTGTCTCCTCATGTGGGTCCCTCCATCTAGCATTTCGACCTCCACACCTTATAAAAGTGTGTATTTCATGAGGGGAGGTGGCCCCCACATTCCACTAACCAAGTGATATTGATCTCCCTTCTCCTAATTATTATCTCCAAAAATATGTGGGTGCCCCACATTAGCCAAAAATAAAAAAATTGTGAATCTTCTTTAGAAAAAATTATTTTAGGAAGATACATGACAATCCTCCCCTCCCAAATGTTTCTTGTCCCCAAGAAACTGCAATGTCGGATGCTGAAGTATATCACCCTCCCAAATAGCATCCTCATCCTATAAGTTCCTCTAGGGTACCAAATATTATCTAATAGTTTTTCTCCTCAACTTCCTCTCTTTAGTCCCCAAGATGGTCGCCGTATCTAGCACTAAGTTCCCCTCATCATCAAGTGGGGGTAACCTGGTAGCAATTGTCACATGTTGTCCCAACACATTCTTGAGGCATGAGATGTGAAAAAAATTATGGACCTTGCTTCTGGGTAGAAGCTCCAACTCGTAAGACACCTCTCCAATCTACCCGATCAACATGTAAGGCCCATAAAATAATGGGTGTAGCTTTTCGACACCTTTCTCCTTCAACGTTGATTGCCTATATGGTTGGAGGCGTAAAAATACTAAGTATCCCACGTAAAAGTTCCTCTCAAACGTGTTCCTATATACATATATTTTCTGTTGATTCTAGGTGGTCTACATGTTTTCTTTGAGGGCCTTAAGGATATTTTGGCTCTCCTGAATCCAATATTTGGCCCTTGGAGCCCCGCTGTCTCCAAAAACAAGGTCAGAAAAAGATAAAGCATCATGCCATATAATCACGAAAAGGCGACATACCGATTGACATGTGTTAGGTGGTCTTGTAGAAATACTCCCCAAAGTGTAAACACCTCATCCAAGCTCGCTTCTATCCTGTCATGTAGTTATGCAATTATCTATCCAACCACTTGCTAAAAATATCAGTTTTCTCGTCCATCTGAAGGTGGTAACTGGTACTAGGAGTTGTTGAACTCTTAGTTAAAATGAGCTGGGGGGGGGGGTGAATCGCCTTTAACACATTCATAATCTTTTAAACTTTTTATTAAACCTTATATACACCTTCATTTCATGTCCAACTTAATACGTGAGTACTCTTAGAGTGTAAGCAGCAAGTATTAATATAATATAACAACAGACTTAATATGAGAGCAGCGGGCATTAAGCAAATGATATAAATCAGATCAACACATAAACATCATGCAAAGAGACACCAGATATAAGTGGAAACCCATAAAGGGAGAAAACCACATCTTATTATTGTTATGATGCAAAGGCAAGCTCCAACTCTCTCTCACCATTGTTTTGTTCAAACCCACAAGAGGCTCCAACCTTAGCCAGCCATATAACTACGCCTATCAAGCCGCAATCGACAGGCTCAACTTCTCAATTTATCAACCGAATGTTTCATAATTTTCTCGATACGCCTCCTTCTATAGCTTCTTCGCTCTTCTTTCTTACTATCGCTCTTACACTTCTATACTCTGCCTTCTCTATATTTTCTCTCTCTAACTTATTTTTGCATATCAAGATGATATTATTTATAAGTATTTTCTTGTGATCGTTAGTATTCATCGAATTTAATGACAAACATACCTCTTCGCTTCTCGCCTTTCTGTTTCTTTCACTTGCTCATTCCGAAAATTATACCAACATGCATTAATTTCACATTATAGTGGTTTTTTTTCCTGTGAGTCTTTCCAATGCATCACAAACAATAAAAAATCAATTAAAAACATTTACATTCAACAATGAGAATTCCAAATTTCCTCAACTCATTTAGTCTTTTGGATTTTCTTGACCTGTATTTATCTTTTTCAGGATCGTGTTTTATCTCTTTCGCCTTTGTTTGCTCTTCGTCCTCTCATTGCAGGTGTAACCGTTGCATACGTGTAACTTAAGTTTTTACACGTTATACTTTATATAAATATGTAAAATGTACCGCGCAAAATGGCAAATTCCAACCTTACACACAGTTAAAGCTCTTCTAGATCTATGAGCCGTGTTTAACATACATACACCACAACAATCGTTGTATATTAATAATCACCCTCCACCTTAAGCCGAGGCCCGTGGGTCCATAGACCACGCGGCATATTTCAATACAATCACAATCATTACATAAAACAGCTCTCGGCGTTTATAACACCTTTCTTCGCACTTTTATGTATATGAACCCTTTCTTATGTAACTTTCAACGATTTAATAATAGACCCACTTAAAATAGGAAACAAACTTTCGGGCCCACTTGCCGATCTTTGTTTATCCGCCGATGCGATGAGCTGCCTCCGATTTAATGCGATGCGATGACTCCTTCTCCGATGCAATGCGATTAATCACAATCGCAAACTTCTATTTGCGATAGTTGCTGTGCAGTTTCAACCAACTGCGATATTGCGATATTGCGATGGTTGCGATGGATGCGATGGTTGTGATGGTTGCGATATTGCGATAGTTTCGATTTGGACTGGGCCCTAGCGTTAACGATCTACCACATCCAATGACGGACATCACATTGCACGGCTTCTGATGATCCGACGGATACTGCTCGGGCAACTTGCACGGAAAATAATGCGCGATGGCGCGCCATACCTTGGGTAACCTTTGCACATCTATAGCAAGTGACCGCCGTCCGATGACCCCTTCCCAGATCAATGGCGTTCAACAATATCGCTGGGCATCCTGAGTCGAACAATAACGCGCGATGGCGCGCAGTGGCAAGCGATTTTGTGGAGTCATACAGGGACGCATGTCGCCCGTTCTATGGAATCGGAGCCAACCTCTTGAATACCGCTCAACCCGCAAAAGCGGTGCGATAAAAACCACCGTTCAGCTCCAAACCGCCATTACTGTTCTCTCGGTCACGGTTCCACTTCTTCCTCGACGCGTCAGGTTCCGCCTTATGGTACTTTGGTTCTTTGAATCTCGCGCTACATATGGCTATATATATATATATATATATATATATGCTATATTCCTTTGTATATAAAGTGCAATATATACTTTGTCGCTGGAGTATACGATTCCTGGAATGAGATTTATATATATATGCATTACATTGCCGCTCCAATCTTTAGCGTATCTTCCAGTGTGGTAGGCGATTCTCGGAATTTATTTATATATATAAATAACGCCCGGCTGGTTAATTCTCGGAATTAAGGTACACATATATATATATATATATATATATATATATATCCCCCCCGCCCGTGCGTACTTCGAATTTTATATATATCCTCCAAACCTCGAGGCGATTCTGTAACGACCGTTCCTTGCCTCCGCTCGCTTCGTCGCTCCGCCCGTATTTCGTCGTGCGACCCGCCCGCTCTATACACGCTTCTCCGTCCCCTCGCCTATCTCTCTATATTCACTTCCTCCATTTGCTTCTTCACGCTCTCCTTTTCCATCAATGACAACATTTACAACAAGCCCCTTTTGGCATTGATGGCAATACACTTCCACTCAACTGAGATCCTTTCTCTGCGTTGTTTACTCCTTCCTCCCCTTGAGATCAATGGAAAGGGGTCCAAATTTGAGAAGCCATTCGATGCTGTGTTTTTATCCTTTTTCAACATTTCATGCATTTCCGAGTTAAATTTCCTGACTTCGTATGGTGCTGCTCCAAACTTTGGATTTGATACACGTTGAGTTTACTATTGTTCCGTGTTCAGTTCACGTCAGTTTCACCATTATTCTTCTGCACCACTGACCCTTTTTCCTTTTTATTGATTCTTTTATGTTGACTGTATTATTGCCATAATCCCTTTGATCCCGAGGACCTGTTTTCATGCTTCCCTTGTTGGCTGATCTCCCCCTGGAATGATATTTTCATTTCTGTTCTCCCCCTGAAACTGTGCTTTCTCTTCATATTAGAGAGTAGCATCTACAGATACTACCCCTAGTCTGTTTCTCAAATATTCAAATGGCTCTCTAGCAAGTGGTTTGGTAAATATATCTGCTGTCTGTTCTTTTGTTGGTACATACTCCAGTTTTACTATCTTCTGAGCCACTTGTTCTCGGAGGAAATGATACTTGATTGGGATATGTTTAGTTTTTGAGTGAAGCACAGGATTTTTAGATATACTTATAGCACTTGTATTATCACATTTAATTGAGATAGGTTCATTAATGCTTACCTTCATGTCTTGAAGAGTCTGCTTCATCCACATGACTTGTGTACAACATGCTACTTCTGCTATATATTATGCTTCTGCTGTAGACAGAGAGATAGATGTTTGTTTCTGGGTTAACCATGCCACCATATTTTCTCCTAGATAGAAAGCACCTCCACTTGTGCTTTTCCTGTCATCCACACAGCTGGCCCAATCTGCATCTGTGTATGTTGTCAAGGTGAAGCTTTTGCTTTTAGGATACCAAAGTCCATACTGAGCTATTCCTTGTAGATATCTAAATATTCTTTTCACTGCAAGAAGGTGATTTTGTTTAGGTGCTGCTTGATATCTAGCTACTAGTCCTACTGCTAACATGATGTCTGGTCTTGATGCTGTCAAATACAACAGACTTCCTATCATGGATTTGTAGAGTTTTTGATCCATATCTGTAGACCCATCATCAGCACACAACTTGCATCCCGTGATCATGGGAGTTGACACAAGTTTGCAGTCCTCCATTTTGAATTTTTTCAGCATTTCTTTTAAGTATTTTTCCTGAGAGATGAATGTGCCTGTGTTCTTTTGCTAAATTTGAAGTCCTAAGTAGAAACTGAGTTCTCCAATCATGGACATCTCAAACTCTGATTTCATATCCTCAGCAAATCCTTTTGCTAGTTCTTCTCTGTTGCTTCCAAACATAATGTCATCAACATATACTACAACAATCAGGAGTTCATTTTCATGGGCTTTTATGTATAGATTGTTGTCTACTCCCCCTCTCTTAAAGCCTTGTTTTTGCAAATACTTATCCAGTATTGAGTACCAAGCACGAGGAGCCTGTTTCAGTCCATATAGGGCCTTCTTCAGTCTGCACACATAATCTTCTTTGTATTTCAATGAGAAGCCTTCTGGTTGTTCCATGTAGACTTCTTCTTCTAAGTCTCCATTCAGAAATGCAGATTTTACATCCATTTGATATACCTTGAAATTCTGGTAGCATGCAAATGCCAGGAACATTCTGATAGCTTCCATTCTGGCTACAGGGGCGAATGTTTCATCGTAATCAAGTCCTTCGATTTGTGAATATCCTTTGCAGACAAGTCTAGCTTTATTTCTGATTACCTGTCCTTCTTCATTCATTTTATTTTTGAATACCCATTTTGACCCTATGACATTTTTCTCAGTGGGTCTAGGAACTAGTTCCCAGGTATTGTTTTTCTCAATTTGGTCCAATTCTTCATTCATTGCATTCACCCAAGACTTGTCCTTGCTGGCTTCTTCAAATTTCTTTGGCTCTATTTGTGACAACATGGCTATGTATACCTCTTCAGTTTGTTCTATTAGCTGCCTTCTTGTTTGGACCCCTACTCTCTTGTCTCCAATGATCTGATCTTCAGGGTGGTTCTTCTGAGTATATCTTGAGGGAGCTTTGGAACTTAGCTCTGTATCTTCTGTTGTCTTGCTTGTTTCCTCATCATCTTGGTTTTCTTCTTCATGGTTGTTTAATGAGCTGCAACAGTCTATATCTCTTGTATTTTTTGGAAGTTCTTCATCAAATCTCACATCATTACTTTCTACTATTTTTCGAAGAGTCTTGTTGTAGCACCTGTATCCTTTCCTTTTGGAAGCATATCCTAGAAAGATCCCTTCATCTGCTCTTGCATCAAATTTTACAAGATTTTCATCATTATTCTTTATGTAACACTTGCTTCCAAAGATTCTGAAATGTTTGATTGAAGCTGGCTGTCCATGCTAGAGTTCATAGGGAGTCTTGTCACTGCTTGGCCTTAAGTGAGCTTTATTAAGAATATGTACTGCTGTGTGCACTGTTTCTGCCCAGAAGGTTTGAGCAATATTATTATCTTGCATCATGGCTCTGGAAATTTGTTGAACATACCTGTTTTGTCTCTCTGCTACTCCATTTTGCTGAGGTGTTCCTGCAATAGTAAATTGTTGCTTTATCCCATGTTCATTGCATAGGTCAGCAAAGTCATAATATGTAAATTCACCTCCTCTATCTGATCTGATACATTTTAGCTTGCATCCAGTTTGATTTTCTGCTAATGCTTTGAATATTTTAAATTTTTCCAGTGCTTCTGATTTGTTCTTGAGAAAAGCAACCCATGTCATTCTAGAGAAATCATCTATTATCAGCATGAAGTAGGATTCTCCACTTGGTGTCTTAGTTCTAGCAGGTCCACACAGATCCATGTGCACAAGCTGGAGAGGTCTTCTTGTTGATAACTCATCTTTGGCCTTAAATGATGTACGGGTCTGTTTACCCAATTGACAAGATTTGCATATGGTATTAGAAGGCCTTTTTATTTCTGGCATGTCTCTGACTGCTTTCTTTTTGCTCAGTCTAATGATATGATCGAAGCCGAGATGTCCCAATCTCCTATGCCATAACCATGACTCCTCAAGTTTGCTAAGATGGCATGCTTCATCTTCCTCTTTCACAATGTAAACATTGCTCTCTGTTTGAACACCTTTGAGCAGAGTCTTCCCTGTGGTGCTTGATCTAAATTCACAATCTTGTGCTCTAAACAGAACTTCACAGCCTTTGTCACACATCTAACTGACACTTAGTAAATTTTCTTTCAGCCCATCTACAAATAGTACATCTTGGGCCTTTCCTCTGCCATTGTCTATGCTGACTGAGCCTTTTCCCTTGATCTTACCTGATTTATCATTGCCAAAAGTAACATTGCCATATTTCTTTTCATCAAGAGTTATAAACTTGCTTCTGTCTCCAGTCATGTGTTTTGAGCAGCCACTATCCAAATACCACTGGCTTTTCAGGTCTTGAGTAGTTAGAGCCAAGTCACATTTATTCACCTTCTTTATCCACTGGAGGCACCCTTTTGTTTGGTATCTTTTGTGAGGTGATGAACTACATCTTCTTAGAGGACATTTGGAAGGTATATGTCCAACTTGATTGCATACACAACATTTGATCATAATTTTTGTAGAATTATGAGTATGAACATAATTTATTTGATTCATAAACCTCCTTGAGGTGTTAAACATCAATCTTTGTCCATACTTTCTACACTCAATGATTTTATGGCCAAATTCCTTACAATAAAAACAGTAACCATAGAAACTATTTGCATACCTGATGTAAGGTTGTCTTTTCCATTTGTTTGCTTGAGGCAGTCTCTTCAATGTTTGCATCTTTTGCTAGTTTGAATTACTCCTCCTTGCATGACAATATGCAGCAATGTGTCCCAGCTTGTGGCAGACATAACAAGTGGCATTCTTCATTGGAGGGAAGAATCTCCTTTGATGGTTTCCAAATTTTACATATTCAGGGGTCTTAGTATTTATTACATTCTTTGCCACTAATGGTTTTTTCTGATATC